>OY992534.1:34252524-34335024 GCA_963921185.1 Dasysyrphus tricinctus
TTCTGTCAGGAATGCAGTAGTTGTAGGTTCCTTGCCATTGCCACTTGCTCTCTCTGGTCGTCCTTCTAACCACCAGGTGTTGAGTCTGGCTGGTCCCATTGGTCCATCTCCTCTGGAGATTAAACCAGTGGCACACAGTTTCGGGATCCAGATCAAGGGTGGTGAGAAAGAGACGGCCGAGGAGGTGGTTGGCAAAGTCAAAGCAGTTGCCCCTAAGATAGGAGTTAGGTTTAAGGAGGTGAGGTCGACGAAGGCAGGTTGCTTCGTCAGCGTCCCCTCCTTGAAAGAGAGGGAAGAAGTAGTTAGAGTTGTTTTTTCAAGGAAGTAGGACTTACTGCTAGTATAGATGCGAATTTGGGGCCGAAGATAACGGTTAATAAGGTGCTTCAAACTATTTAAAGTATCGCCGGTTCAGCACTGCTTTAAGTGTCTGAGCATGGATCATCGTAGGAAAGATTGTAGGGCAAAGGCCGACGTCTGCAAGCGTTGTGGCGGCATGGGCCACTCCTGGGTTCGTTGCACCAATGAAATTCATTGTCGCGACTGTGCCTTCAGGGTGATCCGGCTGGCCACTTCATGCTGACAGACAGTTGTCCAATTAATTGTAGGGCAGTTGCAAGGGCGCTTCAAGAAATTAAAATGGCAGTACAACTACTCCAATACAACGCCCAGGGTTCGTACAACTCAATGTGCGAGCTCGGGCATTTGATAGGTAAGCTAGGGTGTAATTTTGCGCTGATACAGGAACCTTATACCTCTGGTAAGAGGTTGAGGGGAGTGTCAGAGGATATGGCGTTATTTGTTAACCGTAGTGGCACTGCTGCGGTTATAGTCAATTTAATTAAATTAAATTTAATTAAATTTAATTAAATTTAATTAATTTAATTTAATTTAATTTAATTTAATTTAATTTAATTTAATTTAATTTAATTTAATTTAATTTAATTTAATTTAATTTAATTTAATTTAATTTAATTTAATTTAATTTAATTTAATTTAATTTAATTTAATTTAATTTAATTTAATTTAATTTAATTTAATTTAATTTAATTTAATTTAATTTAATTTAATTTAATTTAATTTAATTTAATTTAATTTAATTTAATTTAATTTAATTTAATTTAATTTAATTTAATTTAATTTAATTTAATTTAATTTAATTTAATTTAATTTAATTTAATTAAATTAAGTTATATATAATTTAAGCAGAAGAAGAAAGCAAAAAAGAAGAAGGAGAGGAGACAGCGTGATTTAATTTAATTTAATTTAATTTGATTTAATTAAATTAAATTAAATTAAAGGTCACTAGCAAGATTTTTGGGATCTCTGCCAGTCTGCGAGTCTCTCATCATGAGCCTTCACGGCGAGGTTGAGAGGCTCAAGGAAGGATTGCTGTTTTAGGGAAGAAGAGTTTTGTCTCTGCCTTCGTCTCTGTCCCCGTCCCTGTTCCGGCTCCCAAGGTTGTTAAGACAGTGGCGCAGGCTTCTCCTTCTGTCAGGAATGCAGTAGTTGTAGGTTCCTTGCCATTGCCACTTGCTCTCTCTGGTCGTCCTTCTAACCACCAGGTGTTGAGTCTGGCTGGTCCCATTGGTCCACCTCCTCTGGAGATTAAACCAGTGGCACACAGTTTCGGGATCCAGATCAAGGGTGGTGAGAAAGAGACGGCCGAGGAGGTGGTTGGCAAAGTCAAAGCAGTTGCCCCTAAGATAGGAGTTAGGTTTAAGGAGGTGAGGTCGACGAAGGCAGGTTGCTTCGTCAGCGTCCCCTCCTTGAAAGAGAGGGAAGAAGTAGTTAAGAGTTGTTTTTTCAAGGAAGTAGGACTTACTGCTAGTATAGATGCGAATTTGGGGCCGAAGATAACGGTTAATAAGGTGCTTCAAACTATTTAAAGTATCGCCGGTTCAGCACTGCTTTAAGTGTCTGAGCATGGATCATCGTAGGAAAGATTGTAGGGCAAAGGCCGACGTCTGCAAGCGTTGTGGCGGCATGGGCCACTCCTGGGTTCGTTGCACCAATGAAATTCATTGTCGCGACTGTGCCTTCAGGGGTGATCCGGCTGGCCACTTCATGCTGACAGACAGTTGTCCAATTAATTGTAGGGCAGTTGCAAGGGCGCTTTCAAGAAATTAAAATGGCAGTACAACTACTCCAATACAACGCCCAGGGTTCGTACAACTCAATGTGCGAGCTCGGGCATTTGATAGGTGAGCTAGGGTGTAATTTTGCGCTGATACAGGAACCTTATACCTCTGGTAAGAGGTTGAGGGGGAGTGTCAGAGGATATGGCGTTATTTGTTAACCGTAGTGGCACTGCTGCGGTTATAGTCAATGACGTCAGATCCAATAGTTTGTTGGTCGATGAAAGTGAGTGGGGTATTTGTGTAGTGTCGAGGGCGTTTTCGGTAGGGTGTTTTTATGCAGTCTTTACGGTAAGTTCGAGCATCAACTCGAGCCTTACTTGAGGTACATGAGCAGGCTTGTTGGGTTGATTGGTAGGGATGAGGCGATTTTTGGTCTCGACGCAAATGCAATCTCTCCTCGGTGGCACAGTAAAGTTCGAGGAGTCACATCTGAGAACGAGAAGCACCAAAGGGGAGAATTGCTATGCGAATGGATGACTGAGAATGGCTTGCATGTGTTATGTATATTGAACTCTCATTGCATTCCTCTCATTACTCTCATTACTAATTATACTAACACATACTAACACTTATCTTATCTCTTATCTATTTTATGTTTTAGTCTAGATTTAGCCTTTAACCAATAAAGACAACAATTATAAAACTACTTCCGACTTCTCAATTCTGGAACATATTATTTGGCGACGAGGTTAAAAAAAAAAATATATAAAAAGTTTAAAGAAAAAAAAATATATATAGCAAAACGTGAATTTTTGCATTATTTTAAAAGTGTAACATTCGCAAAACTCGTGTGTTCCTAGAGCTAGTTTAAAGAAAAAAAAAAGTTGACGACCATTTTTCCAGTTTTTTATTAATACCGCAACTTTAATTTACCGTTTTATACTATGCCGAATAAAACTGAAAACGGGGCAAATACAACGTTTGTGAATAACGCCTTAATAGGGCACATGGAGCCTTATGTGATAGGAGATGACTTTGAGCAGTACTTGGAGCGCTTTGACCACATGTGCATTTTAAATGCTGCGTTATCCACCAATAAAGTATCATCTTTAATCAGCTTTGCAGGTGCGGATCTATACAAAATTCTCAAGTCGTTAATTGCTCCAGATCCAATAAGTTCCTTTACTTATGAAGCACTTGTTAAAAAATTAAAAGAATATTTCACTCCAACAAAAAATATTCGAGCGGAAAGGTTCAAATTCTGGTCACGTAAAATAAAGACAACAATTATAAAACTACTTCTGACTTCTCAATTCTGGAACATATTATTTGGCGACGAGGTTAAAAAAAAAAAAATATATAAAAAGTTTAAAGAAAAAAAATATATATAGCAAAACGTGAATTTTTGCATTATTTTAAAAGTGTAACACTCGCAAAACTCGTGTGTTCCTAGAGCTAGTTTAAAGAAAAAAAAAAGTTGCCGACCATTTTCCAGTTTTTTATTAATACCGCAACTTTAATTTACCGTTTTATACTATGCCGAATAAAACTGAAAACGGGGCAAATACAACGTTTGTGAATAACGCCTTAATAGGGCACATGGAGCCTTATGTGATAGGAGATGACTTTGAGCAGTACTTGGAGCGCTTTGACCACATGTGCATTTTAAATGCTGCGTTATCCACCAATAAAGTATCATCTTTAATCAGCTTCGCAGGTGCGGATCTATACAAAATTCTCAAGTCGTTAATTGCTCCAGATCCAATAAGTTCCTTTACTTATGAACCACTTGTTAAAAAATTAAAAGAATATTTCACTCCAACAAAAAATATTCGAGCGGAAAGGTTCAAATTCTGGTCACGTAAAATAAAGACAACAATTATAAAACTACTTCTGACTTCTCAATTCTGGAACATATTATTTGGCAACGAGGACCTTAGCGATTTTATTGTGGAGCTGAAAATGCTGGCCGAAAATTGTCAATTCGGTGATTACCTCGACCAAGCGCTATGCGAAAAATTTATTTTTGCTGTCACAGGCGAAAATTTGCAACGAAAACTAATTAACGAAGATGTGAGCAAAAAGTTTGAAGACATCTGCAAGTTGGCGCTTAATTTCCAGTTGACGGCACGTGAAGTTAAGGACATCCAACAAAAATCGAGCACTTCATACTCGTTTCAACAAAATTGGGTAGGCCGCAGTCGACAACCAAGTTATGGGAGCTGCAGAAATAGATCGTCTTCACGTCACTATTTTAGAAGATCAGGGAGCAGATCATCAAAACCAGTGAAGAACGTACAGTGCTATAAGTGCAAGCAATGGGGGCACTATGCCAACGCATGCTACCAGGCAACGTATAAAAATACTAACAATTCTAACAAAAATAGAATAAGTAGTTTAGTATCAACTAACCAAAAACCATGTGAAAATTTATCATTATCAAATTTAAGGTTAGGTTATATAACGTCCATGCTGGGTAAAACTGATGCAGTTGTTGTAAGTGTTGCGATTAATCATGAGCATGTTGATATGGAGGTTGATTCGGGTGCCTGTTTTTCAATTATTTCTAAAAGTCAATATGAAAAAAAATTTTTTAACTGCAATTTACAAAACTTTGATAAAAATCTAACTGTGGTAACAGGTGAGAAGGTGAACGTGCTGGGAAAAATTTATGTGAATGTTGGTGGTTTGTTAAAAGAGGATAGAAATATTTTCTACAGGTTGGAGCTGGTGGTTGTAGAGAGAAGTGATGGGAGAGAATTTTTGGCTCTGATGGGAAGAAACTGGTTGGACGTGTTGTATAGGAATTGGAAAGATTTTTTTATGGTTAACAGGCTAGACTCGGGCAAATCAGTGGTGGAACAGATTTGTCATAAGAATCCAGAGGTTTTTGATGAGAAGTACCATGATCCCATTAGCGAATTTTCAGTGGAAATTATTTTGGAAGAGGATGCTACTCCGATTTTCCACAAGGCGTACACCGTTCCATACGGTCTTAGAGATGCCGTTAATAAAGAACTTGATAGGCTTATTGAATTCGGTATTTTAAAGGCAGTGAAATTTTGTGATTGGGCTTCACCATTTGTTATTGTTACAAAGAAAAATGGGTCGATTAGATTGTGTTTGGATGCTAAGGCAACAATCAATAAATTTATTAAGACCAGTCATTACAGTCTCCCTTTAGTAGAAGATATGTTATGTTGTTTTTCCGGTTGCAAGTATTTTTGTTTATTAGACCTTTATGGAGCTTTCCAGCAAGTAAAGGTATCCAGCTCTTCTCAGAAGTATTTAACCATCAATACTGACCGCGGATTATTTAGCTTTACACGTCTTCCGTTTGGAATCAAGTCAGCCCCTTCCGATTTTCAAAGTGTAATCGATAAAATTTTACAAAATCTGAAAAGTGTCAAAGCGTATATAGACGATATTATCGTGGGCGGTGTAACTTGGGAAGAATGTAGGGATAACCTAATCGCTACCTTTGAGAGACTCAAAGAGTTTAACGTCAAAGTTCGTTTTGAAAAATGTAAATTTTTCGAAGCACAAGTTGAATATTTAGGCTACATTATCAATCAAGATGGTACAAAACCTAAAGAAGATAAGATGAGAGCGATTGTAGATGCACCTTCGCCAATAGATGTTACATCTCTTAAGTCTTATATTGGCTTATTGAATTTTTATGGTGCTTTCATAAGAAATTTATCAATCCGTCTTGCACCACTTTATGCATTACTTAAAAAGGGTAATCCTTTTAATTGGACTAGTGAACATGAAAACGTTTTCCAGGCTAGTAAGAGTTGGCTGAACGAATGTCACCTTTTAGTTCATTATGATCAAAATAAACCTTTAGGCATTGTTTGCGATGCAAGTGCTTATGGGGTAGGTGGTGTTATGTTCCATATAGAAGAAAATGGAGAGGAACGTCCAATTAAATTTGTTTCAAGTACTCTTTCTGAAACTGAAAGAAAGTACTCACAGATAGAGCGAGAGGCTCTTGCCGTAGTTTTTACCTTGCAACATTTACATAAATTTCTGTATGGTCAAAGGTTTATTATCTTTAGTGACCATAAACCCTTAGAGGTTATATTTGGTAACAAAAAAATAAATAAGATCACAGCACATCGATTGCAAAGATGGGCAATCATTCTTGCTCAGTATGATTATGAGATTAGATATAGGAAAGCATCGATGATGCGCAATGCCGATGCCTTGTCAAGATTGCCGTTAAATGAGCCGACAAAAGTTGTTGATTGTATGATCAATTTTTTTAATATTACCGGAGATTTGCCACTTAAAATCGATGACATAGCTTGTCAAACTGAAAAAGACTTAGTTCTTATAAAATTAAAATGTTATATAGAAAGTTCTTGGCCTTCTAAATTGGAAGATCCGATTTTGATAAGACTAAGTAGAGAAAAGTTTGATCTTAGTATTAAGAGTGGTTGCATTTTGTTTGGACAGCGGGTTATAATACCCGAAGCACTTAAGGAGAGCGTTTTAAAGATACTACATTCTGGACATACTGGAATTGTGCGGATGAAGTCTGTTGCCAGAGGTTCGGTATGGTGGCTCAATATTGATCGCGATATTGAGTATTATGCTAAATCTTGCGACATTTGTCAACAGTGTTCCAGTAAGTCGAGTGGTATTGAGTTAGTGTCTTGGCGTCCAACAACATACCCATTCGAACGTGTTCACGTAGATTTTTTGAAATTTAAAGGCGAATGTTTATTCTGCATTTTTGGCCTACCAGTTGAAGTTATTTCCGATAATGGCCCACCTTTCACTTCAAAAGAACTTTTAAAGTTTTATGAAGCAAATAATATAAAGTTCAACACTTCTCCATATTACCATCCAGCTTCTAATGGCCCTGCAGAACGAAATGTTCAAACTGTTAAATCTGCTTTAAAGAAAGAATTATTAGAAAATTATTCAAAAAATATTTCTTTACAGTTTAAAATTGAAAATTTTTTATTTCAAAATCGTATTATTCCCAGTACATCTACCAATTTATCACCAAGCCAAGTTATATTTAAATATAAACCACGAACTTTAATTGATTTCATTTTACCTACAATGGATAGTAAAAATATAGAAAATATTAATTTTAAACCGAAACAAAAAAAAGTTATCTTTAAAATGAACGATAAAAACAAAACCGTTTACGAATTTAAACCAAAACAAGAAGTTTGGTATCGGTCTTATCTTAACAATTTTGTTAGTTGGGTTGCTGCAACGATTATTAAAAAGTTATCAAAAACTGTTTATGAGATAAATGTAAATGGATCGCATAAAAAAGCTCACGGGGATCAGTTGCGCGAACGAAATATGAAAAGAGTAACTTTTGATTCATCTAAAGTAGTCCCTTGTAAAGAATCCTTAAGAAATAAGACTGAATCCATTCAATCAGATTTTGAAGGTGATAATGACACTTTTAAGAAAGAATTTTGTACAAACAATGAAGCACATAGTGATATTGAAGCGTCCACAAGTGGTCCAGTTCAATATGCTCGAAGAAGATCGAACAGTTTACCTAAGAGAAGATCAAAGCGCATTCAAGATTTGCAAAATGTAAACATAAATGTAAGCAAAAATGTAAACAAAAATGTAAACAGAAATAAAAACAAAAAATGAAAATGAAAATAAGAAAATGTAAACAATAATATTTGTATTCAATTTATTATTATTTGTAATCAATTTGTAATAAAACAGAAAGTGAATTAATTTTTTTAAATAAAATGCGCATATGAAAAAATACTATCCATATTTATTGAAGCTTTAACGTACGTACATAACTTTATATACCGGTATATCAAATATTGTTCTATTATATTTAATATTGTATAGTAAATACTTAATTTTTTTGTACAAAGGAGGGAATGTTATGTATATTGAACTCTCATTGCATTCCTCTCATTACTCTCATTACTAATTATACTAACACATACTAACACTTATCTTATCTCTTATCTATTTTATGTTTTAGTCTAGATTTAGCCTTTAACCAATAAAGACAACAATTATAAAACTACTTCTGACTTCTCAATTCTGGAACATATTAGCATGCTGTCAATCTGCCCAGTGAGCTGTTCACGTTTGATGGTCCAAATGGTGCTAGCAATATTGACGTTACCCTCACCAACGCGGTTGCGCTTGACCGCCTGGACTTTCACTGGTTTATCAGGGAAGGTGAGGGCACTAGTGATCACAGCTTGATTCAAGTTGAGTTCTCATGTGCCCCCATCCCCCAGATGGACCGTGGAGATTTAGGTGAGAGGCGCTGGCGACTGAACAATGTCGATTGGACATTGTATCAGGAGCTACTCAGGGGAAGGTTGTCGTCGGTTCCGCTGGCTCTTTATGAGGGCCTCAGCATAGATGAGAAAGTAGTCAGGTTGAATGAAGTGGTTTGGGGTGTCACGACGATCTCCTTCAGAGAAGCCGTAAGGTGAATCAAAAAGGAGTGAAGTGGTGGACACCTCAGCTTAGTTCTAAGAGGTTGCAGGTTAGGGCGCTTAGGAGGTCTTTTCAAAGGAGTAGGAGATCTGGGTCAGATGACTTGGACCAGCTAAGAACTGCCTACAGGCAGGGACTAGCTGAGTACAAGAAGATGCTGTACAGGTCTAAGGAAGATGATTGGAGATCCTTTGCCGACCAACACGGGGAAGGAGATCCATGAGAATAGGTGCGATTGCAGAGGGAAGCATAGTCCACACTACGTGGAAAGATAGTGTAGGAGCTCTAATGAGGTCATTCTTTCCAAGGTCTGAGCACTTGGCTGCCCCGTCGGTGGGCGGGAAGCCGGGAGCTCCTAGTTTAGCTGCTGGTGAGGTTGGTAGTGCGGTGGCCAGACTCAGGTCGAGGAAGTCGCCGGGTTTCGATGGGCTGACTGGTGAAATGGTGAAAGCCATTTGGTCGGTGTATTGTCTTTTGGGAATGCTCTTGCCAGGGCGGCCGGTGGCTGGTGACTGGGTGGTGGATGGAGCTGGACTACCCTAGGATGCTTTGGCTCTGTTATCTGCTCGCTCGCCGGTTGTCGGCTGCCCTATGCAAAAGCTTCCTGTTGCCATGTTTTCTCTTTAGTTGTTTTTGGAGTTCTTGCTTCTGGACTTGTAACGGAACCTGGGTGTTAGGGTTTTAAAAACAAGGACTCACAATCAAGGATGCAATAATGTCTCCCTAAGGGGAGGTGCTATGACGCTCGAAATAAAAGAAAAGCACATATAAAAGTTTATCAGATTTCTTAAGCCCTTCTTAACCTTCACTCCCTATGCCACCATTACAACCACTGGTCTACAGGATACCAATGGCCGATCCTGGCAGCTGGAGTGAAGGGTGCTCTGATTTCTACGACTTGGCATGCTCGTTGGAAGCCATGGCTACGCTCGTCGGCTGTGGATGGGTTCTTTGCCGAGGAAAACAGAACAGTTGTTACGTTAAATTCATGCCGTAGTATCGATGTTATTTACCGGAGAGTTGAATTTGTTTAAGGTTCAAAAAAAAATTTTTTGGAACCATGAATTCATCCGAGTTGAAAGAAAAACTGATAAATTATTTTAATTTCGGAAAATCAGGAGCGAGAGAGAAAAAACTACGAAGTGGCAACCCTGGTGAGAGCAATGGACAGATGTTGGTTGTCCTAAAGTGGCTAAACCCTCCCACGGATCACTATATAGCAACACGTCCATGGCTACAGTGACCACAAGAATTTTCAATGCGGTAGCCCCCTAAATCGTAGTCCCTATAGACTTTACCTTACCATTGTACTCGCTACCGTCGGCTTCATCCACTTATCTGGGGTTGTTATAACTTTGTCACATCCACCCTTTGTAAAAAGATTACCAAGTCATCTTATTTGCGTTGATTGCCCTGAAAATCCCGAGCGAAAAACATAACTTCCCCTTGAGCGAAAATCAACTAAAGAACGACGCCGTCACTTCATTACCAATACTCATTTAACAATTTTATTACAAACATTATAGTATAAAATTATATAATAATAAAATAACGTAATAAGAAATTTTTAAAAGATCAAAATAACTAAATAATTTTCAAAAACTAATTCGATTAGTTTAGTTTATTTTAGTTCAGTTTAGTTTAATTTAGCTTAGTTTAGTTTAGATTATTTATAAAAAAATTCCTTTATTCAAAATTACAATAATAATATATTTTCAATTTACTTGTTTCAATTTGTATATGTATCTTCTCATAAATCCAAAAAAAAATCGTTATGCAAACGGATACAAAAACTAGTAACTCCTATTATGGTTTCCGGAAAGCAAAATCATTTCCTGTTTCCAATATCGTAATTTAACTTAGATTCAGTTTTTTTTTCACTTGACGATGTTAATGAGCTCTTGTAGGGGTATACAAATTTAGAATCCCTATTGCAAATTTTATATAATAAAAACTTCTGAATGTATACTTAAAATTCTTGTATTGTCAAATTCGAAACTTCTCTCTATTTAATTCATAATTTATTTGTCAAATCTATGGAAAAATCCTTGCTCAGAACGCCTTGAAGTATGCTTTACTTATTTACATTCAAAATTTTACTTTTTTTTTATTATTATACTTCTAGCACAGATAACAAACTATTCAGATGAAGCATCCCCATAGAAAAAAATGTCCCAATTTTTTTTACACCAGGCAGACGATCAGCAGGCAAGAAAGCTCTTTGCCTGTCCATAGTAAAGCTTATAAAGAAAGCTGTTTGTCTTTTGCAAAAAGTTCTCTCTTGCGTTCTCGCTCATATGTTTCTCTCTTTCTTTGTTACTCAGACAGAATATATAAATGGGGAAAATATTGAATAAAAACCTGTTTTTCTGTTTAGTATTTCTATTCTATGCAGTCAGCAATGATCGAGAGGAAGACGAAAGACAATGCGATGATGTTTGTTTTTGTTGTGTTGTAGCTATATACGATTTTTGTTGTTGTTAAGGTCGTCTGAGGCTGGTGAGGTGACAATAAATAAAATGTAAATTATGAACTCTTTTTCTGCATTGATGGAGGATAATATTCTTTATGTGGGTGATAGAAAAAATGTAGGTATTTCTTTTTTTCGGTTGTTGGTGGTTTCTTATGAATAATGATTATGAATGAGCGTGTAGTTTTTAGTTTTTGTATTCTATTCTAGATTCGTTAGATGGAGCATTTGTTGATTAGTTAGCTACGTACCTATCTATCATTTTTAATTTTATTTAGGTACATATATTTATCATTTTCTAGTTTCTGATATTAAGAAATTTTAATACTAATGCATATCAACATTTCCAACTTGTTGTTTCGTAAAAGGAAACAAATACAAAATAATTTGAAAATACTAATGAAATAATGAAAAGTAACATATTTTAATTCGATTTGATATGTAAAGAACAGGTATGTACCTATATTCCTACGTGGACCTAGGTAGGTATTATATAGGTAGGAAGGAAGGTATTATATTTAAGAAAATGTTATAATGTCCTGAATAACCTACATTAAATTGGATAATATTGATTTTATTTTGTATTTGTGTGTTACATAAAAATCAGTGACCTCGCCACGCCACTAGATATTTTGCAGGCTATTCCCTTTTTAAATCATTAAAGAAAATTAATAAACTTTGTGAAAACTGTTCAAGAAATGTCGAAAGATAACAGTAACTGAAAAAAATGGTAATGGATACTTTCCAAGCTGGTTCAATCTATCTGAAAAATGTTATGAGCATAAAATTGATATAATTGATTTGCCAAGAGTGGTTTTGCTCTGGACAAATTTCAAATGGTATTTTGATAAGCAAAAAGATTATAAGAATAGAAACACTAAGAGAAAAATTAAAAAATTGTTAAATTTGATGAATACTTAGACCTAAAACAAACAATAAAATTAATTTATTAACGATTAAGATGGTGGTTGGGAGGCTGGGGATCAATATACTGCCACGTCTGCGCTTGTAACCCCTGGAAACTATTTAAGCAAAGGTAATAAATGAATATAATAAGTTCATAAGTAAGCAGGACCATATCGATTATTTTATATCTTTAAATTAAGCTTCCACCTAAAAATTTTGTTAAATTTTATTATTAAATTCATTATTTACCTTCACTTATAGGCTTAGAGCAGTATGTAATAATATGCAAGAATTCTCAAAGGAGTAACGGGAACCATAAATTTATTATGAACTTATTCACGGTTGCCGCTGTGCGACATTAGTCGCATTTTTACCCCTTTTTTTAGCCTCATGCGATCATGAGACGACTTTTAAAAAAATGTCTCTTTTTGTGCCCTTTTTTAAAACTCTTGCGATTTTTTTGACTACTTCTCCAGATAATTGCATGGATTTGGTGAAAAAGTTGGAGGTCTATCAAACTGAAATATTTGTTTTGCAATAACTTCATCACATGTTTTATGGGTACATTTTAACGCTGAATCTATTTTAAATTCAAGTTAAATAAAATTAAACTCTTTTGGCAAGTTTCATGAGTGTAAGAGTTTTTTCGTGGGTGTTATGGTAATAATTCTACACCTGCCCCTACCCTTAAAAAAACGCTTTTTCAACTCAGATATTTTTAGGGAATTTTTTGATACTTGGTTCTATTGATTATAGAAATATTTATCCCAAGTTCCATTTACAAGGGTAGGTACCATTGTTTTTAACTGTTGTATGAACTTAAAAAAAATCATCATTAAATAAAAAGGACCTTAACTTTTTTTTTGGGTAGTTGATCATTTGGATTTAGTCTCATTAAATTCAGCCATAAAAGTTACCCTTAAAAATGTAGAATAATATAATTAAGTTGCTGCAAAAATAAAAGTATTTCAGTTTAAAAGACTTCCAACTTTTTCACCTCTTCAAATGCATCTACAACAAAAAGCCAATGTGGGGATTTTGGGAGACTTTGGATATTCTATAGAGGGTGTAATTCTGCGTCGATACCGATTTAAGTATTTCATGAATTAATTATTTCAACCTCTGCACCTATTTTTCCTGGGCTTTACATACCCATTCAATTTACGAATTTACCTCAATAAAAACATCACCCTGATTTATGAATAATGAATTGAATCAAGGCAGAAACTATTCGATCTTCCAACCACTCAAGAAGAAAATTACTGCAGAAGTAGTGCGTAGATATACAATATCAATAACTTACCCACGACGCTTTTCCACTTAACTACCCTCTTTATCTATTAAAAATAATTCATATACATAATTCAAAAAAACCTCTTCTCTTTTTTCAAATTAATTTTTTCCCAACATTTTCAAAAAGTCAATTTCAATATTTTTCAGATAAAATCTCATGAAGCGCGAAGCAAAATATGTATACAATGAAGCGTACATAATGTATATGTAAAACAAACCATCTTTCAAACGCATGTATGTAAATAAAGTACGAAGTAGCAAATTTGACCTGCGGTAGCCGGTAGCACATATTGATCATGAAAACAAAAACAATGACCACATAGTTCCTAAAAAGAGAGAACAGAGAAGCAAACTGGTTTTTTTCCTTTTGTTTTTTCTCAGAGCTCTTGAAGAAATACGAGAAATAAGAAAACAAAAACAAAATTGTGCCTTTTTTCTGTGTATAGCTCTCCCATATTTGTTAGAGAAGTAGAGAAAATAATTTAGAAAGTTGTCCCTTCTCTAAGAAGTTAAACTTTTGAGAAAGCTCTTTTTTACACGAATTTCGTTTTCATAGACATTTTTTCCCATATGGATGCTACATCTGTATAGTTTATTATCTGTGCTTCTAGGGTAATGTATTTGAAACTTCATATATTATATTTCCGAAAGTTATAGCAAGTGTTATAATTCTGAGGTTTGAGCCACTAATAACGTAGCAGATAAGTAGCAAATTCGGATAAATTTATTCAAAATCAATATATTTTCAACAAAGTAAACACTTACCAATGGGGTTTTTTTTTATTTTGAATTATTATTTCGCTTTCTTACTGTGTTGTTCTTATCAGGCTAATCATTCCACGAGGAGGTGCACCGCTTCGTTGGAGTTGATAAGATGTATGTTTTTTTTTTTTTGTGTTACGTTGTTTGTTATCGTAGTTTGATTGTAATTAATTCACCTGTTGGAATGGATTAAATTTTGAATGTATTTATTCGAATTTTGCTTTAAAAAAAAAAACCTAGTTAGTGAGATATGCACCCCCTACGAGTTGACCTTGTCGTGGTGGGGGTGCTTACGTGGGGTTCTCCAGCAATCCAGCTGCAGAGCCACACAACCAACATAACTCAACCGAAAACCTCAATGTTTGAAAACTTGAAAAAAATATGGATACAAGTGAAAATAAAGAGCAAAGACGAACGGGGATATACGTTCAAAAGTCGGCAGGTATCGCGACTGCCGGCGAGGGCTTGGCCTCAGGTGAGGATAAGTCGCCAGCGATAAATAAAGTATCCCCCAGCAAAGTGAAGAAAGTGAAGAGCGGTAGGATTGTTGAGCCGTCCATCATCCCAGGCACTCCTAGGAATGATGGAACGACTCGCAATCTAGACGCTATTACTAGTATAGGAGGAGGTGCACCTTCCACTAGTACTACACACAACCCGCACTCGGTGGGTTTGCCCAGCGTTGGTAGCGCTGAGACTGCGACTGTCAGCCTCACTTCTACTATCGGTGATCAAATCCCAACGGGTACGGTAGAAAAAACACTTCTTACACAAAACTGTGGGAATATTGCCATGACGCTTGGCTGTATTACCACTCCTTCAAAAAGACCTCTCACGAGTTCGGAGGGGGCTGTTCTGACAAGTAAAATATCTGCGACATGCGATATCACCTCTGGTCAGAGCAGACCCCTTCCGAACACGGTGGAGGGTTCCCTCCCTGATGGCAGACCTGTGACATCCAGCTCATCTTCCACCAGCGAGAGAAACAAAAATGCCTCACGCAGCGAGATACGGGCCGCGGAGAGAATAGTGAAAGTCATTGGAAACATCCCATTGACCGATCTAAACTCGAAGCAATCCGCTAAACTCGCTTGGGCCAAAAGCACCCTTGCTAAACCAATGACCAGCAAAGGCTTCACGTCAAAGCGACAACGGTCTGTAGAGGGAGCCACTCCGGACCCCAAAAAACCAAAGGTGCATAACACCTCCTACACCAAAAAAGACTTATCCTTTAGTGACGTTCTAAAGGATAAGACTATTGCAGCTGTTATCGACAGAAGTAATGTGGATGGTATGATCTCTTCTGATCAATGGACGACAGTCTCAAATAAATTACAGGAGTCATACTGGACTCTTGTAATGGAGAATCCGGGTGGGCCTGTTGTGTTTGAGGATGCAGGGTGGCACCAGGGTCGGGCCAAGCTCGTCGCCTTTGATGACCAGAGATCATACGATCTATATAAACTTGCTGTTAGCAGATTAGAGGGGCTATGGCCTGGTGCTAAGCTCGAAGTCGTGGCTAAGGAAGACATTCCTTGCAGACCTAGAGCTCGCATCAGAATCCCAGCAAATCTAACCTGCAAGGATACTATTCTGAAAATGATCAGGTACGGTAATCCATCTCTCCCTACTCACGACTGGAAGGTCGCGAAGCTAGAGGATCCAGTTGGTCCTTATAGATCTGCTATCATAGTACTCAATAAGGAATCTCTGGCTCCTCTAGTGTCGACTCAAGGTGTCATTAGGTTTGGATGGACTACCGCTATCCTGAAAGTTTACAAAAAAGATGAGGAAACACCTCCACCTCTTCCGCCACAGATCATATCTTCAGTGGAGGAAAATACTCGCTGTATCGACCAACCAGCAATGGAAGTAGATACACCGGGTACTTCCAACGCGAGGATATGCTCTCCTAACCCGCCTCCTGAGGCTTCCAATGTTGACAGCTTCTCTGACATGGACACTGATCTGCTCAGTGAGGATGATCTCCTACGGTCACCTTCTGAGTCAGAATCCGAAGAGGATTTGGACAAAACCGTGGTTGGGGCTGATCTGAAGAATCGTAGCGATGATGCTGCAATTACTTCAGATTAACCTCCAGCACTCAAAACAGGCTTCGGCCTCCCTTCTTCTCCGCATCAACAGAAATGGGGAAGATGTCGTCCTGATCCAGGAATCCTGGATTTACGAATCCACAATTCAGGGACTCAGGACTTCTGGATACGACTTGCTGCATGTATCGGATAAAGGTGACCCTAGATCCTGCATATTGGTAAGAAGTAACACTAACGTATATTTACTCCCTGATTACAGCGATAGAGACGTAACCGCAGTCAGACTCCAGACAGATAGAGGTATCTACTGGATTGTGTCTGCATACCTCAGCCACGACCACCTTGGCCCTCTCCCTGGCGACACGCTAAAGAGGCTTATCGCTGATTCTGAATGGCAAAAAGTCTGCCTCATTATTGGATGTGATGCTAACGCCCACCATACAGTTTGGGGTAGCTCCGACATAAACGATCGAGGTGAGTCACTTTTTGATTTTATTCTAAGTACTAACCTCATTGTAAGCAACATCGGTAATGAACCAACATTCATAACCAGAAACCGGCAGGAAGTATTAGACATTACTCTTGTCTCCGACTCGATTCATCAAAAGATCACGAATTGGAAAGTATCAGAAGAGCACTCCTTTTCTGATCACAGGTATATACAATTCAATCTAAACGATGAAACTACAAAAAAGATAGCTTTCCGGAATCATCGGAAAACTAACTGGATAAAATAAAGAGATACTCTTAGCAGATTAATTAAACCTGATCTAAGTATCCCCGTAAGCAGAAAAGATCTTGACAATAAAGTCAATGATCTTACCTTAGCTCTCAACAAATCATTGAACATATCCTGTCCTCTTATTCAAATAAGAGGAAAGAAGAAGACTCACTGGTGGAACCCAGTGCTGGAACCGCTCAGGAAAGAATGTAGGAAACTTTTCAACCGAGCTAAATATTCCAAAGAAATTTCCGACTGGGACTTATATAAAGAATCCCTTAAGATATATAAAAAACAATTGAGGAAAAATAAAAGAACCTCCTGGAGAACCTTCTGTAACAAAATAGAAGATTCCTCAGAGGCTTCAAGATTAAGAAAAATCCTCTCGTCAAACCCCATAATGCCAAGTGCCCTGAAAACCATCAACGGCTCTTGGACTAACTCTTGTGAGGAATCACTCGACTTGCTATTAGATACTCACTTCCCAGGTAGCTCCCAAAATATACGCAGTTCTGACTCAATAGAGTCTAACAATATAATAATAAATAAACTTGGTCTGATTACTAGAGAGAAACTCAAATGGGCAATCGACAGCTTCGATCCATATAAATCAGCTGGACCTGACGGTATAATACCAGCTGAACTGCAAATGGCTTCAGACATCATCATCCCTATCCTTGAGATAATTCTGAAAGCATGTATGAACTTAGCATACGTACCATCTTTATGGAGAGAAGTTAAAGTTGTATTCATACCCAAAGCGGGTAAAAGCTCCCATATAAATCCGAAGGATTACAGACCTATCAGCCTATCATCATTCCTTCTCAAAACTTTAGAACGACTGATTGATATCCATCTGCGTAGTGCCATAGAACCTAATCTTTTTTCTCCGGCATAACACGCTTACCGCAAGGGGAAATCGGTAGAAACGGCCCTGCATAATTTGGTACGTACTATTGAATATTCCCTTCATCATAGGGAGTATACCCTGGTTACTTTCTTAGATATTGAAGGTGCTTTCAACAACGTCAGCAATGCTGCAATCTTAACCGCGCTTGAGAACTTGAACGCTGATAGCTCACTTAGGGAGTTAATCAGCCTCATGTTGAGAAGTAGAATAATCAACTCAACATTAGGTGACTTCTCTGTTACAAGATCTGTCAGCAGAGGCACACCGCAAGGTGGAGTCCTATCCCCACTCTTATGGAACATCGTAATTAACGAACTATTAGTTAATTTAGAAGCGGATGGTTTCAAAGTAATTGCATATGCTGATGATGTTGCCATTGCAATATCAGGAAAGCATCTTCAAATCATTATAGAATTAATGCAAACCGCTCTCAACAAACTACTTAAATGGACAGACAAATGTGGACTAGGTGTAAATCCCCACAAAACTGAACTTGTCCTTTTTACAAGGAAATATAAAATTCCGAATATAGACCCTCCATCAATAAATGGTATCCCACTTAACTTCTCAGATGAAGCTAAATATCTAGGTCTGATTTTAGACAAAAAGTTGAGTTGGAAACCAAATATACAAGAAAGAGTCAGAAAGGCCACAGTGGCACTTTTCTCCTGTAAAAAAGCTATTGGAACCAAATGGGGCTTGTCCCCATATATCACCCACTGGCTATACACAGCGGTCATCAGACCGATACTCACTTATGGGGTGGCAGTATGGTGGACTGCTTTAGATAAAATAACTTATCGTGATAAGTTAAGCAAGGTGCAGAGATCGGCTTGCATGTGTATCAGCGGAGCTCTCCGTTCGACACCTTCCGCTGCCTTAGATATACTGCTTAACATTACACCCCTCGATATATACACTAAACAAGTGGCAGCGAGCACAGCTATTCGTCTCAGAGCCATCTCTCAATGGTCCAATAACTCCATTGGCCATACTATCATTCTGAACAAATTCGAATCAATCCCTAAACACTCCGACTACACCATCCCTCAGCCAATTTTTGGCAAAAATTTCCAAGTCACAATTCCAACAAGATCCACTTGGGATGATGAGGAATTCTTGAGAGATGAAGCAATTCATTTCTACACGGATGGCTCAAAAACTGAAGAGGGGGTGGGTGGTGGCGTGTACTCAGAACGACTAAACATTAGTCTCTCTTTCCGTCTCCCTGATCATTGTAGCGTGTTCCAAGCGGAAATCCTGGCGATAAAAGAAGTTTTATCTTGGCTCAAAGAAAACGTAATATCTACTTTTAATATCCGTATCTTCTCAGATAGCCAAGCGGCCCTTAAATCACTAGGCTCTGTTTCTACAAACTCCGTAACTGCCCGAAATTGTCGATCGTCTCTAATGGAGATGGCAGAACAGTTCAACATTCACCTTTTCTAGGTGCCGGGACACAGAGATATTCCAGGAAACTGTAAAGCCGATGAACTCGCCAGGAAGGGAACTACTACACCAATATTACCTGACAGGGTGAGTATTGGAATACCAATCGCTACTTGTAAACTTATGCTTAAGCAAGATTCCATGTTGATGACAAACAGCAGATGGACAGGTATCACTACTTGTCGGGCGACAAAACGGATCTGGCCAACACTGGATCCGAAGCGATCGAAATGTTTGTTATCTCTTAGTAGATTGCATATTAGCTCCACAATTGGTGTCATAACTGGACACTGCCTCATAGGCAAACACGCCAATAGACTAGGCGTTCTTTCAAATGACTTCTGCAGAAGCTGCATGGACGAGGAGGAGGAAGAAACTATCCCACACCTTCTTTGTTCATGCCCTGCTCTTTCTCAAAGACGTAAAATATACTTAGGAAATTTTTTCTTTGACGATCCCAGTGATTTAAATAAAATCGACATTCACAGTCTCCATCGCTTTATTAAAAGCTCCAATTGGTTTAATTAGCGAGGGTCATCTCGCAGTCTTTATGTGGTATCACAATGGGCCTATTCTGGCCTAAGTGTGTCAGTAGTTTTCCTGGCAGCCACCTTAACCTAACCTATATGCAAGTTGATGATTTTTAAACTTTTTAACTTAGATATTTTAAAACTCAAGTACCTATGTAGGTATTACTTTAATTTTTAGCCTTTTTTTTAAGAATAATTTTAAGTAATAGAGAAAGAGTAAAAATAAAAAAAAATAAACTTAAAATACAATTAAACTACTTAGCTTTTAATAATAATTTGTTGTTGTCGTTGATGAGTTTATGTTGTGTGTTGTGGGTGTGTCGTAAGAAGTGGCTGTTCTAACTTCGTAGTTTCGTTTGTTTCGATGTTGTACGTTGTTGCTTTTGGATGGTGATTATTAAAGTGTCCGTATATGTAGTTAGTTGTTCTCGTTGTATAAGTAGATGCCTTCTCCTTCGTATTCGATACTATCCAGTTGTTAATACTGCAGCTTACGTGGGTCAGCGCTGCTTGTTCGTTGCGGATGGCCTTGGAATGATGAGACATGCGGGCTGCCGTGGCTTATGGCAGAATCTTTGTCTCCAGAGGATTTGAGGCTGAGATCAGATGGATGCATATAGATCCTCGTATCAAATCGCCATCAGATGATGGAAACTTGTCTCCTTGTCGTAAGAGTAGCTGAGTCTTGTGGATTTGGTTTTCGGACCACGTGATTTGACTTACAATATAGGTTGATGATTGTGCGTCTTCCTATGGTTCCTGGACTTGGTGGTCGTTGTCTCAGGCTCTTTTTTTTTCTTTTTGGTTGGGTGCAGGTGTTCTTGGTACGCTGAGTAGTGGGACTGTGGCCATATGGCTTCACCACAGATTGGTCTTTCGGACACCGTGTAGCCTTGGCTGGGGTTGATTTTGTGGCGGTCTTCTTTTTGTGCGGTTGTTTATATTTTTGTTTTGTGTTTAGCAGAGGTTTTTTTTTTCTTCTTATTTTCAATTTGGTGGAATTATGGGGATGAACTTTCTTCGCGTACCCGTTAACTTTAGGGAAACGTGTGACTGTACCTATTTTTTTTTTTTTTTGTATGTATGTATATTTCGACTTGTTAGTACCGCACTCGACCAACTCCACGCACTTCCAAAAACCAACTGACTAGCGTTTGCCATTCTCCGGACCATCTTCCCATGACGAAGCGTTACCCCATCGTAAAATGCCAAGTTGGAAGAAGATCCGGTGGTGTTTATTCCCAGTTTTTGAAAGGGATTTTGACCTAAAAATCGCGATTTTGGCTTTAAAATTTATTTTCGAATTTTTCGAGTATACATGTGTCAAAATCTGAAATTTTTGGTCAAAATTCTCAAAAAAACCAATTTGTTAAAATAAACAAGATTCACAACTACAACTGAACCTCTTGGTGTTGGTTAACGAACCAATTATCTTTTCGGTTCTCTATTTATTTATTTCCTTTTCGTTTCTCTCCTTCTTGTTTATCACCTCACCCTATGGGATATGTCCTTCGGAAACTCAGTCTTATACATCAAATAAGTCGCAGCCCCTTCAGATCCTGTCGTGGTCGACCTGTCTCGCCACTGGTCCGCAAACATCCATTCATGGGTTCACGGTTCGAATCCCCGTAAATTTAACCTTTTTTTTCCTTTTTTTTCTTTTTTTTTCATAATTTCTTTTTTTATTATTATTACTTTTTTTTTCTTTTGAAACCATTCAAATAATTTATTTATTGTATTGCATTTATTGTTTGCATCATCCTGTAACATTCCAGGTAGGGAGTCTTCAAATGTATCGTTATTTATGTTAGTTGATACCTTAATACTAACTGAACTGTCAACGATTTTCCTACCAGGAATTTGAACCGATTACAACCGCTAAAAGCTCTGCTGGTCAACCTAGACAAGAACCACACCCTATAATGCAACTCTTCCAAATTAGACCATTTGATAATTTTAAATTCAAAATTCAAATATCGAAGTTATTATTTTAACTGCCGCTAGGCTCATTTCCTACAGACTACTGGTTTCCTACTTCAACCGGTGGTCCTTAGGCTGGTTATTCCAATTAGTTGGCACTTTGTTGCAACTGTCTGTTGTTCTTTTGCTGTAGGTGCGGCGCTGGCCTGTTTGCTCACCGTTATTGGTGATCTTACAGGGCAGTAAGGAAGCTGCCAGGCCTCGAACCTTAAGGAGTTCATCTGGAAGTGACCTTCACGGTTGCGAAGCTCCATCGGAAGCTATATTCTGGTACCACGGGAGACAGGAGCCCATGGGTCATGTTCGTTTCTGGTGTCTCATTGACATCAGTCGGCTTGATCCTACCTGTCTATGAGGTAGGCCCCCTAGTGGGAGCATCGTGGTGGCTGTGGTTGCCCAAAATCGCGGGAACAAATGGCATGCTTTGGTTCCTACTTCCTTACATCCATCCTTAGCATGCAAGAGGTGTTAGATAGGCCTCGCCCGTAGCAATGGGTGTAGTTCATGCCTTAACATGACTATATATTTGCACCAGGGTGGTACTTGTACTGCTCTGGGGTGTTGACCGGCACTTTTCTCCGGTCCTGATATTGTGGGTAGGCCCACCGTGAAATGAGTCCTAAACGGAAGGTGTTCACGTTAAGCGTATCAATAATATCTGTGCTTATCTACTCAGTTGCAATTGTGCAGTCGAAGCGATCGGTTGTGTTTGCTCTTCAAATTAAATTTATTTTGTGCGAAGGACAATAGAAAGTGAAATAGTGAAAAAAAGGTCATTATCCCTTTTCAAACATTGTGTGTGTGCGCGAGGTATCTACCTGGGTACCTGCATCGAGAAAAGGTCGTGAAGCATCGTCGGGGTTTTTTCCTCGAACATTGTGAGGGTAATATAATTTATTACCCTTTTCCCTCGAGTAATTTAAATTAATATTGTTTGGTGGAATTTTTGCGTCGGGTAATTTAGATAATTATTCTTCGTGAGAATTTAAATTGTGCGGTCATAAATTTTACTACCCTCGTTGGTATTTCCTGCGGCGGCGGTGGAAAATTTTTGAGAAATTATTATCGTGGTAATTCCCATTGGGTTTCGTCGAGATAATTAGTTCGTAGAATCGGCAATTGTGCTGTGTGGTGTTTTTTTGGCGTTCGTGTTTTGTGACTCGTTGTTGAAATATTTGAACGATGAGTACATTTTTCGCAGAAGCCGGGAAAAAACGGGAGAACGTTTTCGTCTTCCTGTCAGATGAGGAGGACTATAAAAAGCCTGAAAGTGGTGAATATGTGAGAGTGCAAAGAGACGCCAAGTACTTAAAGTACAAGGGTCAAAGTGCAGACGAGGCAGAAAAAGTCACCCAGCAGAAGAAGGAAGCCAAAAAGAAGAAGAAGAAGGATTAATTTAACATAATTTAATTTAATTTAATTTAATTTAATTTAATTTAATTTAATTTAATTTAATTTAATTTAATTTAATTTAATTTAATTTAATTTAATTTAATTTAATTTAATTTAATTTAATTTAATTTAATTTAATTTAATTTAATTTAATTTAATTTAATTTAATTTAATTTAATTTAATTTAATTTAATTTAATTTAATTTAATTTAATTTAATTTAATTTAATTTAATTTAATTTAATTTAATTTAATTTAATTTAATTTAATTTAATTTAATTTAATTTAATTTAATTTAATTTAATTTAATTTAATTTAATTTAATTTAATTTAATTTAATTTAATTTACAGTACGTTCTCGATTAATGCAACTCCCGATTCATGCAACTCCTCGATTTTCGCAACAGCTGAATTTATATCATGTTTAATTTACAGTACGTTCTCGATTAATGCAACTCCCGATTCATGCAACTCCTCGATTTTTGCAACAGCTGAATTTATATCATTGTTGACGCAGTAATCGCAACTCTTCAAAAAAAATTGACTCGATAAGTGCAACTTTTGGTTTTATGTGCATATCTTTATTTACTCAGGTTCTTGGCTATGTTTGTTTTTGTCAGTTGCGTTACATTTTGTCTCGGCAGTTATTTTACCGCTACTTTTAAGTGATGATACGGTGAAGTTGTATGAATGTACATAATATGTATCTATACCTATAATGCAAGATTTTCTTGTAAGTTTAATGAATTCTGTCCAGTGAACAGTCGTTTGTGTGTTTCGGAAAATTGGGTACGCGAAACCAGTTATAACAATGAGGAAATCTATGAAGACAATGAATGGAGCCTACAAAAATATTTACTCGGTTATTGCAACAACCTCGGTCAGTGCAACCACCCTTGTTTTAATTAGTTGCGATAATCGAGAATGCACTGTAATTTAATTTAATTTAGTACGAAGAAATAAAAGGCTGTTCTGGCGGGCTAGCCCACTAATTCCCAAATGCCACGTCATCTAATAAGTGACATGCGTGAATGGATAACCGAGATTCCTACTGTGCTTTGCTTATCTACTCAGTTGAATTTGTGCTGTTGAACCGAGCGGTCGTGTTTGCTCTGCATTTAAATTTATTTTGTGCGAAGGACAGTTGAAAATAAAATAGTGAAAAAAAAGGTCATCATCCCTTTCAGACATTTGTGTGTGCGCGAGGTATCTACCTGTGTACCTGCATCGAAGAGGTTGAAGAATCGTCGGGATTATTTTTTTTTTCCTCGACGCTGTGTGGTAATAAAATTTATTACGCTTTTCCGTCGAATGATTTAAAATAGTTTTGTTTCGTGGAATTTTGCGTCGGGTAATTAAGATAATTATTCTTCGTGAGAATTGGCCGGTCAATAAATTTTACTACCCTTGTTGGTATTTCCTGCGGCGGTGGAAAAATTTCTGAGAAGTGATTATCGTGGTAATTCCCATTGGGTTTCGTCGCGGTAATTAATTCGGAGAAGATTTATTTTAGAGCGAGGAATATTAAAAATTCCAGGAACTCAGTAATTAAGTGTTGTGCGGTAATCGACAGTGATTTTAAAGGTAAAACCCTCGCTGGTTAATTCCAGTGCGTGTGGAATTTTTTGAATCTAGTTTTTTTTCGTGTTTCGTCGTCGGTATGAGCAAATTTTTTGCACCTGCCGGCAAACGGGAGGGTGATTTCACCACCTTGTCGGACGAGAGCGACTTCGCAGTTGACAAGGAGGACTTTACGCGCGTCCAGAGGGACGCGAAGTACCTCAAAATGAAGGAGGATGTGGTGAAGACCACCGAACCCAAGAAGAAGAAGAAGTCAAAAAGCGCCCAGCGTAGGAGGCTGGAGAAGCTGGCAGGAAGGAGCAGGGCTGAATATGGATTCATCTGAAGAAGTGGAGTCGGGCATGGATGTCGATCCAGCCAGGGAGCCTTCATCGATGGAAAATACCCAGGTACATAAGCCGGGTATCCAAACTGGTGAGTCTATTAAACTAATCCCAAGTTTAGTAATTGCAGGTGGTTTGAGCGTTGTCTCAGGCGGTGGAGCCATTGATGGTGGGATCACGGGTTCCAGTACTGGAACCCATCATAGCCCCAGTGCTGGTTCCTCGGACGCCTCCATTGAATTGCCCTCCATCGTCGGTGACACGGGGGTAGGTGCTGTTTCCGTAGTTTCTGTTGCTCATGACAAGTCTAGGGTTGCTGTAGGAGGTAGTGTGGTGTCGGGATCCAAGAATTCTGCTGTTAGTAGGGCTGTTTCTGCTGTAGTTCCTGTAGAAATTCCTCAAGGGGATAAAGTTCTCAAGGGAGGTAAGGTAGAAGTAGTTCAGAACAAGTCCAAGGGTGGTAGGGTTGTTGCAGGAAGTGGCGCTGGGCTCAGTGCCAATTCCTCCAGCAACAAGAATGTAGGAGAGGCCTTGTCCCTCATCAAGAGGGAAGTAAACTTGTTGGTAGGCAGTGGGAAGATTGTAGGAGAGGTTGCAGGTCAGGTGTTAGAAATAGCGGCCAGCTATGAGCACCTGATAGTGCAAATGTTAGGAGATAATGAGAGGTTGCGAGGTAGGATTGATGTTTTAGGGAAGAATTCTCCACCAGTCCCTCTCCCGGCTCCCCGTAGAGCCATATCTCCAGTTGGTCTGTCGACAGGTTCTCCTCCGCAGGTTAACCAATTGGTTGCACATGCTTTGCCTGTCGTTCTTTCTGGACGTCCCTCCTATGCCCAGGTATTGAGTCCGGCTGGTCCCATTGGCCCATCTCCTCTGGAGATCAAGCCAGTGGCACCCAGTTTCGGGATTAATGTCAAGGGAGGTGAGAAGGAGACGGCCCGGGAGGTGGTTGGCAAAGTAAAGTCAGTTGCCCCCCAGTTAGGAGTAAGGTCTAAGGAGGTTAGGTCAACGAAGGCAGGTTGCTTCGTCAGCTTCCCATCCTTGAAAGAGAGGGATGTAGTAGTAAAAAGTAGTGTGTTAAAGGAAGTAGGTCTTACTGTTAGTGTTGACACTAAATTAGGGCCGAGGATAACCGTCAACAAGGTGCACAGGATGATCTCCAGAGAGGACTTCCTTGCTGATATCCACAGATTAAATCTTGTGGATCTCGGTAAGGAGGACTACTCGAAGGAGGTCAAGATCCTGACACCTTCATGGGAAGGAAAAGTTGATGCTACGATCGATGTCACAATCGAGTGTAGCAGTAGGGTAGCTAAATTCTTAGTGGATGTAGGTTGCTTGTACGTGAAGCATTTTTGCTTCAAAGTGTTTAAGGTTTCACCGGTTCAGCACTGCTTTAGGTGTCTGAGCACGGATCACCGTAGGAAGGATTGCAGGGCAAAGGCCGACATCTGCAAGCGTTGTGGTGGCATGGGCCACTCCTGGGTTCGTTGTTCCAATGAAATTCACTGTCGCGACTGTGCCTTCAGGGGTGATCCGGCTGGCCACTTCATGTTGACAGACAGTTGTCCAATTTATTGTAGGGCAGTTGCTAGGGCGCTTTCCAGAAACTAAAATGGTTGTACGTCTACTACAACTTAATTGTCAGGGGGTGCATAGGGTGAATATCGATTTAGGTCAACGGTTGCGGGATTCAGGGATTAGTTTTGCCTTGCTTCAGGAGCCTTACACAATTAGTGATAGGGTACTTGGAAATACAGTAGTTGGTCTCCCAGGTGATGTAATTTCATTTGTGAATAGGAGCGGTACAGTAGCTATCTTAGTTAGTGATTCTCGCACCGACTGTATGTTGGTTGACGAGAGCGAATTTGGCATCTGTGTCAGTGCAGAAGGTGTTTTTGGTAGGGTTTTTCTCTGTAGTGTTTATTGCAAGTATGAAAATGATATTGAACCTTACCTCGGCTACATGGATAGGCTGGTTGGGTTGATTGGCAGTAGTGCTGCGATTTTTGGGCTGGACGCAAATGCAGTCTCATCCCGATGGCATAGTAAGATGCTTGGGCAAACGTCTGAGAGTCGGAAACGCCAAAGGGGTGAGTTGCTTTGTGACTGGAAGACCGAGAACCGTATGTACGCTGTCAATCTGCCGAGCGAGTCCTATACCTTCTGTAACACGAGAGGGCAGAGGAGTGACATTGATGTGACTCTAGTGAATGAGGTTGCGCTGGATAATCTGAGTTTCCACTGGGTTATCTTGGAGGGTGAAGGCATTAGCGATCACGCCATAATTCATGTCGAGTTCGCTCCTGCCTCTGACCTCCGTGGTATCCGTGGGGACTCGGGGGACAAGCGCTGGCAACTGAACAATGTCGATTGGGCATTGTATCGGGAGCAAATCAGACACGGGGTCTCATCGGTGCCACTTATTTCTTTCAATAGAATGTCAGTTGATGGGAAGGTAGATTATTTAAAAGAGTTGGTCTGGGGCGTCAACGACAGAGTTCTTCAGAGGAGCCGAAGGGCTAATCGAAAGGGACTCAAGTGGTGGACGCCAGAGCTCAACTCAAAACGTAGGCAGGTTAGAGGATTTAGGAAGGATTTTCAGAGGGCCGTAAGGTTAGGTGTTGATGAAAACGAGATTGCTAGGCTTCGTTCTGTTTATAGAAGAGCATTGTCCGAGTACAAGTTTTTGCTGTCCAAGACCAAGGAGGATGACTGGAGAGCCTTTGCCGACCAGCACAAGGAGGACCCCTGGGGTCAGCTTTATCGTGTTTGTCGGGGAAGGAGATCCACGGTCATAGGCTGTATCAAGGAGGGTGATGTCATGCATTCAACTTGGAGCAATTCAATTGGTGCATTGATGAGATCCTTCTTTCCTAGAGCTTCTGACCAACCAGCTGCTTTGCCTCACGGCGGATATGCTGATTCTCCTGCTCTTGAATTGCGGGAAGTTGAAATCGCGGTTGGTAGATTAAAATCGAGGAAGTCTCCGGGTTTTGATGGGTTGACCGGTGAAATGGTGCGAGCTATTTGGCTGACCATTCCGGAATACTTGGTTTCCTTGTTCTCTTGTTGTTTTAGGGATAGCTATTTCCCTGTTGAATGGAAATGTGCTAAGGTATTAGTGCTTCTGAAGTCTCCGGATAAGGTCAGGTCTAATCCTCGATCTTATCGCGGCATCAGCCTCCTTCCAGTGCTTGGTAAAGTGCTGGAAAGAGTGATGGTGAACAGATTGATGGAGTGCGTGCCGGAGCCATGTCCATACCAATTTGGATTTACCCCGGGGCGTAGTGTTGTGGATGCTTGGATGCATGTTAAGGCATGTGTTCGGGATTCTGCAGCTAAATACGTGTTAGGGATTTTTGTTGACTTCAGGGGAGCTTTTGACTTCTTAGTTGCTGTAGGTTGTAGGGAAGTTCCTCTGTGGAAGAGTTATTTTTCAGATAGGACAGCTCGCGTTGTTGGTGCGGTGGAAAATGTCTCTGTTACTGTTGAGCGGGGTTGTCCGCAGGGGTCCATTAGTGGGCCATTTATTTGGAACCTAATGATGGATCCCCTGCTGACGGCCCTCAGCTCGGAGTGGCAGTTCGTCAAGTGCAGTGCTTTTGCTGATGACCTCCTTGTCCTTATTGAAGGCCAGTCTCGTGCTGAGCTGGAAAGAAGGGGCACGGAGATCATGGGCAGAGTGAGTGCTTGGGGCGTGAGTGCCGGAGTCGATCTGGCAGTGGACAAGACGTCAATGATGTTGCTTAAGGGCAAATTATCGGCGAATCGACATCCAATTGTCAGAGCCGGCGTGGTCAGCTTAAGGTATGTGACAGAAGTCACGTACCTTGGGGTAACGTTCGGCGAAAGACTAAATTTTCTACCTCATTTTGGGAAGGTTAGGGACAAGTTGAATGCAGTTGTTCCGATGGTGAGGCGTATTTTAACTAAAGAATGGGGTCTCTCAAAAAGGGCGGTTAGGATTGTTTATAACGGTCTATTTGTTGCGTGTGCTACTTTTGGTGCTCCGATTTGGTACGAAACTGCCAAATCCGTAGTGGGTAGGAAAAAGATTCTTTCCTGCCAGAGGATCATGCTTCATGGGTCTCTGCCGGTTTGCCGCACTGTTTCTACGGAAGCAATGCAGGTGCTGGCGGGGGTCCCTCCTCTGGACTTGGAGTCGATACGAATGGGTATTGACTTCAAGTTACGGAGGCAGTTAAGCTTGTCTCCTTCTGACTGGGAAGAATGTATTAACGTTGTTGGTTTAGGTCCTCGTGAGCTGAAGGTCTTTTTAGGTAGTTTGGTGTCCACCAGGTGGCAATCTAGATGGACTACTAGTGAAGTGGGAAGGGTTACTTTCGAGTTTCTTCCTGACGTAGTGCAGGCATCTGGTCGTGAGAACTTAGGTTTTTCGCTCCACGGGGGCTTTTTGTTGACTGGGCATGGTTCCTTGAATGCATTCTTGCATAAGAGGAATTTGGCTGGGTCACCAGTGTGTTCCTGTGGTTGCCCTAGGGAGGACTGGAGACATGTTTTACTCGACTGCCCATGCTATACTGATATAAGGGATCTGCCTTCTATGGGTGTGGTGAGGTCAGGTGATGAGTGGGTGTTTGGTGGTGTCCTTTTCGACAGGGATACAGCCGAGCACTTTGCAGTGTTTGCCAATGAAGTCTTTCATAGGCGTAGGTTGGTGAGGTAGGTTTTGTAGGTATGATTTCTGTGAGGGGTGGCTGGTGACCGGCGACTGGGTGGACGGCTGAGGCTGGAGCATTTATGCTCTGGATCTGCTGTCCGCTCATTCGCTGGTTGCTAGCCACCCCGTACAGATACTTCTGGTAGTATTGCTGTCTTGACTGTTGTTGCTTGCCCTTGACTGCTGGTGTCGTACTTCAACTGGCAGTCGTGAGCTTGTCCTCTTGTTGTCCATCCCCATTGCCGATTGGAGTTCTTGCCTTTGGACTACTGGTTTCCTACTTCAACCGGTGGCCCTTGGGCCGGTTATTCCAATAAGTTTGCACATTGTTGAAACTGTCTGTTGTTATCTTCCGTTGTTGGTGCGGCGCTGACCTGTTTGCTCACCGAGCTTGGTGATCTTACAGGACAGTAAGGAGGCAGCCAGGCCTCGAACCTTAAGGGGTTCATCTGGAAGTGACCTTCAAGGTTGCGAAGCTCCACCGGAAGCTATATTCTGGTACCACGGGAGACAGGAGCCCCTGGGTCCTTTCGCTTCTGGTGTCTCATTGACACTGGTCGGATTGACTCAGCCTGTCTATGAGGTAGGCCCCCTAGTGGGAGCATCGTGGTGGCTGTGGTTACCCAAAATCGCGGGAACAAATGGCATGCTGGGGTTCTTACTTCCATCTTAGAACCTCAGCATGCAAGAGGTGTTAGATAGGCCTCGCCCGTAGCAATGGGTGTAGTTCATGCCTTAACATGACTATAAATTTGCACCAGAGTAGTACTTGTACTGCTCTGGGGTGTTGACCGGCACTTTTCTCCGGTCCTGATATTGTGGGTAGGCCCACCGTGAAATTAATCTTAACGGAAGGTGTTCACGTTAAGCCTTCGTTTAATATCTGTGCTTATCTACTCAGTTGAATTTGTGCTGTTGAAGCGAACGGTTGTGTTTCCTCCGCAGTTAAATTTAATTTTTAATTTTTCCGTTGTGTATCTATTGATTTCATCCCCCGTGTGCGTCAGTGTGCGAAGGTAGTGAAAAAAGTGAAAAAGGTCATTTGCCTTTTTTTTTCAAAGTTGTGTGTGCTCCTCGGTCGTGTTATCCGTCGGTTATACCTGCGGGTACCTGCGCCCAGAAAGGTATCGTTGTGTTTTCCCCGGCTGGCTCTAGGCAATAAATTTTATTGTCGGTTCGGTCGTGGTAATTATATTCGTGGAAGTGATTAGTGAGTGAGGAATTTAAATTCTAGGAACTCTTTCGTCGTGGTATCGAAAAGGTCGTTTGGTTTTTCCTCGGTCGGCTTAGGCCTGGTTCACACGAGATTGTACCGCACGTTTTTTATCGCATTCGGTTTTTACCGAACAAATATCGGGTGTTCACACGATATTTATATTTATTCGTTTAAAACTCGAATAGCTGCAGTATAATGAAAATGAATGGAAAAGTTTGAATTCGTGAAGTATTTTATTTTTATCTTTTTAAGGACAAGGGCTAGAAAGCTGAAATTTGGACGGATGATAGAAATTATTGATTTAAATATGAATTAAAAAAATAAGAGTCCTAGCATACCTTTGGACGGAGATAACGGTAATATTTGAGCGCTTTCACATATGACCCAAGCAACACATTCTCCTCTTACAGATATCTTTCAGAATTCTTAAATAAAGAGCATTCAACACTGCAAGATAACTTAAAGATGTCTCATAGACCTAAAAAGGCCCAAAGGGGCTGAGCCAATTGTATGAAGTGAAGAGTTCTTATTAATGTCTTTGTAAGTGCTTATAAAGAGGACTTCTTTTGTTGATGTATTGACGACGTATTCAAGATATTTTAAAGAGGTTTTCAATAGATCTAAAATAACCTCTTAAAAAGGTCTTTAAAATCTCTTTAAAAGTAAACGCGGAAGCGAGAAAAAAATTACTTTTTCTCTTTTACGCATGCATCATGGCAATAAATTATATTTTCTCTTTCACGCATGTAAACATTGAGTTGCATTTTAATGAAATGGAATGAAACTTAAGATGAGTGGTGAAAACATAAGGAACTGTTTTAATTTCATTTATTAGAAGCTCGGCCAAGTTAGTTATTTTAATATGACAGTCTTAACATATTTTGTGAAGCATATCTAGAATGTGTTTCGACATGCGCGATCATATTTACTTTAAAGTCATAGATGCTACCCCCCTAAAAATTCACGCGCTTACAAAAATAAAGATATTTACATTTTTTTTTAATTTTCTTTCTAGACAAAAAACTTGTTACTGAAGTAAAAAAATGTTAATTGCATTTTGTTGGGTTATTATGTTATTTTAAGAGGTCTACACTTCTACCTGAGCGTCGAACTTGACGAGTTGTAGAAGCTGAGTAAGGTCAAAGATTCTCGAGTCTAACTCCAGATGAGTCCTGAAACCAAAGGGCGCTTCACCTATCCCATCCACACCCGATCCCTGTCCCACGTCGGCACGGCGAATAGCTGTCCACGTAATCCCCCTCGGTGGCACGGCGAAAAGCTGTTCAACGAGATCTCCCCCATGTCGGTACGGCGTATCGCTGTTCGACGTGTTTTCCCAAACACATTACTCCTTTTCCTTGACAGTACGGCGAATAGCTGTCTGTCACTCTTATCTTATCATATCCTCTTCCCTTGAGTCCTGAAATAACTTATCCATAAACCTTCCCTATCCAAACCCATCCCTGTCCATCGTCGGTACGGCGAATAGCTGTCCACGTAATCCCCCTCGGTGGTACGGCGAAAAGCTGTTCAACGAGTTCTCCCCCATGTTGGTACGGCGTATCGCTGTTCAACGTGTTTTCCTACACACATAATTCCTTTCCTTGACAGTACGGCGAATAGCTGTCTGCCACTCTTATCAAATCATATCCCCTTCCTCACCCACTCCAATTTTCCTATTGGGCTGGATCTAAGGTGTTACACGACCCGTGCCGATGATCAGCCTGGCTGGGGGCCCAATTAAAAATACTAGCTCAGTCGTTAACGGAGTATCCGACTTTTGGCACTTTTCGGATCAGCTTGCCTTCTCTACATATGCGAATCTCTGTGTAGAGTGACCAACCTTTATTCGCTACTCGTGGGTCCAAAATAATTGTATGTCAAAACAAAAGACAAAAACAAGGATAGATGGTGAGACCGGTTCTCCTTCGAAACCGGGCGGCAGCACGGCGTCAAAGCTGTTTGCCATTACTCCTGGGGTCGGTTTCAGTGGGGTGGTTGTGGCAAGTCATGGTCCCCCATCTGATACAGATTCCAGCGAGAGAAGTAAGGTGGTAGCAATACCTTATTTCAGTAGTGGTGGGGTTGTGAATAACGGTCCGACCACTTCTAGAGAGAGTGAACCTCTTCCGAGTACGTCTCGGGAGGGAGCCCAACTCGGTGGTGTAAGGGTTGTGAATAATGGTCCTCCCACCACTGGAGAGGGTTCTCCCCCGAAGACGTTACCATCAACTACGCTGAATAGGCAAACAAAGGACAGCTATACGGTCAGGCTGACAGCTCCTAGGATTCTCAATACCTTTGGTAATGAAAAGCTGGAGGTCGAAGGGAATACGGAACTGGACGCCAGGATAAAATGGGCTCAGTGCATTTTAGCCAATGCGCAGACCAGCGGCGACTCCACGTCAAAGCAACAAAGGTCTCTAGATGATACCATCCCGGTGCCCAAACGACCCAAGGTGCAAAACACCAGAACTCTCCATTGCGGCGTATCCAAGACCTATAGTGATGTCCTCAAAGTATACAAAAGAGATGAGGTTGACGCGGATCGCGTCCCTCCACAAAAAACTGATGCTGAGCCTGTGGGATGGGACCCTGGTGCATCCATCACCTTTCCATCCATTGTTGATGAGGAATCCAGGTCATCCCTGATCAAGGTTCAGTCTTCTACTAATGTCGACAGTCTGACCGAAATGGAGACCGAAGACTACCTTAACCTCGTTCCATTGAGTGAGAATGAGCTATTGAGTTCATCTTCTGATTTGGAAGAACGCAACGACACCGTACAGGAGGCTATTCCGCCTGATTGTAGCCAAATGTTGCAATTAGTCCAAATTAACCTTCAACACTCTATTAAGGCTTCGGCCTCTCTTCTTCTCCGTCTATCCAGAAACGGTGAGGATATTGTTCTGATCCAGGAACCCTGGATTGTTAAATCCATGGTTAAAGGACTCAGAACTCCTGGATACTACTTACTGTATGCATCTGGTAAGGGTGAACCTAGATCTTGCATACTAGTTAAAAGTACCACTAACGTATATTTACTCCCTGATCTCAGCGATAGAGATATCACCACTGCTAGACTGGAAACGGCCAATGGTGCGTACTGGCTAGTGTCGGCGTATCTGGGCCATGACAATCTCGGCCCTCTCCCCGGTTATACACTGGAGAGAATCATCGCACAGGCAGAACGACAGAAGATATGTCTCATTATTGGGAGTGATGCTAACTCCCATCATACAGTATGGGGAAGTACTGATATCAATGATAGAGGTGAATCTCTTTTTGATTATATTTTAAGTACTAACCTTATAGTAAGTAATGTGGGAAACGAACCTACCTTCATTACTAAAAACCGACAAGAAGTATTGGATATTACTCTTGTCTCAGATACAATTCATCACAAGATCTTGAATTGGAAAGTATCTGATGAACACTCGTTTTCTGATCACAGGTACATCCAATTCAGTCTAAATGATGAACCTCCTAGCCGCTTGGTATTTCGAAACCCTCGAAAAACCGATTGGCTTAAATATAGGATAACACTCAAAGGTCTATTAAAACCTGATCTTTTAAATCCTCCTTCAAATATAATTGAACTTGACTGCAAGGTCAGTGATCTCACGTTAGCCCTTAACAAATCAATGGCTATTTCCTGTCCACTTACTCAAGTAAGGGGAAAAAAGAAGCCGTATTGGTGGGATTCAGGGCTTGAACCGCTCAGGAAAGATTGTCGTAAATGTTTTAATCGAGCTAAAAGTACCCGAGTAGCGTCGGATTGGGAATCCTATAAGGAAACCCTTAAATTATATAAGAAAGCTTTGAGGAAGTCTAAGAGATCCTCCTGGAGAATTTTCTGTGGAAATATAGAAAAAACTTCAGAGGCATCCAGGCTTAGAAAAATCCTCTCTTCAAATCCAGTGATGCCTAGCTGTTTGAAAAATGCTGATGGCTCATGGACCAACTCTTGCGAAGAATCGCTAAACCTGCTACTAGATACTCATTTCCCTGGAAGCTCCAAAAATATTAATAGCTTCGACCATAATAGGTCAGATAATGAGCCAAGATATCCACAAGGTCTTGTTACTAGGGAAAAGCTGCAATGGGCGCTCAACAGCTTCAAACCATACAAGTCTGCAGGACCCGACGGCGTAGTACCAGCTGAACTCCAAATGAATTCTGATTTAATTCTGCCAATTCTGGAGATCATTCTTACTAGTTGTTTAAACCTGGTCCACATTCCCCTGTTATGGAGAGAAGTTAAGGTTGTGTTTATACCCAAAGCTGGCAAATGCTCCCAAGTAAACCCGAAAGATCTCAGACCTATTAGTCTATCATCATTCCTTCTTAAAATCTTTGAAAGATTGATCGATATCCACCTGCGAACAAGCATAGACACGCGACTTTTGTCTACTGCTCAACACGCTTATTGCAAAGGGAAATCGGTTGAAACTGCGTTACATACTCTAGTTCGAACTATAGAATATTCCCTCCATCATAAAGAGTACACCATGGTCGCTTTCTTGGATATAGAGGGCGCTTTTAACAATGTCGACACATATGCGATCGCATCTGCTCTGACATCCCTGAAGGTAGATGGTACGCTTGGTGAATTGATTAATCAAATGCTGACTAGCAGGGTTATCAATTCAAAACTGGGCAGCTTTTCCGCTAGAAGGTCTGTCAGTAGAGGTACGCCGCAAGGTGGTGTCCTATCTCCCCTTCTCTGGAACTTGGTAGTAAATGAGCTGCTGACATGCCTGGAAGCAGAGGGTTACAGAGTGATTGCATATGCGGACGATGTTGCTATTGCCGTATCAGGAAAGCATCCTACTGTCTTAAAAGAACTCTTACAAAATGCTTTAAATAAGCTTACCAACTGGGCTGACCGGTGTGGTCTGGGTGTCAACCCTCATAAAACAGAACTTGTTCTATTCTCAAGGAAATATAAAATCCCTCATATTGATCCTCCTTCTATCAAAGGTACTCCACTAACATTCACTGATCAAGCAAAATATTTGGGTCTTATTTTGGACAAAAAGTTAAGCTGGAAACCTAATATACAAGAAAGAGTCAAAAAAGCCACAGTGGCACTTTTCTCTTGCAAAAAAGCCGTTGGGAACAAATGGGGCCTTCAACCTCGAATCACTCACTGGCTATATACTTCGGTGATTAGACCGATCCTCACTTACGGAGTGACAGTATGGTGGACTGCTCTGGATAAAGCGGTAAATTGCGACAAATTGAGCAAAGTCCAACGCTCTGCTTGTTTGTGCATAAGTGGAGCACTTCGTACGACACCTTCCGCTGCTCTAGACGTTCTGCTCCATCTGACACCCCTCAATATTTTCAGCAAACAAGTGGCTGCAAATACAGCCATTCGCCTTAAAGCTTCCTCACAATGGACCAACAACAACTTTGGCCATTCCATCATTCTGAATTCATTCGGATCAATCACAAGTCGCACTGATTACACCATCCCAAAACTTCAGTTTGGCAAAAACTTTCAAGTCAGCATTCCTTCTAGAGTTCTCTGGGAGCATACGGCTCTCTTGGAAGATGAATCAATCCATATTTACACCGACGGATCGAAAACTGATGATGGGGTGGGTGGTGGTGTGTACTCAGAAAGACTAAAATTAAGTCTCTCCTTCCGTCTTCCTAATAATTGTAGCGTGTTCCAGGCGGAACTTATGGCGATCAAAGAAGCCTTATCTTGGCTGAAAGAAAACGTGTTATCAACTACAGATATCCGCATCTTCTCGGATAGTCAAGCAGCTATCAAATCTCTGGAATCGGTCTCTACCAACTCTTTAACAGCCCTAAATTGTCGTTCATCTCTGCTGGAGATGGCGCAGCAGTTTAACATTCACCTGTGTTGGGTGCCGGGGCATAGAGACATTCCAGGTAATTGTAAGGCCGACGAACTCGCTAAATATGGAACAACTCTACCTCTTCTACCTAGTAAGGCAGATATTGGTATTCCCATCGCTACATGTAAACTTAAGCTGAAGCAAGATGCTTTAGAGAAAACAAACGTTAGGTGGAACAATATCACCACTTGCTGGGCAACAAAACAAATCTGGCCAGTAATGGATTTTAAGCGGTCTAAATGTTTGATATCTCTAAGCAGATTGCACATTAGCTCCATGATAGGTGTCATAACCGGACACTGTCTTATTGGCAAGCACGCAACGCGTCTTGGCGTATTCTCTAACGATTTTTGCAGAAGCTGTATGGACGAGGAAGAGGTGGAATCGATTCCTCATCTTCTATGCACTTGTCCTGCTCTATCTCATAGGCGAAGACTCCATCTTGGAGATTTCTACTTCAATGATCCTAGTGATCTAGTAAATGTTGACAAAGGTAGTCTGTTACGCTTCATTAGAAGCTCCAAATGGTTCATCGAGTAGGGAAAAAGGCTTCCCAGATTCTTGTGGTATCACAATGGGCCAACTTATGGTCTAAGTGTGTCAGTTTTCATGACTGACAGCCACTTCAACCTAACCTAACCTAAGAGGTCTACACAAAATTATGAAACGAATCTGCGATTATTTAAGCCCAAATTGTCATTTATTATATTTTATACAAAATAGTTTTAGAAATTGTAATCAATAAATATGGCGTGTAAGCGACAGGGTGCCTCTTATATATAAATAGTTACGCAATTATTTATTTTGTTTGTTTCTAAAGATGCATTTTATTATTTACATAAGTCACAAACAAAAAAGAGATAGAAAGTTGTCTGAGTGCTGAGACTCATGGTTAATATGTGTAAACATCAACGTTTGTTCTTACCTGCTGTCACGGCCAGCACTTTAGCTCCAGTGGAAACCCGAAAATTTGCAGTTCAGAATTTTAGTACGGTGGATCGAGAAACGGAGTACACCAATTGATTAATATTACTAGTGTCACGTCTGACGTTCTGGGTCTACTAGAATATTTTTAATTTGGCAGGTGTCAAAATGTGCCAAAACTGTTGATACGGTGGATCGAAAAGCGGAGCACACCAATCGATTTAGGAGGTGGATATTACCTAGTGTCACGCCGTACCTTTGGGGTCCACTAGAATACTTTTAGTTTGACAGGTGTCAAAATGTGCCAAAAGTTTTGGTACGGCGGAATCAAAAAACGGAGTACGCTAATCGATTTAGGAGGTGGATATTACCTAATGTCACGCCTGACGTTCTGGGTCCACTGGAACACTTTTAGTTTGACAGGTGTCAAAATGTCAAATCAGAATTCCGAGAATACGCGCTACGAAACGTGCTATACTCCGTAATGTTGCACAGAGGAAAGTCCACGTTTTGATTACACATCAAAATTAAAGCTATTTTCACCCTTCTGAGTTTCGCAAAATTTTCAAAGTTTTATTCACATATTATAAACGCTTTTTCTACTATACAAATCTGATCAAAAAGTTTTATAAAATGCGGCTTATAACAATAATGTAGCCATTTGGTCTCAAAATATAACCTATCATGCGTAGCAGATAGAAAAACAAACCAAAAAATATACAAATATCAATTAAAAATTTAAATACAAATATTTTAATTTTTTAAAGTTAATGACACCCTGTAAAAATATACATAAATAAATTAATATTTTTTCCAAATCTCAAAACGTTTTAAAAAGTTCTTAAAAAACTCTTAAAAACGTCTTGGATATAGTCACTCTTCCCCAGAGTCAAATCACGCTTAATTACTTCTAAATAAGACACCATTAAGTGGTCATTAATTACTTTTTAGGTCTTAAAAAAACGAAATGTCAAACCAGTATCAATGGCAACAACTGTGTTGAACAAGTGCATAGCAAGACAAGAGGAACTTTATAAACTGATCAGATTATGGTGCAGGAAATATGATTGAACTTAGGTTGCTTCCAAGAATAAATTAATGGCAGTTTTTTTCCATTTATCCCAACAGTTTCTTATATTCAACATTTTTAAAAGATATATGTAACTTCTTACAGTGAGATTTCATTTCGCTATACAGAAACATAACTTCAAGTTGACAGATAAAAAATCAGTGCAACAATGTCTTTAAAGATATCTGGAAGACCTCTCTTCAAGATGTCTTTGAGAGAGGACGCTAGTAAACTCTTAAAATACTCTTATTTTTAAGGAGTTAAAGAGGTTTTGAAGAAGTTTCATAAAAAGATATGAAAAAATAACTTCAAAAAGAGGTCGATAAGATGTCTTCAAGATTTCTTGAGAGAGCAAGCTAGTAAACTCTTAAGATACTCTTATTTTTAAGGAGTTAAAGAGGTTTTGAAGAAGTTTCATAAAGAGATATGGAAAAATAACTTCAAAAAGAGGTCTATAAGATGTCTTTGAGAGAGCAAGCTAGTAAACTCTTAAAATACTCTTATTTTTAAGGAATTAAGAAGGTTTTGAAGAAGTTTCATAAAGAGATATGAAAAAATAACTTGAAAAAGATGTCTATAAGGTGTTTTTAAGATGTATTTATAAGTATTGGCTTTAAATTATCTTTTTAGGAGTTCATAAAGTGCTTATTAAGTGCAATGGTATCAAAAAGACTGAACTAAGATGCCATTAAGAGCTGATAAATTTATTTCAAGAACTCTGCAAGAGTTTTTGTGTTGCTTGGGGAACTCATATCTCTTTAGTGCATTGATGAATTTTCTTGTTGTTTTTAAATGTCACATATAAATAGAATTAGGGTTATTTTGATACCTCATTCATTATCCTACGTGGTATATAAGCGACACAATCTTGATTTTAAATTGATCGAAAAATCAAAACAATTGCATTGAAATTACCTGCTTGGACCATTGTCCACGACCATCCACCAGCGAGAAGATCCCGTTATCTACATGGAATTTTTTTGATTAAAATTTGATATGGATGACTTTAAAAAATTATAGCTCCCGTTCTACTGATTGGATCTTCAAGGTTAAGGTCTTTAAGGGTAGGTTTCCCTTACATTTTGATGTTAGTGCGGTAACTAATAGTTACATAACTTTGTTATTTGACAATTTGTTGAAATTTGGTTTTTTACATTGGTAATGAATATACGCACACATGTATATCAATTAAAAAAATATATAATATCAAATTAAATACTTTTATGAAGGAAAGAGGTGATTTATTTTTTTTTAGAAAATCGGACTCAATTTTTCAAGGTACAGGGCTGCTATTAGAATAATTTTCTTACTATTTTTGTTTGGTTTTATGAAAATATAAAACAGGTTTTAGGGAATAGAACCTTCAAAAAAAAAAAACACTTGAAAAAATCATGGGAAATTATATCACTTTGAACGAACGTTTTGAAGTATAACTTTTATATATTTTTTTTTTCAATGAAGTAAAATAAAAATATCAGAATATGACTTCATGCAAACAGTGAATCCTTTTGAATTCATGTATAGCTTGTTAAACAGGGTGTTTTAACAGAAAAATAGCAATATTACCATTTTTGAACTTCAAAGTCATGGGCTTCCCAGGTTTAATTTTAATATTTCTGATGTTCATTCTAATAATTGGTGTAGTGAATTATCTAAGACATAAGCCTTTCAAAAAAATTTTTTATTAAATTTACTCATTAAAAATAGCAGTTTAACATTTTCAGATGTGCAATGTTATTGTGAAAAAAGGAGAATCTTTACAAGTTTAAATTATTTTTATTAATTTTTTTTGATATTTTTGCTATTAGATTCAATAAAAAAAAGTCATAACATTCATTACTTTTTTTTATGTAAATTTTTAAAAAGAGGTCTTTTTTGCGTTTTTTAACAAAAAAATGCTTTCTACACGCACACAAAGAAGTGTGCAGTTCAGAGGAAATCCACTGCAGTATCAGCGCCAACTCTCTTTGTTCTCTCTGCAGAACAAATATCGCACATGCGCTGTCATATACTTTGTTCTTGTTTGTTCTCATATATATTTTTCTAATATGGTATAGCTACATGTAGTTTTTTTCCTTCTTTTCTAATCTCGCAGCAGAAACAGAATATATATCTATATCCATATAAAAAACCTGTTTGAAATGCATTTTTTCTTCAGTTGACAGTTCGGTGTCTAGATAGGAAAATTATTACATAGTGGTTGGGAGGCGGAGTGTAGTACAAGTGGGAAAAAGTATATGGCATATTTTTTGTTTGTGTGTTACGTGATATAGTTTTTTTCTTCTTCTTTCTTTCTCGTTTTGGACTTGTGTTTTGGATGAATATTTTTTTATAAGTTCATGTGTCGGTGGTGGTTCAGAAAAATTTGAAAGGGAGGGTGGGAGGTTAGTCATCGTGGTCAAGCGTATCGCACATGCGCTGTCACATTTCTTTGTTGTGATTTTTTGTAATTGAATGATGTCAGGATCATGTTTTCATTTTTTTTGGGATCTCAGAATGCATTGAACATACAATTTTTTTTTTAGCTGAGTAGACATGATATGAATGTGTCGTTGGAGAAGTTATGTCTTGGTTAAATTTCAAGTAGGTATTTGTATCCAGGCGCGGATCCAGGATTTCGCTCAGGGGGGGGCAATTTTTTGAGTTTCCAAAATCTTGATGAGGTCTACAGAAAATTTAGTACACTTCATATGCCACTCTTCATGCCTGGTCACACAAAGCAATGTGAGTTGATGAGTTTGAAATTTGAAGAAAACAACTAACTCTTTCATAACTGCCAAAATGTCTCGAACAGCTGGTACTTTGAACTTTTTGAAATGAATTTTTGTAGTTTGTAGCTATAGCATAGCATACAAGTTATACTTCATTAAGCATTGTGTTCGATAATGCAGTTTGCTAAAGTCACATGCTCGAAAATATTATTTGGCAGTAAAAAAAAACTAGTTGGCAACAAAAATATTCAGAAGCCGGAGAACGTGTCCATAAACGTCAAATGCGTTTGCAAAAAAATTGAAGGACGTTGATAACAAAGATTTTGTGCAAACAAAACCATTGCATAGTTCGACAATAGCTGTATTTTATCTAAACTAAAATTATAGATCAAAACTGAGATGACCCGTATCGTTTGCACAGCACAGATGCCTTCGTCCATCGATACAAAACCAAACTTTCTGACATTGAAATAAAAAACAATGATTATAGTGGAAAATACAAAGAAAAAACACTCTTTATTAAACCTCTGTCCAATCATCTCGGTTAAGCCTTGGATTGTGACTAAAGGTAGAACTAGAATAGTCGGAAGCCAACTTAAGTGGTCGTATGAAACCGAGCGAAAACAAGAAATTCATCTGAGGCGCACGTAATTGTGAAGTGGAACTTTTCGTTTAGTTTTCGTTAACTTTTGCCGTCGGACGTAAGAGTGCTCATCGACCGCTCTATCGAAAGTGGGCGAATGCAAAATCAAAATGGTGGATGTAAACTAAAAAGAATTTGGCGCTTGGTGCATAGTTTTTCAACTCTCTTTTTCTGTGAAGTAAAATCTTAAATTTTCTTTTAATTAATTTATATCACATCGAATTTTAGTGGTTTTACAAAAGAAATAATTAAAAGCCTGTCACTCAGTGATGTGAATAAGCATGAGAAAATTAACATTGAACAAAAAATTATTTACATTTTTTTCCACTTTCAACCACTTAAGTGCATTATGGGTGACTTATGAAATTGACGTTTCGGAAAGCTACTTTTCGGTTGGTTTTGACATAAGCTTCCGACAGCTTCCGCCTATTCTAGTTCTACCTTAACTTTCGTTAAACATTTCATTTACAATATACTAAGCCTTCGTTTAGTTTTAATATAATTGTTTCATATAAGCTTGAAACATCGACTGCAGAGTTGCCAGACTCATGCAGTATGATACAATAGCAATATTCGCGTCGGAAAATGATGATCATTTTACAATCGAGTTCACGTTGACTTGACGTTTGCAAAAACAGCCAAAAACAACTATCCTTTGGTGTAAAAGTTCCATCCAACTTCTCTTCGGCAGTGACTGCTGTAGTCGTTTCCTGATGGTTTCTCTCCAATTTTTTTCGTGGGATTCGTACTCTTCGCAAGTTAAACAATATGGAACACGAATGTTTCTAATCATTTTAAATCCACGAAAGTGACAAAATCTTCACGAATACTTATATTCATACATCAGAAACCGTATCTTACGGCTAAAACTTATGTACAGCATAGAAAGAAAAACACATCATGTGCATACTTTAAGGTGCTTATCATTTTCAGAGTAAAAAGGCGACGAGCAGCTCTGAAGAAGTTCTCGAGAATTAATCTCGAAAGTGGACACAGACACAGGCATGAAATAAGCTCACCAGAGAGGAAGACAGATATCCGAGAGTCGCTCTCGAGAGTTTTCTAGTGTAAGTACTCCCTCAATGGAAACGCACATTTAAATATTTATCATAAAAAGAACTCAATCACCATTTTAGTATGAAATTTGTTGGTATTTTTCAATAATTTTTATACACAAATTTAGCTAATTATTTTAATTTTAATTATACATATATCTTTATCCTGTAGATCCGAGCATTTGAAGCAAAGATATAAATTATTGAAGATAATTAAATCGACTATTTTAAAGATTTAATTTTTTTTTAAATTAAAATCAACTTTAAGGTTGAATATTTTGATAAGTGCTCCTGCCTCTCCCGTTACATTTAACTGTAAAAAAACCCACTGACAAGTTTGTAGGGGTGGGTTGGAGGTGGAGCAATAACTTTTTAAAACATTGTTTTTCAAATTGTGAAATTTTTCATTCACAGCATTTAGAAAATTGAAAATCAAATCAATTTAGGATTCAATCTGCTCCCTAGTATGAAATAAATTGACTATTCTAATAAAATATTATACAGTAGTGTAGCCTGACATTGATCTTTTAATTAAAGTTTTTAACTTTGAAGATCGGACATCTTAAACCGAAGTTATAAACTTTCCAATCAGTCGATTTGAAGGCTATTTGTTCATAGTGGAACTTTTCTTCCTTCACTGAACCTGTGCCTACGTTCTGTAACTCTTGCATCGAAGAAACTGGGCGAAAAAACGATGAAAACTAAAACAAAATGCATGAATTTTGTTCCATTTTTCAACGTTTCTCGACTGATTTTATCGATGCGAGAGTTACAGAACGTAGGTGCTGGTCAGCCAGCGGCCAACGCACAACCTCACATTGCTGCAACGCTGCGCTGCCAAGAAATTTTTTTATAAACGTATAACGAAATAACCTTTTTTTGATAACATTTTCTTAAATTCATTTTTAATGCTTCGTTCGTTCTCGCCCAGGGGGGGGCAATTGCACCCATTGCCCCCCCCTTGTATCCGCGCCTGTTTGTATCTGTCTTTCGTGGCGTTTTAGGAATGTTGCGAGAAAAAGGGTTGAAGTGAGGGGACAGTCAACACTATGTGCAAAAAATAAGTTGCACATGAGAACTTATATAGTGTTGCATATAGTTTTACATATAATTGTTATAGTTTATTGGTATTAGAGAAAGTGTTGCATATTTGTTTTCCTCTTGTATTGTGATTCTTCGCAATTCAGTAATGCATCAGTTCCAGCAGTATTGTTTTTATTTTTCAATGAAAAGGATACTTTTGAGTTCTTCTTAGTGATTTTATTGGTACAGTTATTTAAAAAAACAGAGTGCTAGTGCACTTATACCTATAGTGTTTGTTCTGATCGTAAGATACAGTTATTTAATAAAAACGCTAGCTAGTGCTCTTTTTTTTTTTAATAGACTATCAGATCTTTGTCGAAGAGAGCTTAGTACAAGCGACATCTTGCGACCAAAGAATTGCCAAACACAAATTAAGTGCTTATCAGGCTCATCACTTAGTGTAGTGTTAGTAGTTAGTAAGCAACAATCTACTTAAAACATACACTTTACAAAATAAAAATTAAAAACAATAATTACAAAATAGCAAATAAAATGACATTGAAAAAATTAACAATTTTACAAACATTTAAGAGCGTGGTACACTGGTCTTCAATGAAGCTTTGAGTCTATTCTTACTTATATTAAAATCAAAAAAATTAGAGTTCAAATTCAGAATGTTGCACATGCGAGTAAAAGGCTCATGCATTCCATAATTGGTACGGTGTTGAGATATATGCATTAGTTCTAGACTACGAGTGTTGTGACCTCCACCACGGTAATTAAGGATAGTACAAGATAATAAATCAGGTGCATCAATAACGCCCGTTAAAAGTTGATGAATAAATACAATATCATTATTAATTCTCCTTTGTGCTAAAGTTTGAATCTGAAGAAGCTTAATCCGGTGTTCGTAAGGAGGAAGATTGTAAGGATCGGACCACGGTAGTCCTTTTAAGGCGAAACGTATAAAATTACGCTGCACTGCTTCTAGTCTATTCTTATGGACATCGTAAAAAGGAGTCCATACCTGTGATGCGTATTCATGATGAGGGCGAACAAGACTGTTGTAGAGAGCGAGGTCAACATAAGGATCCTGAAATTCCTTAGACCAACGTTTAACAAACCCTAACATAGAGTTTGCCTTGTTGACTATTAAATTGATATGCTTCGTAAAATCAAGATTAAAAGATTATAGTGTTTGTTCTGACCGTAAGATACAGTTTCTAAAAAAAAGAGCACTTATACCTTATATAGTGTTGTGATGGTCGGAAGATATAGAAATTAGAAAAAAAACGAGTATCTGTGTCTTCATACTTATATCGTATTTAATTAAAGTGAAAAAATGCCTAAAAAAGCATTGTTTGGAGCAAAAAAAGTCAAACATGGTTAAAAAAAAAAAGAATTATGGAAGGTAAGTTATTTTTTCAGTAGAATCTTCCTGTTTTTGAGAACCTACACATTTTCATTTTCCGGGTGTCATAAAAAAAAACGCAGAATATGCAATCGCATCCTCCACATCATAATTATTCATTAGCTGTTTTGCTCAACTTGTTCGCAAACTGCAATGATTTATCTCATTCCACTATGTAATTAATTACACTAAAAAATATACCAAATGCACACAGTGAATAACTTAAAGATAATAAATAATAGAAAAAACTTCCACAAAAGTTTATATTTTCATATCATGGTCTGTTTCCCTTTCTTCAGATAGACATCTGGAAATAGGGATGAGCGATTTTAATCGATATTTGCAAAATATCGATATTAAAGATTTCGATGTTTTGTCCCATCGATATTAACACCCAAAACATCGGCTAAAAACCAACCAAAAAGTTAGTACGAAAATGAATAGTTCTGCTAGTAAAATCTAGATGGAGTGACTTTCATAGTTTATAAGTCATCTGTAACATTTGGAATTTTTTGAAAAAGGAAATTATCAAAGGATCTTTCAAACCAAATTTAAAAATGCAGAACCACAACGAAACTTCCGATTTGCAAAAAGGCACAGATATAAGTTTACACATGAAGTGCCTATCAATTTTGCTTTCATCAAATTTGTTTTGTGTTTATTTGTGCAAAAGAAATATTTTTACATCGATATTCAAACATTAATATGATCGATGCTCAGCAAGACGCATTTTAAACCATACAAGTTTTTGTACACACTTTTGTAAGCAAAAATATCTTGCATTATCGTTAGATAACAGTGTACACATGAAATACTTGCAATATTGCTTCTATAAAATCTGTGGACGATATATTTTGCAAAATACAAATTTTAGCATCAATTTCCACGCATTGAAATAATAGATGTTAGAAAGACCCAATTTACACCAATGCAAGTTTTTGCACACAACTTCGTGTCTTGCAATATCGATATATTCCAAAAAGCCACAGAAAACAGTTTACACAAAATTCCTTGAAATATTTCTGTAAAATACATATTTCATATCGATTTTCACGAATTTAAATTATCGATGGTCAGCAACACGCAGGTTACACCATGCAAGTTCTTGCGCACACGTTCGTATGAAACAAGATTTTGAAATATCGGATTTCAAAAAGGGCACACATAACAGCTTAACAACATGAATTGCCTTACAATATTGATTTTATTAAATTTGTTGATATTCATTAGTGCAAAATACATATTTTAACATCGATTTTCACATTTCCCCCATTAAAATCATCGATGCTTAGAAAGATACAGCTTACACGTGTTCTTAGAACACAAGCTTCTGTGCATCATTATTTTGCAATATCGATGTTTAAAGTTGAAATGCCTTGCTTATGACTTCATATTTTTCATTTGTATAAAAATTTAAATCGATTTTAAGAAACTTAAGAAAAAATAGCCGGCACCAGAAATTTTGAAAGCAAAAATACATTAGAGCACAGCATGACGCATTTTTTGCTTTGGGCAAACAAAAAACTTAAACAAAAACACCTGAAAAAAACATCGATGTTAAGTAGCATCGATGTTTTCGGTTCGATATTTATTGACATCGATGTTTGGTCTTCGATGCTGAAATCGATGTTGATTCAATATCGCACATCGGCACATCCCTATCTGGAAAATACTTTTTTTTTGTGTAATTCAGACGTCAAATTATGAAGCTGACCACCTAATTGTCATCTTCAAATGGAAGCAAAGAAACTGTTATACATTGTAAGGAATACACTATCCAGTGTATTATAGAGATCAGTGGTCAGTTCCAGTAGATTCTTTCTGCACATAAATATAATGTATGCTTGCTTGTGTGTGCTTCTGCAGCTCTGTCTGCTATGAATAGCATGTTGTGCATATGTCTCTCTGTGCTGAGAAAAGAATAGCATAAGAGAGAAAGTTAAAATAATTTGCTAAGAAGAGAATCGCATATTCTTTCACTAATACATTTAAATGCATTTACATGAGTTCTGAGTTGGCTTCTGCGGTAGACCTACCCTTAAAGAAAGCTGACATAATGGGCTATATTGTGTAAAAAAATCATTGAGGAGGGGCAAAAATGTTCATACTAAAGGGGTGAATAAAACCCAATTCAATTCCATTTATTTTATTCTAAATTCAAATGTTGATGAAAATTTTTATAATTTTGAAAAACTAAAAACGCACATTTATTGCCTCGTTCCTCTTCTTTATTTTAAGACCTTAACCTATAAGATCCAATGAGTATCACCGGAGTTATAATTTTTTTAAGCCAACCATATCGGTCGATTAATTTTTTTTGTGTACATCGGCTTTTCTCTCCACTGAAGCTCATTCGATGCCAACGAACAAATACCCAACGTGAATTTTAACCGTGTGAACGAGACTTTATAAAACTATACGCCACTGAAAGACGATACGTCGCAATTCATTCGTTTTTTTTTAATAAGTCCGTTGAGTATTCGATAAACGTACTTAGCTGAGTACGTTTTCTTGCCGTACAAACGTCGTGTGAAAGGCTCTATGCAAAATATATACGCCACTGCTCATTCGCACGGATTTATACTGCAAAAAATCGTGCGGTACAATCTCGTGTGAACCAGGCCTTAGGGTAGTAAATTTTATTATCCTTTACCGTCGGGATAACCCGATTAATTCATTTCGGGGAAATTGTGCATCGGCTTAAATTTAATTTTGTGCGGTAGTAAAGTTTATTACTGTTTTCCTGGCGAAATATTTTAATATTTTGTCAGGATTATAAGAATACATTTTTCGGAGAACTGTCCGTCGGGGTTACGAGCGAGGAGGTAAAAGCTCCAGGAACTCTAAAGTGTTGTGTGGTGTAAGTGCCGTCGAAATTCGTTGATATGAGCAAGTTTTTTGCGCCTGTTGGCAAGGGGAAGGGAGACTTCGGCGCCCTCTCCGACGACGAAAACTTTGTAACCCACGCGAGGGTTTCAAAGTCATCAAAGAAGAGGGATGCTGAATTGAATTCCCAAACGGAGTATGAAGCCGCCAGCGATGGAGACTTCAAAAGAGTGCAGAAGGATGCCAAATTCCTCAAGATGAAAACATCGAGTGCTGATGAGCTTGAGAAGGCGGCCCAGGCAGCAAGGAAGCGGAAAAGTAAAGAAAAGAAGATACAGAGGCAGAAGAGGGCATCTCAGCTCGCTAAGGCAGCAGCAGAAGAGGACTCAAATGCCGAGTCGGAAATAGCACGTGAGAAGGTGGTTCTGCCGACAGGCATGGAGTTGGAGGTTGAAGGAGAGGTGCCATCAGCGATGGAATCTGCCCAGGTACATATGCCGGGTAGCCAAGATGGTAAGTGCCCCAGTACTAATACTATTATTTTAAATGTTGCCGGTATTATTGGTGCTGCTTCTGGCGACGGAGCTGATATTGATGGTGGTGTCGCGGGGTTCAGTACTGGAACCCATCATAGCCCCAGTGCTGTTTCCTGGGGCACCTCCGTCGAAATGGTTTCCGTCGTCGGGGACACGGGGGTAGGATCTTGTGGTGTTATCCCTGTTTCCGATAACGTTGTCGATGGTGCTGCTTTGGTCCCAGCTATTGCTGCCGCTGCCATCGGTCCTTCTGAGGGTTCTGCTGGGAGAAAAGCTTCAGTGGTTAACCCCATTGAGGCTCTTGTTCCTATAAAGCGGGAGGTTTAGATGTTGGTCGGTGGTGGTGAGGTTGTAGCGAAGGTCGCTAGCAAGATTTTTGGGATCTCTGCCAGTTACGAGTCTCTCACTATGAGCCTTCACGGCGAGGTTGAGAGGCTCAAGGGAAGGATTGATGTTTTAGGGAAGAAGAGTTTTGTCTCTGCCCCCGTCTCTGTCCCCGTCCCTGTTCCGTCTCCCAAGGTTGTTAAGACAGTGTCGCAGGCTTCTTCTTCTGTCAGGAATGCAGTAGTTGTAGGTTCCGTGCCATTGCCAGTTGCTCTCTCTGGTCGTCCTTCTTACGCCCAGGTGTTGAGTCCGGCTGGTTCCATTGGTCCATCTCCTCTGGAGATTAAACCAGTGGCACACAGTTTCGGGATCCAGATCAAGGGTGGTGAGAAAGAGACGGCCGAGGAGGTGGTTGGCAAAGTCAAAGCAGTTGCCCCTAAGATAGGAGTTAGGTTTAAGGAGGTGAGGTCGACGAAGGCAGGTTGCTTCGTCAGCGTCCCCTCCTTGAAAGAGAGGGAAGAAGTAGTTAAGAGTGGTTTTTCCACTTCCTTGCTGATATCCACAGATTAAATCTTGTGAATCTCGGCAAGGAGGACTACTCGAAGGAGGTCAAGATCCTGACACCTTCGTGGGAACCAAAAATTGATGCTACAATCGATGTAACAATCGAGTGTAGCAGTAGGGTCGCTAAATTTTTGACTGATGTAGGTTGCTTGTACGTTAAGCATTTTTGCTTCAAACTATTTAAAGTTTCGCCGGTTCAGCACTGCTTTAAGTGTCTGAGCATGGATCATCGTAGGAAAGATTGTAGGGCAAAGGCCGACGTCTGCAAACGTTGTGGCGGCATGGGCCACTCCTGGGTTCGTTGCACCAATGAAATTCATTGTCCGGCTGGCCACTTAATGCTGACAGACAGTTGTCCAATTTATTGTAGGGCAGTTGCAAGGGCGCTTTCAAGAAATTAAAATGGCAGCACAACTACTCCAATACAACGCCCAGGGTTCGTACAACTCAATGTGCGAGCTCGGGCATTTGATAGGTGAGCTAGGGTGTAATTTTGCGCTGATACAGGAACCTTATACCTCTCGTAAGAGGTTGAGGGGAGTGTCAGAGAATATGGCGTTATTTGTTAACCGTAGTGGCACTGCTGCGGTTATAGTCAATGACGTCAGATCCGATAGTTTGTTGGTCGATGAAAGTGAGTGGGGTATTTGTGTTAGTGTCGAGGGCGTTTTCGGTAGGGTGTTTTTATGCAGCCTTTACTGTAAGTTCGAGCATCAACTCGAGCCTTACTTGAGGTACATGAGCAGGCTTGTTGGGTTGATTGGTAGAGATGCGGCGATTTTTGGTCTCGACGCAAATGCAATCTCTCCTCGGTGGCACAGTAAAGTTCGAGGAGTCACATCTGAGATCGAGAAGCGCCAAAGGGGAGAATTGCTATGCGAATGGATGACTGAGAATGGCCTGCATGCTGTCAATCTGCCCAGTGAGCTGTTCACGTTTGATGGTCCAAATGGTGCTAGCGATATTGACGTTACCCTCGCCAACATGGTTGCGCTTGACCGCCTGGACTTTCACTGGTTTATCAGGGAAGGTGAGGGCACTAGTAATCACAGCTTGATTCAAGTTGAGTTCTCATGTGCCCCCATCCCCCAGATGGACCGTGGAGATTTAGGTGAGAGGCGCTGGCGACTGAACAATGTCGATTGGACATTGTATCAGGAGCTACTCAGGGGAAGGTTGTCGTCGGTTCCGCTGGCTCGTTATGAGGGCCTCAGCATAGATGAGAAAGTAGTCAGGTTGAATGAAGTGGTTTGGGGTGTCAACGACGATCTCCTTCAGAGAAGCCGTAAGGTGAATCGAAAAGGAGTGAAGTGGTGGACACCTCAGCTTAGTTCTAAGAGGTTGCAGGTTAGGGCACTTAGGAGGTCTTTTCAAAGGAGTAGGAGATCTGGGTCAGATGACTTGGACCAGCTAAGAACTGCCTACAGGCAGGGACTAGCTGAGTACAAGAAGATGCTGTACAGGTCTTAGGAAGATGATTGGAGATCCTTTGCCGACCAACACAGGGAAGACATGGGGTCAAATATACCGTGTTTGTCGGGGAAGGAGATCCATGAGAATAGGTGCGATTGCAGAGGGAAGCATAGTCCACACTACGTGGAAATATAGTGTAGGAGCTCTAATGAGGTAATTCTTTCGGCGGGCAGCCGGGAGCTCCTAGTTTCACTGCTCGTGAGGTTGGTAGTGCGGTGGCCAGACTCGGGTCGAGGAAGTCGCCGGGCTTCGATGGGCTGACTGGTGAAATGGTGAAAGCCATTTGGTCGTCGGTCCCCGAATACCTGGAGATTCTTTACTCGAGTTGCGTCAGCCAGGGCTATTTTTCTACTGAGTGTAAGATAGCTGTAGTAAAACACGTCCGTTTCTAAGCTAATGCTGAATAATACTGACTGTAAGTCTGTTTATTATACATAAGTGTGTTAGTTATGTTGGCCGTTATGTTACATCTCTCTTTTTATAATGAAAAAATAAATAATGATCGGTTCACTCGCAGAGAAATCTTATAACTACGTTAAGTAACAATTTTTGGCAAGCAATCTTTCTCTTTGAAATATTTTAATTTAACAGCTACTTTACTTTGATAAGATGTAAGCATAACGAATTAATACATTTTTTTTTTTTTTTTAATGAAATGATGGATCAAATTTTTGAATAGGTTTTATGATGCGTCCAAATCGAGAACGTTTGGGTGACTGTGGCTTGGTACTTGTTGATGGGACTACGTCTTCTGAGAATGTTTTGTTTTGGATGGTCTTGTCGTTGTTGTTCGTTATATCTGGCATTTCGGTTTCTTCTGGCGATGGGGTCTCGATGTCAATGGTATTCTCTACGATATCAGCTTTAGTTTTGTGCAGATGGATGTTATTTCTGCATATTTGTGTCCATTTGTTGTTTCAACAACAACTGATCGTGGATATTGAGTTTTTTCTACCACAGTAGCTGCTTTCCATTTACGATGCGCCGTTTGTAAACGTACTTTATCACCAATCTCATATTGTTTTGCAGTGGGAGATGCAACGCGATCGACATACCTTTTTTGATTGATGCGCAAATCACGTAACTCTGCTGATACTCCCGGAATAATTTTTGGTTTTAGTTCTTCGACGGAAGAGTCGTTCTGGTTTGACGACTGAACAATCGTTCAGCTGGCGATTTGAGTGTGTCGTTGCGGGGTGTATTACGGAACATGAGTAACGCTAGATATGGATCTGAATTATCCAAATGACACCGTTTTAAAATATTTTTTGCAGTTTGAACATTTCTTTCCGCAAACCCGTTAGAACGTGGATAATGCGGTGATGATACTTGATGTTTGAATCTCCATTCAGTTGCGAAGGATTTAAATTTTCTAGAGCTAAACTGTGGTCCACCATCAGTTTCAAATAGTTCTGGAATTCCATGTACAGCGAACCATTGCCTTAATAATAGAATGACTTCTGATGATGTGGACGATATTTTAGTTTACGGAAGTCTATGAACCCCGAATAGTGATCGGCAATAAGAAGAAAATCTTGGCTTTTGAAATGGAAAATATCTGATGACACATTTTGAAAAGCATATTCAGGAATTACTTTCATCAGCATTGGTTCACGTTGATTTGCACGTTGTGTTTGTTGGCAAACAGAGCAGCGTTCAACAAAGTTCTTGATATCGTTCGATTGGCCGTACCAGTAAAGTGAAGTTCTGGCCCTAGCGAGCGATTTTGTTATACCTGCATGACCAGAATGTATTTGTTGAAGAATGCTTGGTATTTCGATTTCTGGCACCATAATTTTGTTTGCCTTGAATAACAGCCCTTGTTCAAATGTTAACTGCTGTTTAAAAGGTGCATATTTTTTAATAGCTTTTGGCAAAGCATCGTCATTGTTAGGCCAACCTCGCATTATCATGGCCTTTAGCAGTTTAAATTCGAAATCTTTCGAGGTAGATTCTATGAATTTGTCCTTCAATTCGTCACTTATTGCCAGCACCAAGTAAATTGCGTATTCTTCTTCGTTGCTGGTTTCGTTTTCGCAGTCTCTGCTAAGTGCGTCTGCGATTGGTATTTTGGTATAGACCACTTAAATATAGACCACTTTAGGTGAATATTGAAGAATATCCCACAAAATTCGTTGTAAGCGAAGCGGAGCGTTGTACAAAGAATTTTTGAAAATGGTTTCCAACGGCTTGTGATCGGTTTCCACTATTAATTCCTTACCATAAACGTATTCATGGAATTTTGTACAGCCGAATCTAATCGCCAAAGCTTCTTTTACAATTTGAGGTTGGTTTTGTTGTGATTTAGTCAAGGCCTTGGTGGCATATGCCACTGGTTGATTTTCTTGCATTAAACAAGCGCCCATTGATTTGCTCGAAGCATCTACCGACAATTTGACTGGCTTGTTAACATCGTAATATTTTAAAACTGGTGTTGTGGTCAGCGTTTTTTTATGTTTTCAAATGCTTGTTGTTGGTCGGCTTCCCAACGCCATACCGTTTCTTTGTGTAATAAAGTTCTGAGCGGTGCTGTTAGTTCTGACAAATTTTTAATAAATTTTCCGAGGTAGTTCACCATTCCTAATAAACGTTGTAGTTCTTTGACCATCCTTGGTGTTTTCAGCAAGTCAATTGCTTTAATTTTTTCGGCGTCTGCTTCATAGCCCTTGTTTGTGAATACGTGTCCCAGAAATTTTATTCGCTGCTTATTGTATTCGCACTTATCTTTATTTAATGTGAATCCGACGTCCGTAAGCCTTTTGATTACCTTTTTTGTGATTGTTTTAAGCTTTTCTACTGTGTCTGCATACAGGAAAATGTCATCCATTGCCACCTCACAATTTTCTATACCTTCGAGTGTTTTATTCATTATTTCTGAAAATATTTCCGGAGCTGACGAAATTCCAAATGGTAATCTCTTGTAGCAAAATCGACCCCACGGTGTTGCCATTGTGAGGTACTTCGATGTCCTTTCACTGACTTTTAACTTCCAAAACCCTTTTTGACAATCTAATTTTGTGAAATATTGCGCATTCTTAATTGTTGCTGCAATTTCTTCGACGGTTTTTAAAGGGAAATGACGACGTTTGATGTTTTTGTTCAGTTCCGTTGGATCCATACAAATACGGACCTTTTCGCCTTTTGTGACTATGTGCATTGGACTTACCGCTGGTGTTGGTTCGATGACTCCTAATTTTATCATTTTGTCTAGCTCTTGTTTAACTTGGGAACGCTGAGAATGAATGACTTTACGAGCTGAAAATATTTGAAATTTTGGATTTTCAATAAAATCGATTTCATATTCGAATGTTTTGCAATATCCTATTTGCATCGGTTTTTCATTTTCACCGTCAATTTTGTTGATTCGCGCTATGAAACCCATTTCATCGATCTACCAAGTATGGGCTGTAAATTGTCACGAACAATTTTGAAAATCACACAACGCTCTATGTTTTTTGCTTTACACAACAATTTTGCTTCACCGACCACTTTAATGCTTTCATTGTTATATGCTATTAACCGCTTGGTCGACGATTTTGTGACTTTTGCGTTGAGTTTTTTAGCTATTTTCTCAGGCAACACATTGGGGCATATTCATAGATGTTTGCTAAACTCTTGCTAAGTTGTTACTAAGCAAATCCAGAGTTTAGGCTATTCATAAATAAATTTAAACCTTAGCTTAGGGCTAAACCTGTGGTCTAACTTTAAACATAGGAAATGCTTTGTTTAAGTAGTTATTATCACAGCCAAATGTCAAATTTGATTTTTTTTGTGAATTTAAAAGCTGAAAAAGTAATTTATATCAAATAAACGCTACGTAAACTTATCATCCAAAAAAATCGCGATTGATACCGCAATTTAAGAAGATATAGATATTTTAGATGAGTTTGAGCTATTAAGCGAACTGCAAATTGTGCCATCAAGAAATAGAAAAATAGAAATAAATGAGAAGAATAGAAAAAGAAAAAAGTGCCTTCTCTGGATGCGACTAGTTTTCCTGGCGTTCGCGTTTTATATTTTCTTTGTTGTTTATCTAAAATATAGAATATTTGTTCGAGTTTCTTTTTTGGATTATTTATTTAATAGTTTGTTTGTTTTATTTTTTCGACACACAAAATTTACACTTTGACTATTGTTTTTTTTTTTTTCTTTGACCTGTCATCAATTGAATTATAATTGTAGTAGAACACCTCCTTAACCTGGGGTTCTACTAAACACAGCTGGGAAATTGATTATGAATAAGAGCTGTGTTTATTTAACCAACAAGCCTTAACATATAGATCAAGAAATCACGACTTTAGTAATTCTCTATGAATACGCCCCATTACATTCGGTACCTGTATCCAGCTTTAGTTTCAATTGATGATTGCCGACCATCACTGTTGCGCTCCATTTGTTTTCGTTCCCAATTGCTTTAATACTTTTAGCGATATAACCGACATTATACTTTAACTGGCAATCTGAATCTGCACTTGATTCATCCGAATTGCTAGATTCACTAATGGCACGTACTTTTTTAGATTTGTTTCTAGCTTTCTTTTCTTTTTTGTATCTGTTATCTTTTTTTGATACCGATTTTTCGTGGCACATTGATTCAAAGTGGCCTTTACGAATACAGTTGTGACATTTTTTGTTGAAGGCTGGACAACTTTTCAAACCATGTTGGTTTCCACACCTTTTGCAGTCAAATACTTTGTCTTTTTCAACCGCATTGACATTTGCACTACAAGTTGCTGCCATTGAATCATTGTGCAGTTCCGAAATTTGTTTTGTTGCTCGTTCTGCCGCTCTACAAATTTTTATTGTTTTATTTAATGTCAAATCTTCTTCGACCCAAAGCTTTTGTCGTGTTTGATCAGAGTTGATTCCCAAAACAATTTGGTTCGAAGCGAATTCATCTATACAATTTGCAGCGTAGCCACATTTTTGAACTTGCGTACGCAATTTCTGAAGAAAATCTTCAAAGGACTCATTTACCTGCTGTTTAATGCGATGAAATTGACAACGTTCATAGGTTTTATTGCGTGATGGCGCAAAATGTGTGCTTAGTTTAGATTTTATTATATTCAAATCCTTTTTTTCAACTTCTGTCAAACCCATGTTGTTGATGACTTTTAATGCCTCACGGCCGAGAACAGACTTAAAATTTGCGACTTGAATATCTGCAGTTTCTTCGTTTATTTTCATAGCGATAAAATAATTGTTGTATTCTTCAAGCCACTCCCTCCATTCTTGATCCATATCGTTGTCATTGTTAATCAACAGGTGCTTTGGTGGTTTTATTGACATTTTTACTATTTAATTTTTTTATCCAGTGAAAATATAAAATTATTTGGTTAAACTGGGCATTAAACTGCCAAATAAATTATCAGCTTGAAACTTAAAGCCATGCGGTGCAACTGGGCATTAGTATTTTGCAGTTTCCAATTCTCAACTCTTTCTCCTTTTTTTTAATTTTTGATATTTGCTGTTGCTGTATTTGCTATACACATATACACAGAGTTTGGAATAAAACTTACCGGAGAATCTACTTGTCCTTGTTTAACGCTTTCCCGCAAATGTGGGTGTTTGTTGCAGATGTTGAATTGTTGATGTTGTTAGCTGTAGGTATTTATACCTATATACACCAGGCACGAGGCGTGACTTTTTCAGTAGCGGAAGCACTGAACATAAAACCAACAAGTAAAGACCTTTTTTTTAAGATCACATTTGTTTGTTTTTTAATTCTTCTTAACCATTATTTTATACCTACATACAATAATTAAATAACTAAAACTAATTGATTCTATGTGAACAGAACCAAACATTTTTAATGACACCATTGCACTTAAATATGAACCGCACTCTTTTCCATGCCTTTTGCTGGCTTTTGAAAAATTGTTCATATCATTTGAACATCCTGTTAACCACGAACAAATTTCATATGATTGCATCGAAGATTGCCTAGCAGACCGCTATGTAACGGTGTTTATAATTACATAAGATTTCGGTCTCCCACCATCTATTATATTTTTTTTCATCAAACGATCTAGCTGAAAATGGTTTATCGAAAATACTTTCTATAGCGCAGTTACAGGAATTCATATTTATTCCCAAAAAGAATATAACAATAGAAAACAGGTGGATTGCTTATATCGCACACGGCCACGAAACTAATTAAAAAACTTCCACCTTAAATCGGCTCTTTTTTTAGACCCTATCCCCATCCCCACTCACACAAAAAATATGTTTTCTTACCCTTTCTTCTATGAAATTTAACTCATTATCAGTTTGAGACAATACGCAACTCAATAGATACATCTTTGTTTTTCTCTCTATCTCTAGTTTTGTTTCATGAAATATTCAGAATGCATTCACTCAACTCATTCTTCATACGTTGGTCAAATGGCGAGAAACAAAAAAAAAATTACTTGGACTTTGTGTTGGGATCTAAGCTAAGTATGCGAAATAATGGAATGCCAAGCAGTTGTGCATTCTAGTTTTTTATGAAGCAATATTTTGTGTGAGCATTATATGAATAGTGGTGGGTTATGTTGTATTCTCAATTTGGTTGGAGTTGGAGTAGTAGGGTATTTTGAAATTGATTTAAGAAAGAAAGCGACAGTAAAGAATGCATATCTGTTACGCATTCTATATCTAGTAATTTTGGTAAAAGATGATAATGTTCTCACAATGATGTTGGAATTTAATTCACAGAATGAAGATTTGATTATATGTAGTAGAAAATAAAGGTAAATAGGTATATTATAACGGGAAAATGAATACGATTTGCAAGTTCGAATTTAATTCTTTGCTCCTACGATTTTTTCAATTTGTTCAACGGAAGCACTCATTCCACTCATTATATGGACGCTTCGTCCCTGATATACACATCTATTCACTGTTTCTTGATCAACCAGAATTGTTATTCCTTGGTTGTTTATCGAAAAATGTATATTTATTAAATAATAAAACTCATAGCAGTCAATGAATCTGAATAACTACGATCACTTTACACTTTAATATTGAAATATATGTTTCGGTTTTGGTTTCGGCACCATGTAAGATAGCTGTAGTAGAACACGTCCGTTTCTTAGCTAATGCTGAATAATACTGACTGTAAGTCTGTTTATTATACATAAGTGTGTTAGTAATGTTGGCCGCTATGTTACACTGAGTGGAAATGTGCGAGGGTGCTCGCGCTCCTGAAGTCTCCGGATAGGATCAGGTCTAATCCTCGATCTTATCGCGGCATCAGCCTCCTTCCAGTACTTGGAAAAGTGCTGGAGAGAGTGATGGTGGACAGACTGATGGAACGTGTGCCCCAGCCATGTCCATTCCAGTTCGGCTTCACGCCAGGACGTAGTGTTGTGGATGCTTGGATGCACGTTCAAAACTGTGTCCGGGAGTCCACGGCTAAATACGTCTTAGGGATTTTTGTTGACTTTAAGGGCGCATTCGATTACCTAGACTGGGCTTCCGTCCGGGCTAGGCTCTCTGAGGTTGGTTGTCAGGAAGCGGCCCTCTGGCAGAGTTACTTCTCTGACAGAACTGCCCGCATTGTAGGAGCTGTAGATGAGGTTTCTCATAGGGTCGAGAGGGGTTGTCCACAGGGGTCCATTGGAGATCCATTTATTTGGAACCTGATGATGGATCCTCTGCTGACATCTCTAAGCTCTGAGTTGCAGTCTGTAAAGTGCAGTGCCTTTGCTGATGATCTCCTGGTCCTTGTTGAAGGCCGGTCTAGAGCCAAGCTGGAAAACTTGGGCACGGAGGTTATGGGCAGGGTTCGTGCTTAAGGGACTAGTGTGGGCGAAGATCTGGCAGTGGATAAGACGGCGATGATCTTGCTCAAGGGCAAATTATCGCTTAGTCGGCCTCCAACTGTCAGAGCTGGCGATGTTTCCCTGAGGTATGTGACGGAAATTACATACCTTGGGATTACATTTGGTGAGAGGTTAAACTTTCACCCACACTTTGGCCGAGTTAGGGACAAATTGACGTCGGTAGTCCAAATGGTAAGACGAGTTCTTAATTGAATTTAATTTAATTTAATTTAATTTAATTTAATTTAATTTAATTTAATTTAATTTATTCAATTTAATTTAATTTAATTTAATTTAATTTAATTTAATTTAATTTAATTTAATTTAATTTAATTTAATTTAATTTAATTTAATTTAATTTAATTTAATTTAATTTAATTTAATTTAATTTAATTTAATTTAATTTAATTTAATTTAATTTAATTTAATTTAATTTAATTTAATTTAATTTAATTTAATTTAATTTAATTTAATTTAATTTAATTTAATTTAATTTAATTTAATTTAATTTAATTTAATTTAATTTAATTTAATTTAATTTAATTTAATTTAATTTAATTTAATTTAATTTAATTTAATTTAATTTAATTTAATTTAATTTAATTTAATTTAATTTAATTTAATTTAATTTAATTTAATTTAATTTAATTTAATTTAATTTAATTTAATTTAATTTAATTTAATTTAATTTAATTTAATTTAATTTAATTTAATTTAATTTAATTTAATTTAATTTAATTTAATTTAATTTAATTTAATTTAATTTAATTTAATTTAATTTAATTTAATTTAATTTAATTTAATTTAATTTAATTTAATTTAATTTAATTTAATTTAATTTAATTTAATTTAATTTAATTTAATTTAATTTAATTTAATTTAATTTAATTTAATTTAATTTAATTTAATTTAATTTAATTTAATTTAATTTAATTTAATTTAATTTAATTTAATTTAATTTAATTTAATTTAATTTAATTTAATTTAATTTAATTTAATTTAATTTAATTTAATTTAATTTAATTTAATTTAATTTAATTTAATTTAATTTAATTTAATTTAATTTAATTTAATTTAATTTAATTTAATTTAATTTAATTTAATTTAATTTAATTTAATTTAATTTAATTTAATTTAATTTAATTTAATTTAATTTAATTTAATTTAATTTAATTTAATTTAATTTAATTTAATTTAATTTAATTTAATTTAATTTAATTTAATTTAATTTAATTTAATTTAATTTAATTTAATTTAATTTAATTTAATTTAATTTAATTTAATTTAATTTAATTTAATTTAATTTAATTTAATTTAATTTAATTTAATTTAATTTAATTTAATTTAATTTAATTTAATTTAATTTAATTTAATTTAATTTAATTTAATTTAATTTAATTTAATTTAATTTAATTTAATTTAATTTAATTTAATTTAATTTAATTTAATTTAATTTAATTTAATTTAATTTAATTTAATTTAATTTAATTTAATTTAATTTAATTTAATTTAATTTAATTTAATTTAATTTAATTTAATTTAATTTAATTTAATTTAATTTAATTTAATTTAATTTAATTTAATTTAATTTAATTTAATTTAATTTAATTTAATTTAATTTAATTTAATTTAATTTAATTTAATTTAATTTAATTTAATTTAATTTAATTTAATTTAATTTAATTTAATTTAATTTAATTTAATTTAATTTAATTTAATTTAATTTAATTTAATTTAATTTAATTTAATTTAATTTAATTTAATTTAATTTAGTTTAATTTAATTTAATTTAATTTAATTTAATTTAATTTAACTTAATTTAATTTAATTTAATTTAATTTAATTTAATTTAATTTAATTTAATTTAATTTAATTTAATTTAATTTAATTTAATTTAATTTAATTTAATTTAATTTAATTTAATTTAATTTAATTTAATTTAATTTAATTTAATTTAATGATTAGGAATTCTAATCTTGTTGGATATAGTTTACAGTGGATTTTCGTTGAAAAGTTCATGTAAGTTGAACTGAACTTAATATAAATTGCGTATGACAAAGCCCTCACTATGTCACTGATGAGTTCAAGTGAGTAAGCCGAACGAAACGCCAATTTATAGGACTAAAGGCCATAAAAAGCTATTTTGAATCAATAATTCAACAAGTCCAATCCTTAATGCTAAGTCTTCTACTTGGCTGATTTATTTCAGTAGTATATAGAATTTGTATTATAAAACCTTCTTATATAGAAACTATGCCTGGCCCAGGGCAAAAAAACTTCCAGCTTAATGATTAGGAATTCTAATCTTGTTGGATATAGTTTACAGTGGATTTTCGTTGAAAAATTCATGTAAGTTGAACTGAACTTAATATAAATTGCGTATGACAAAGCCCTCACTATGTCACTGATGAGTTCAAGTGAGTAAGCCGAACGAAACGCCAATTTATAAGACTAAAGGCCATAAAAAGCTATTTTGAATCAATAATTCAACAAGTCCAATCCTTAATGCTAAGTCTTCTACTTGGCTGATTTATTTCAGTAGTATATAGAATTTGTATTATAAAACCTTCTTATATAGAAACTATGCCTGGCCCAGGGCAAAAAAACTTCCAGCTTAATGATTAGGAATTCTAATCTTGTTGGATATAGTTTACAGTGGATTTTCGTTGAAAAATTCATGTAAGTTGAACTGAACTTAATATAAATTGCGTATGACAAAGCCCTCACTATGTCACTGATGAGTTCAAGTGAGTAAGCCGAACGAAACGCCAATTTATAGGACTAAAGGCCATAAAAAGCTATTTTGAATCAATAATACAACAAGTCCAATCCTTAATGCTAAGTCTTCTACTTGGCTGATTTATTTCAGTAGTATATAGAATTTGTATTATAAAACCTTCTTATATAGAAACTATGCCTGGCCACTTTCAAAAAGTTAGCTCGCCAACATAGGCATAAAAAATTATAAATTTTATTAGAATTGTATGCTCTTTTTGTGCTATTTTTGTGTTGTTTTCGCAATTTTTGTGCTTTAATATATGTTTTTTTATGCAATGTTGTGTCACCTTAAATTTAAGCTAGCACAACTTTTTCAATAATTAACCGATTTTAATAAGAGAGGTGTCATAATTTTGTGCTCTTTGTGTGTTATTTATCTGCATTTAAAAAAAATTATTCTAAGGCCGTGTGCCAATTGCGTTAAAATTCTGGTTAAATTTGATCCCAGTTAAATGTTATCCCTTTTTATAGGGGTGAGTAAAATTTAAGGTTTTTGCTGTGTCAATTGGATTAAATGGGATTTTTTTTTTACATTCACTTCCCATTAGTTTTGTTGTTGCATTTTTCTCAGTAATGATAGTTCGCAAACATATCAGTTTGCAAAATGAATAATAAATAAATTTCAATACATTTTATTGACTCTTTTACATTATCAAGGATTTATCTCAAGTTATTCAAACTTCTTCTTGAGTACATACTTAAATTTATTATAAGGTCTTTGTCTATATTTCTTAATCCTTTCATTTAATTTTAGTTTTTTTTTCCATTTTTCATGAATCCCGATAGGATTCATGATTCTTGATAGCAAAATAAAATATTTATCTACATTCATCTCCCTCAGCTGTTTTTTTATAAGGGTTTACAACAACACAAACAAATCCGGATCGCTTAAGATACGCAGCCGAACGCGCCCATAGACATGTCAAAAATTAACCACCGACTAAAATTTTAACGAGCTCCTGAGCAGGTTAAATTTTGAAGTCTATATTCACCTCGGTAATGTCAAAATTTAGCCATGGGATCAAATTTAACCAGGATTTTAACGCAATTGGCACACGGCCTAAGGTTTATTTTTTTTTGTATGCAATTCTGTGTCACCTTAAATTAAAGGTAGCACAACTTTGTCAATTACTAACCGATTTCAATGAAACTAGTTTCATAATTATGTGCTCTTTGTGTGTTATATATCTGCATTTTAAAAGATTGGATTCAAATATCTATTTTTTTTTTTTATGAAAATCATATTTGTACACAAAAATTAAAGTGTGTATATAAACAGTCCATCATGCATTTGCATAAAATAAAACCAACTCCTCGCCGCGCCGAGCGAGATCGGTCCAACCAAATCATTTCAACTCGATGCTGGGTTTACAAGGAATACTACACAAAATAATGGGAAATTTTCAACTTTTCGAGTTGATTCAGATCCAGATGTCGATGATAATAAAACACGCCTGATGTAAACGTAATTGGCTGCGTTCAGATTTGTATACAAAACTATCCTGATGCGAAACGAAAATTTTAGTTGGTTTCCAACAAGGCAACCAAATGCTTACGAAAACGTAGCGAAAAAATATTCATTGACTTACACCAATCCAAAAAATCAAAACAAATGCAACTGAAAAAAAAAAAGGAACACAGGCTAGCCACGCTGTAATGCAAGAAACAACGAAAATACACACGAAAAAATATAAATGTCATTTTTCCGGACATAATAAATGGCCTGGGTAATTAATTGTGTGCGAAAAGAGTGTGTAGACTTCTCCAAAAAATATGCAACAATTTTCAATTTCGTTCATCGAGCAGCGTACTGCAGAACGAAAAGTAAAACAATGCATATAAAAAATGGTGACATGGAATGTAGCTAATGGGAAAGGGCCACATTCAGATACAGAAAATATTTTTTTCAATACAAAAATTATTAAGTGCTTGTGTTTGGTTAGGGATGAGATTATTGAGATGGTGAATATTCGAACACAGAAAAGTAGTGGAAAAGTATAAAAACATTTATAATTTAAGATACAAGATTGTAATTATATAACTTGAACGAAAGCTTTTACAATCAACTTAGGAAAACATAAATGTCATTGTAACCCAACAATATAGTCGTCTTGATTCAAAACAAAGTGAATAATCTTTTTTCGTATGGTGGCTTTGTTAAAATGTGGGGAAGAGAAGAACGAGGCACACATCTCTAGATCTCGAAGAAAACAAATAAGAATAGAATAAAAAAAAAAAACACTCGTATGGAAGGAAGTCATGATTTAATCAAATAACATTTATCATGACTTAATTATGTAATTGTTATAAAACTGTTGGCAAATTATTTCTTAATAAATTTCATATTATTTGCCGCTGTTTTTCATTTTATTTGAGATTCAATCTTGGTACATATTTAAGGTGCCAGTTCTAGCTGTCATTGAAAACTTTAATGATTGATTTTGAGACGTTTAGAATGCACAATCATTCATTATTTTGATGGACGATCAAAGCTCAAGACTTAATATTTCTAGTCAAAAAATTGTTCAAATTGGCCTGACTTTCCACATAAAAAGACTTTTCTTATTTCAATGATTGAACTACCTTACCATTGATCATTGAAAAATCAAAATTCAATTTTTGTGGAAAGTTGGGCCTGTTCGAAATTTTTTTTGACTACAATCTGAACGCAGCCAATTACGTTTACCTCAGGCGTGTTTTATTAGCTGCGTTTTATTATCTCTGGGTCTGGGTCGAGGTTATCTTTTGCATGCATTACAAAAACAACATGGGATCTAGGTTTCTATCGAGGTTTATTTCAATAACCCAGATAGAGGTTTTCACTCTGATCGGCAGAGGGCTATTTACCATTGTGAATGGATGTCAGCGATTTGTCAGCAGCAGGGCTGTCGTTTCAATTTCACAGAAAGCAGTACTTCGAGGAAAAAAATACACTGCAGTACGGCAGTAAAATATATACCAACCTAATTGTTAATGCATTTAATTTTGTTTAAATGAAAAATTGTTCATTAAAAATTATCACATATCCGCCAATTACCTTTTTAACTCTAGCGCACTGCAATGGTGGTATTCATTATTTCATTACCTACAGAACTATTGTTGTGTTTGTGCACGTTTTTCTCAAAATTATTTAAATACATTTAAGCCAATACATTTTCCAGTTGATGGCCTTACTTACCCTGGGCACCACAATAACTTGGTTTATAATGAGAAGATTTAGCGCATATAGTACAAAAATATTGCTCATCGATTAATGCAATTTTAATAAATTTTTTGAAAAATTTGCCACTCCATAAATTGGCTCCATGATTTATTCTAAGACTATTGAATGCATCAAAAAACATGTAATTTGTATTTTTTATAAAATTGAATAAGCTGCAACTTTTACCTTGTTTATTTCATACCAAAAAGTTGATAGTTTTCGAAAAATTTGCAAAAAACTGAACTCCTCCAAAAAAAAATTTTTCAGCCAAAATTTAGAAATTGGAAATTGCTCAAGACGTCAAAAGAAAGCCCCACCAAAATTCAACTTTGTAGGAGTTTTTTCGAAGTACGTTAAAATCTAAATTTCATGGTCTAGAGCAGGGGTCGGCAATTAATTTCAAGTTCGGACCAGATGATGAAAAATTTTTCATACGAGGGTCCAGAAAAGATAACATAGAAATTTGTGGGCAGAAATTTAAACCTTTATTTATAAAAATAAAATAAAATTATCAAATTATTCAATATTTTCCTTTTGACGAAATGCAGTAACCCTCAGAATGAAGTCACATTTTAACTCACTATTAAGATTAAGAGAAAATTTGCCTCAACTCAGAATTAAAGGCATTTAAGTATGAATAAATTTAAGAATAAGTTTATGAAAAAACATATTTATTAACATGATACTTTGATTTTGTCATGAGGTCATCAGAGGCCTGGAATAAGTCTTGCCTATGTGGTTTTGCTTTTAAAAGTCAATATTGATTCTATAATTATTTTAACCCTCCTCTAATGTCAAATACTCGCATACAAATGGACATTTGTTAAGATACTTCAAATACATGGCTTTTCTGGAGCCAAAACGGCTTTAAAACTGCTACTAGTGGTGCTTTATTGCTCTTTTAAAGATAGTAAAAGTTTTATTGCTGGAACCGCTCTAGCCCACCCAGATAACGTAAGAAAATGTTCGGTCCACTCACTAAGAAATTTTCTTTTTTTTAACTGTATGCTTTGCGCTTTCTGTGATTCATGTTGATGTTAAAATTTCACGTAAAAACTCGAGATTGAGATGTACAATAAATATTATCACGTAAGCTGAGAAATTTTTGTATTTGAAATACAACATGTGTACATACATAGTATACAATGGCTTGAAAAGCTAAGGAATCGCCACCTAATTTTTTCAAGAAAAAAATGCACAGTTACATTTTGAGCTGTATGAAGTTTTTTTGAATTAATAATAAAATAATCGGTCCAGATTTATATCCTCCGCTGTCCGGATGTGGACCGCGGTCCGCCAAGAGATCCCTGGTCAAGAGATCCATTAGTATAATTTAACATTGCTTTTGACAGTTGGGTGAAAAAACTACATTTCGACGTGTGTGGAATATTTCGTTCCAAATGGCATCAAAATATCCTTAAACTTCCTTTTTTCGGATCAGAAAAGAAAATCTGAAAAATTCCAGAATTACGAATTTTGTACTTGTGATATACAGGCTATGCCTATATTGCAAACTACGCACTCGTAAAAAATGGAACTCGAGATCTTTCTCAATACATCTATAATCTATATACATAGTGAGCGTATTCTATACAATTTTATCTGTTTTGTTTATAAAAGAAAACACTTGATAAAAAGGACTAAAATTTTTTGGATATGATTATGATTTGAAAATGTTGTGTGAACAAATTTTCAAAAAAGCAGTACTTTGGTCGTATTAGCAGTACGGCAGTACGGAGTTTCAAAAAGCAGTACAAATACTTCAATTGCAGTACTTCGACAGCCCTGGTCAGCAGTACTAGGAATAGAGAGGAAAAGAGACAAGTGCTTACATGAAAATCAAATAAACATAAGAAAAAAAGAGACTGATATACAGCACTGCTTTTGCACTAACCCACATCGTTTTATTTTCACGAGGTGAACCATATGGGTTATGAGCGATAATAAAACGCGGCTATTATCATCGACATCTGGATCTGAATCAACTCGAAAAGTTGAAAATTTCCCATTATTTTGTGTAGTATTTCATGTAAGCCCTGCATCGAGTTGAAATGATTTGGTTGGACTGATCTCGCTCGGCGCGGCGAGGAGCTGGTTTTATTTTATGCAAATGCATGATGGACTGTTTATGTACACACTTTAATTTTTGTGTACAAATATGATTTTCATTAAAAAAATAATAGATATTTGAATCCAATCTTTTAAAATGCAAATATATAACACACAAAGAGCACATAATTATGAAACCAGTTTCATTGAAATCGGTTAGTAATTGACAAAGTTGTGCTACCTTTAATTTAAGGTGACACAGAATTGCATACAAAAAAAAATAAACCTTAGAATAATTTTTTTTAAATGCAGATAAATAACACACAAAGAGCACAAAATTATGACACCTCTCTTATTAAAATCGGTTAATAATTGACAAAGTTGTGCTAGCTTAAATTTAAGGTGACACAACAAAACATATATTAAAGCACAAAAATTGCGAAAACAACACAAAAGTAGCACAAAAAGGGCATACAATTCTAATAAAATTTTCAATTTTGTATGCCTATGTTGGCGAGCTAACTTTTTGGACGTTGCCTGGCCCAGGGCAAAAAAACTTCCAGCTTAATGATTAGGAATTCTAATCTTGTTGGATATAGTTTACAGTGGATTTTCGTTGAAAAATTCATGTAAGTTGAACTGAACTTAATATAAATTGCGTATGACAAAGCCCTCACTATGTCACTGATGAGTTCAAGTGAGTAAGCCGAACGAAACGCCAATTTATAGGACTAAAGGCCATAAAAAGCTATTTTGAAGAGGTGATTTATTTTTTTTTAGAAAATCGGACTCAATTTTTCAAGGTACAGGGCTGCTATTAGAATAATTTTCTTACTATTTTTGTTTGGTTTTATGAAAATATAAAACAGGTTTTAGGGAATAGAACCTTCAAAAAAAAAAAAAAAAACACTTGAAAAAATCATGGGAAATTATATCACTTTTTTTATGAAGTATAACTTTTATATATTTTTTTTTGCAATGAAGTAAAATAAAAATATCAGAATATGACTTCATGCAAACAGTGAATCCTTTTGAATTCATGTATAGCTTGTTAAACAGGGTGTTTTAACAGAAAAATAGCAATATTACCATTTTGAACTTCAAAGTCATGGGCTTCCCAGGTTTAATTTTAATATTTCTGATGTTCATTCTAATAATTGTAGTGAATTATCTAAGACATAAGCCTTTCAAAAATTTTTTTTTATTAAATTTACTCATTAAAAATAGCAGTTTAACATTTTCAGATGTGCAATGTTATTGTGAAAAAAGGAGAATCTTTACAAGTTTAAATTATTTTTATTAATTTTTTTTTGATATTTTTGCTATTAGATTCAATAAAAAAAAGTCATAACATTCATTACTTTTTTTATGTAAATTTTTAAAAAGAGGTCTTTTTTTCGTTTTTTTAACAAAAAAATGCTTTCCACACGCACACAAAGAAGTGTGCAGTTCAGAGGAAATCCACTGCAGTATCAGCGCCAACTCTCTTTGTTCTCTCTGCAGAACAAATATCGCACATGCGCTGTCATAAATTTTGTTCTTGTTTGTTCTCATATATATTTTTCTAATATGGTATAGCTACATGTAGTTTTTTTTCCTTCTTTTCTAATCTCGCAGCAGAAACAGAATATATATCTATATCCATATAAGAAACCTGTTTGAAATGCATTTTTTCTTCAGTTGACAGTTCGGTGTCTAGATAGGAAAATTATTACATAGTGGTTGGGAGGCGGAGTGTAGTACAAGTGGGAAAAAGTATATGGCATATTTTTTGTTTGTGTGTTACGTGATATAGTTTTTTTCTTCTTCTTTCTTTCTCGTTTTGGACTTGTGTTTTGGATGAATATTTTTTTATAAGTTCATGTGTCGGTGGTGGTTCAGAAAAATTTGAAAGGGAGGGTGGGAGGTTAGTCATCGTGGTCAAGCGTATCGCACATGCGCTGTCACATTTCTTTGTTGTGATTTTTTGTAATTGAATGATGTCAGGATCATGTTTTCATTTTTTTTGGGATCTCAGAATGCATTGAACATACAATTTTTTTTTTAGCTGAGTAGACATGATATGAATGTGTCGTTGGAGAAGTTATGTCTTGGTTAAATTTCAAGTAGGTATTTGTATCTGTCTTTCGTGGCGTTTTAGGAATGTTGCGAGAAAAAGGGTTGAAGTGAGGGGACAGTCAACACTATGTGCAAAAAATAAGTTGCACATGAGAACTTATATAGTGTTGCATATAGTTTTACATATAGTTGTTATAGTTTATTGGTATTAGAGAAAGTGTTGCATATTTGTTTTCCTCTTGTATTGTGATTCTTCGCAATTCAGTAATGCATCAGTTCCAGCAGTATTGTTTTTATTTTTCAATGAAATGGATACTTTTGAGTTCTTCTTAGTGATTTTATTGGTACAGTTATTTAAAATAACAGAGTGCTAGTGCACTTATACCTATAGTGTTTGTTCTGATCGTAAGATACAGTTATTTAATAAAAACGCTAGCTAGTGCTCTTTTTTTTTTAATAGACTATCAGATCTTTGTCGAAGAGAGCTTAGTACAAGCGACATCTTGCGACCAAAGAATTGCCAAACACAAATTAAGTGCTTATCAGGCTCATCACTTAGTGTAGTGTTAGTAGTTAGTAAGCAACAAACTACTTAAAACATACACTTTACAAAATAAAAATTAAAAACAATAATTACAAAATAGCAAATAAAATGACATTGAAAAAATTAACAATATTACAAACATTTAAGAGCGTGGTACACTGGTCTTCAATGAAGCTTTGAGTCTATTCTTACTTATATTAAAATCAAAAAAATTAGAGTTCAAATTCAGAATGTTGCACATGCGAGTAAAAGGCTCATGCATTCCATAATTGGTACGGTGTTGAGATATATGCATTAGTTCTAGACTACGAGTGTTGTGACCTCCACCACGGTAATTAAGGCTAGTACAAGATAATAAATCAGGTGCATCAATAACGCCCGTTAAAAGTTGATGAATAAATACAATATCATTATTAATTCTCCTTTGTGCTAAAGTTTGAATCTGAAGAAGCTTAATCCGGTGTTCGTAAGGAGGAAGATTATAAGGATCGGACCACGGTAGTCCTTTTAAGGCGAAACGTATAAAATTACGCTGCACTGCTTCTAGTCTATTCTTATGGACATCGTAAAAAGGAGTCCATACCTGTGATGCGTATGCATGATGAGGGCGAACAAGACTGTTGTAGAGAGCGAGGGTAACATAAGGATCCTGAAATTCCTTAGACCAACGTTTAACAAACCCTAACATAGAGTTTGCCTTGTTGACTATTAAATTGATACGCTTCGTAAAATCAAGATTAAAAGATTATAGTGTTTGTTCTGACCGTAAGAACAGTTTCTAAAAAAAAGAGCACTTATAGCTTATATAGTGTTGTGATGGTCGGAAGATATAGAAATTAGAAAAAAACGAGTATTTGTGTCTTCATACTTATATCGTATTTAATTAAAGTGAAAAAATGCCTAAAAAAGCATTGTTTGGAGCAAAAAAAGTCAAACATGGTTAAAAAAAAAAAAGAATTATGGAAGGTAAGTTATTTTTTCAGTAGAATCTTCCTGTTTTTGAGAACCTACACATTTTCATTTTCCGGGTTGGGGTCAGAATCCCGAAAACCGAAATCCCGAAAACCCAAAATCCTGAAAATCCAAAATCCCGAAAACCCAAAATCCCGAAAATCCACAATCCCGAAAACCCAGAATCCAGAAAACCCAAAATCCCGAAAACCCAGAATCCCGAAAACCCAGAATCCCGAAAACCCTAAATCCCGAAAACCCAAAATCCCGAAAACCCAGAATCCCGAAATCCCGAAAAATTATATAAAATGAAAAATTTGCGCAAATTTGATGACGACTACGCATTGTTTAGGAACACCACAATTTGTTCCTTTACCTGGTTTGTAAGACTTTGAAGTTTTGGTGAGGAAAAACGGTTCGATGAATCAATTTGAAAATTAACAACAATACTGATGATTTAAAAGTCTATAAATTTGCATACCAACGCAAGCCATGCAATCAATATTTGCAAAGAAAAAAAAAAGATTTACGAAAAGTCCACAAAACGTCGGTTTTTAGTACTTTTTTTAAACTAACGGTGAAGGGTAAAAAAAAATAATTTCTACAAAATCTTGTAAAATGCTTTCTCGATTTTCCAAAACTGTCTTTGAATTTTGTATAACGTCATTATTTACTGAGATATTGGTAATCAAGGCTAAAAGTATCTCTTTTCATTCAAAGTCAGATAAACCATGTCAAAAAAAATCGTACGTCAACAACAAAAAAACTGAATTGAAGCTGAATAAACAAGGTATCTGATCATGGCATTTAATTGACTCAAAAAAATGTATCCAAAGAAATGAGGACCTTAAAAAAAATAAAAAAAAAAAAATTGTTGTCTCGTCTCATTTTTTGCAATAACGCAATAACGGTACTTCAAAAAAATTTGTTTGCAAACAAATCTCAAAACAAAAAACATAAAGCTGTAAAATGTTTTTTATTTCAGCTCAATACGACGACTCGTCACAAAGATACAGCTCTTCAAAAAACGCTAACAAAAATTAAAAAAAAATGTTCCTTTAATTTCGTTGACTAGTGTATTACAGTCAATAGGAAACGCTTTATAGAGCCATGATTAATGACATAATTGCAAACCCTTATCTTTATTATAAAGCTAAATTCTTCGCCATAACATTAAATCTCATGCGTTTTATTTTTTCTGGAAAACCACACTTAAAAAAAACACCCTTTACTATTAAGTATAAATTTAATATGATGTATTCTAGTATAAGTAAACCTTTCATATTAATAAGCCTTATACCTAAAGTGCCAAACCACATTGTAAACTTCAGGACAAAAGGGAAAGTTTGTGCATTTTATTCATTATTACGCTGATAATCCGGTTAGGTTAGGTTTTTTTTTATTTTATGCAATTATTTTATTAAATTTCCCCTCCCGTCCAAACGGAGGGAGATATTGCCCCCTCCAATAGGATTTTTTGCTTGTCTACTTCCCACCTACAAGTTCTGAATTTTTTGGCAGATTTTACGTGAATTTCCTAGCATGCAAAAAAAGAGGAAATTTAATTTACCCCTACAGCGACTATAGGGGATGAAAATAAAAATCTGAAAAAATTAGATAATTTGTTTTTCTTCATTTAGAGCCGATTTAGGTCCATCCGCGATGCCCTTCTTTAAAACGACCACCCTACTGTACAAAAATATGTACATAAATATGACTTGCAATTTTTTTTATAAACTTCGCTTTTTATTTCCCAAACCTCTGGTAAGGTTATGTACAATCCAAAAACCTATCTCCAGAGCTCACACTAGCGTTACTTTTGTAGCCGCTAAATAATAAAAAAAAAAAAAAAAGTTGTCGAGCATCTGTTTACACAAGTTGGCTGGTTGGACGAGCCAGCAAGTTTTCAAAACATTTTGGAAACCGTCGAGCTATTGGTCCAGCCAGCAGTATGTTCTCGCGTTTAAATGATCGAGCATGGCTCGACATCCAGCCATGTTGTTGAGCATGTTGGTCCATGTAAACCCCCCTTATATGTCAAATGTGCAAAAAAGTAAAATTTAAACCGTGAAGTAATATTAGCTTCAATGATAATTCAATTGACAAACAACATCAGTCACCAAAAAAAAGCCCGAAGATGGATACCTATATAATGCGAAAGTCGCTTAGAAAATTAAATATATGTTGTGTTAAATTACATTAAATATACATATGTAGTTACAATATATAAAAAATTGTTTAAGTTTTAAAAATTTTCTTTTTTATTTTAAATTCAATTCAAAAGCTTTTTTCACAAGCTTACGCTTTCTTACTCTACTCATAATTTTAATTTCAAAAAAACCCGTCTTACCTACCTACTCACTTTCAAAAACTTCAATTCCGTACCTTCATTTTTCATAATTATAGTCCAACCTAACCTACAATACAACCGTATGAATGAGTCGGTCAGTGACCGGTTCTCATTCTCATATGTCTCCAAAAAAACAAAACAACGATAGCAAAAAAACTAGGTACACAAAAATTTCATTCGTCCCGTGCCGTCGCCACCGGCCGCCGCGCGTGCCGTCGTTGGTCAGTTCCAGTAGATTCTTTCTGCACATAAATATAATGTATGCTTGCTTGTGTGTGCTTCTGCAGCTCTGTCTGCTATGAATAGCATGTTGTGCATATGTCTCTCTGTGCTGAGAAAAGAATAGCATAAGAGAGAAAGTTAAAATAATTTGCTAAGAAGAGAATCGCATATTCTTTCACTAATACATTTAAATGCATTTACATGAGTTCTGAGTTGGCTTCTGCGGTAGACCTACCCTTAAAGAAAGCTGACATAATGGGCTATATTGTGTAAAAAAATCATTGAGGAGGGGCAAAAATGTTCATACTAAAGGGGTGAATAAAACCCAATTCAATTCCATTTATTTTATTCTAAATTCAAATGTTGATGAAAATTTTTATAATTTTGAAAAACTAAAAACGCACATTTATTGCCTCGTTCCTCTTCTTTATTTTAAGACCTTAACCTATAAGATCCAATGAGTATCACCGGAGTTATAATTTTTTTAAGCCAACCATATCGGTCGATTAATTTTTTTTGTGTACATCGGCTTTTCTCTCCACTGAAGCTCATTCGATGCCAACGAACAAATACCCAACGTGAATTTTAACCGTGTGAACGAGACTTTATAAAACTATACGCCACTGAAAGACGATACGTCGCAATTCATTCGTTTTTTTTAATAAGTCCGTTGAGTATTCGATAAACGTACTTAGCTGAGTACGTTTTCTTGCCGTACAAACGTCGTGTGAAAGGCTCTATGCAAAATATATACGCCACTGCTCATTCGCACGGATTTATACTGCAAAAAATCGTGCGGTACAATCTCGTTTGAACCAGGCCTTAGGGTAGTAAATTTTATTATCCTTTACCGTCGGGATAACCCGATTAATTCATTTCGGGGAAATTGTGCATCGGCTTAAATTTAATTTTGCGCGGTAGTAAAGTTTATTACTGTTTTCCTGGCGAAATATTTTAATATTTTGTCAGGATTATAAGAATAAATTTTTCGGAGAACTGTCCGTCGGGGTTACGAGCGAGGAGGTAAAAACTCCAGGAACTCTAAAGTGTTGTGTGGTGTAAGTGCCGTCGAAATTCGTTGATATGAGCAAGTTTTTTGCGCCTGTTGGCAAGGGGAAGGGAGACTTCGGCGCCCTCTCCGACGACGAAAACTTTGTAACCCCCGCGAGGGTTTCAAAGTCATCAAAAAAGAGGGATGCTGAATTGAATTCCCAAACGGAGTATGAAGCCGCCAGCGATGGAGACTTCAAAAGAGTGCAGAAGGATGCAAAATTCCTCAAGATGAAAACATCGAGTGCTGATGAGCTTGAGAAGGCGGCCCAGGCAGCAAGGAAGCTCGCTCGCTAAGGCAGCAGCAGAAGAGGACTCAAATGCCGAGTCGGAAATAGCACGTGAGAAGGTGGTTCTGCCGACAGGCATGGAGTTGGAGGTTGAAGGAGAGGTGCCATCAGCGATGGAATCTGCCCTGGTACATATGCCGGGTAGCCAAGATGGTAAGTGCCTCAGTACTAATACTATTATTTTAAATGTTGCCGGTATTATTGGTGCTGCTTCTGGCGACGGAGCTGTTATTGATGGTGGTGTCGCGGGGTTCAGTACTGGAACCCATCATAGCCCCAGTGCTGTTTCCTGGGGCACCTCCGTCGAAATGGTTTCCGTCGTCGGGGACACGGGGGTAGGATATTGTGGTGTTATCCCTGTTTCCGATAACGTTGTCGATGGTGCTGCTTTGGTCCCAGCTATTGCTGCCGCTGCCATCGGTCCTTCTGAGGGTTCTGCTGGGAGAAAAGCTTCAGTGGTTAACCCCATTGAGGCTCTTGTTCCTATAAAGCGGGAGGTTTAGATGTTGGTCAGTGGTGGTGAGGTTGTAGCGAAGGTCGCTAGCAAGATTTTTGGGATCTCTGCCAGTTACGAGTCTCTCATTATGAGCCTTCACGGCGAGGTTGAGAGGCTCAAGGGAAGGATTGATGTTTTAGGGAAGAAGAGTTTTGTCTCTGCCCCCGTCCCTGTTCCGTCTCCCAAGGTTGTTAAGACAGTGTCGCAGGCTTCTTCTGTCAGGAATGCAATAGTTGTAGGTTCCGTGCCATTGCCAGTTGCTCTCTCTGGTCGTCCTTCTTACGCCCAGGTGTTGAGTCCGGCTGGTCCCATTGGTCCATCTCCTCTGGAGATTAAACCAGTGGCACCCAGTTTCGGGATCCAGATCAAGGGTGGTGAGAAAGAGACGGCCGAGGAGGTGGTTGGCAAAGTCAAAGCAGTTGCCCCTGAGATAGGAGTTAGGTTTAAGGAGGTGAGGTCGACGAAGGCAGGTTGCTTCGTCAGCGTCCCCTCCTTGAAAGAGAGGGAAGAAGTAGTTAAGAGTGGTTTTTTCAAGGAAGTAGGACTTACTGCTAGTATAGATGCGAAATTGGGGCCGAAGATAACGGTTAATAAGGTGCACAGGATGATCTCCAGAGAGGACTTCCTTGCTGATATCCACAGATTAAATCTTGTGGATCTCGGCAAGGAGGACTACTCGAAGGAGGTCAAGATCCTGACACCTTCGTGGGAACCAAAAATTGATGCTACAATCGATGTAACAATCGAGTGTAGCAGTAGGGTCGCTAAATTTTTGACTGATGTAGGTTGCTTGTACGTTAAGCATTTTTGCTTCAAACTATTTAAAGTTTCGCCGGTTCAGCACTGCTTTAAGTGTCTGAGCATGGATCATCGTAGGAAAGATTGTAGGGCAAAGGCCGACGTCTGCAAGCGTTGTGGCGGCATGGGCCACTCCTGGGTTCGTTGCACCAATGAAATTCATTGTCGCGACTGTGCCTTCAGGGGTGATCCGGCTGGCCACTTCATGCTGACAGACAGTTGTCCAATTTATTGTAGGGCAGTTGCTAGGGCGCTTTCAAGAAATTAAAATGGCAGCACAACTACTTCAATACAACGCCCAGGGTTCGTACAACTCAATGTGCGAGCTCGGGCATTTGATAGGTGAGCTAGGGTGTAATTTTGCGCTGATACAGGAACCTTATACCTCTGGTAAGAGGTTGAGGGGAGTGTCAGAGGATATGGCGTTATTTGTTAACCATAGTGGCACTGCTGCGGTTATAGTCAATGACGTCAGATCCGATAGTTTGTTGGTCGATGAAAGTGAGTAGGGTATTTGTGTTAGTGTCGAGGGCGTTTTCGGTAGGGTGTTTTTATGCAGCCTTTACTGTAAGTTCGAGCATCAACTCGAGCCTTACTAGGGGTACATGAGCAGGCTTGTTGGGTTGATTGGTAGAGATGCGGCGATTTTTGGTCTCGACGCAAATGCAATCTCTCCTCGGTGGCACAGTAAAGTTCGAGGAATCACATCTGAGAACGAGAAGCGCCAAAGGGGATAATTGCTATGCGAATGGATGACTGAGAATGGCTTGCATGCTGTCAATCTGCCCAGTGAGCTGTTCACGTTTGATGGTCCAAATGGTGCTAGCGATATTGACGTTACCCTCGCCAACATGGTTGCGCTTGACCGCCTGGACTTTCACTGGTTTATCAGGGAAGGTGAGGACACTAGTGATCACAGCTTGATTCAAGTTGAGTTCTCATGTGCCCCCATCCCCCAGATGGAGCGTGGAGATTTAGGTGAGAGGCGCTGGCGACTGAACAATGTCGATTGGACATTGTATCAGGAGCTACTCAGGGGAAGGTTGTCGTCGGTTCGGCTTGCTCGTTATGAGGGCCTCAGCATAGATGAGAAAATAGTCAGGTTGAATGAAGTGGTTTGGGGTGTCAACGACGATCTCCTTCAGAGAAGCCGTAAGGTGAATCGAAAAGGAGTGAAGTGGTGGACACCTCAGCTTAGTTCTAAGAGGTTGCAGGTTAGGGCACTTAGGAGGTCTTTTCAAAGGAGTAGGAGATCTGGGTCAGATGACTTGGACCAGCTAAGAACTGCCTACAGGCAGGGACTAGCTGAGTACAAGAAGATGCTGTACAGGTCATAGGCAGATGATTGGAGATCCTTTGCCGACCAACACAGGGAAGACATGGGGTCAAATATACCGTGTTTGTCGGGGAAGGAGATCCATGAGAACAGGTGCGATTGCAGAGGGAAGCATAGTCCACACTACGTGGAAATATAGTGTAGGAGCTCTAATGAGGTCATTCTTTCCAAGGTCTGAGCACTTGGCTGCCCCGTCGGTGGGCGGGCAGCCGGGAGCTCCTAGTTTCGCTGCTCGTGAGGTTGGTAGTGCGGTGGCCAGACTCGGGTCGAGGAAGTCGCCGGGCTTCGATGGGCTGACTGGTGAAATGGTGAAAGCCATTTGGTCGTCGGTCCCCGATTACCTGGAGATTCTTTACTCGAGTTGCGTCAGCCAGGGCTATTTTTCTACTGAGTGGAAATGTGCGAGGGTGCTCGCGCTCCTGAAGTCTCCGGATAGGATCAGGTCTAATCCTCGATCTTATCGCAGCATCAGCCTCCTTCCAGTACTTGGAAAAGTGCTGGAGAGAGTGATGGTGGACAGACTGATGGAACGTGTGCCCCAGCCATGTCCATTAAAGTTCGGCTTCACGCCAGGACGTAGTGTTGTGGATGCTTGGATGCACGTTCAAAACTGTGTCCGGGAGTCCACGGCTAAATACGTCTTAGGGATTTTTGTTGACTTTAAGGGCGCATTCGATTACCTAGACTGGGCTTCCGTCCGGGCTAGGCTCTCTGAGGTTGGTTGTCAGGAAGCGGCCCTCTGGCAGAGTTACTTCTCTGACAGAACGGCCCGCATTGTAGGAGCTGTAGATGAGGTTTCTCTTAGGGTCGAGAGGGGTTGTCCACAGGGGTCCATTGGAGGTCCATTTATTTGGAACCTGATGATGGATCCTCTGTTGACATCTCTAAGCTCTGAGTTGCAGTCTGTAAAGTGCAGTGCCTTTGCTGATGATCTCGTGGTCCTTGTTGAAGGCCGGTCTAGAGCCAAGCTGGAAAACTTGGGCACGGAAGTTATGGGCAGGGTTCGTGCTTAAGGGACTAGTGTGGGCGAAGATCTGGCAGTGGATAAGACGGCGATGATGTTGCTCAAGGGCAAATTATTGCTTAGCCGGCCTCCAACTGTCAGAGCTGGCGATGTTTCCCTGAGGTATGTGACGGAAGTTACATACCTTGGGATTACATTTGGTGAGAGGTTAAACTTTCACCCACACTTTGGCCGAGTAAGGGACAAATTGACGTCGGTAGTCCAAATGGTAAAGCGAGTTCTTAATTAAATTTAATTTAATTTAATTTAATTTAATTTAATTTAATTTAATTTAATTTAATTTAATTTAATTTAATTTAATTTAATTTAATTTAATTTAATTTAATTTAATTTAATTTAATTTAATTTAATTTAATTTAATTTAATTTAATTTAATTTAATTTAACTTAATTTAATTTAATTTAATTTAATTTAATTTAATTTAATTTAATTTAATTTAATTTAATTTAATTTAATTTAATTTAATTTAATTTAATTTAATTTAATTTAATTTAATTTAATTTAATTTAATTTAATTTAATTTAATTTAATTTAATTTAATTTAATTTAATTTAATTTAATTTAATTTAATTTAATTTAATTTAATTTAATTTAATTTAATTTAATTTAATTTAATTTAATTTAATTTAATTTAATTTAATTTAATTTAATTTAATTTAATTTAATTTAATTTAATTTAATTGAATTGAATTGAATTGAATTGAATTGAATTGAATTGAATTGAATTGAATTGAATTGAATTGAATTGAATTGAATTGAATTGAATTGAATTGAATTGAATTGAATTGAATTGAATTGAATTGAATTGAATTGAATTGAATTGAATTGAATTGAATTGAATTGAATTGAATTGAATTGAATTGAATTGAATTGAATTGAATTGAATTGAATTGAATTGAATTGAATTGAATTGAATTGAATTGAATTGAATTGAATTGAATTGAATTGAATTGAATTGAATTGAATTGAATTGAATTGAATTGAATTGAATTGAATTGAATTGAATTGAATTGAATTGAATTGAATTGAATTGAATTGAATTGAATTGAATTGAATTGAATTGAATTGAATTGAATTGAATTGAATTGAATTGAATTGAATTGAATTGAATTGAATTGAATTGAATTGAATTGAATTGAATTGAATTGAATTGAATTGAATTGAATTGAATTAAATTAAATTAAATTAAATTAAATTAAATTAAATTAAATTAAATTAAATTAAATTAAATTAAATTAAATTAAATTAAATTAAATTAAATTAAATTAAATTAAATTAAATTAAATTAAATTAAATTAAATTAAATTAAATTAAATTAAATTAAATTAAATTAAATTAAATTAAATTAAATTAAATTAAATTAAATTAAATTAAATTAAATTAAATTAAATTAAATTAAATTAAATTAAATTAAATTAAATTAAATTAAATTAAATTAAATTAAATTAAATTAAATTAAATTAAATTAAATTAAATTAAATTAAATTAAATTAAATTAAATTAAATTAAATTAAATTAAATTAAATTAAATTAAATTAAATTAAATTAAATTAAATTAAATTAAATTAAATTAAATTAAATTAAATTAAATTAAATTAAATTAAATTAAATTAAATTAAATTAAATTAAATTAAATTAAATTAAATTAAATTAAATTAAATTAAATTAAATTAAATTAAATTAAATTAAATTAAATTAAATTAAATTAAATTAAATTAAATTAAATTAAATTAAATTAAATTATATTAAAATAAAATAAAATAAATTAAAATAAAATAAAATAAATTAAATTAAATTAAATTAAATTAAATTAAATTAAATTATATTAAATTAAAGGTCGCTAGCAAGATATTTGGAATCTCTGCCATTTACGAGTCTCTCATCATGAGCCTTCACGGCGAGGTTGAGAGGCTCAAGGGAAGGATTGATGTTTTAAGGAAGAAGAGTTTTGTCTCTGCCCCCGTCTCTGTCCCCGTCCCTGTTCCGGCTCCCAAGGTTGTTAAGACAGTGTCGCAGGCTTCTCCTTCTGTCAGGAATGCAGTAGTTGTAGGTTCCGTGCCATTGCCAGTTGCTCTCTCTGGTCGTCCTTCTAACGCCCAGGTGTTGAGTCCGGCTGGTCCCATTGGTCCATCTCCTCTGGAGATTAAACCAGTGGCACCCAGTATCGGGATCCAGATCAAGGGTGGTGAGAAAGAGACGGCCGAGGAGGTGGTTGGCAAAGTCAAAGCAGTTGACCCTATGATAGGAGTTAGGTTTAAGGAGGTGAGGTCGACGAAGGCAGGTTGCTTCGTCAGCGTCCCCTCCTTGAAAGAGAGGGAAGAAGTAGTTAAGAGTTGTTTTTTCAAGGAAGTAGGACTTACTGCTAGTATAGATGCGAAATTGGGGCCGAAGATAGCGGTTAATAAGGTGCACAGGATGATCTCCAGAGAGGACTTCCTTGCTGATATCCACAGATTAAATCTTGTGGATCTCGGCAAGGAGGACTACTCGAAGGAGGTCAAGATCCTGACATTCGTGGGAACCAAAAGTTGATGCTACAATCGATGTAACAATCGAGTGTAGCAGTAGGGTCGCTAAATTTTTGACTGATGTAGGTTGCTTGTACGTTAAGCATTTTTGCTTCAAACTATTTAAAGTTTCGCCGGTGCAGCACTGCTTTAAGTGTCTGAGCATGGATCATCGTAGGAAAGATTGTAGGGCAAAGGCCGACGTCTGCAAGCGTTGTGGCGGCATGGGCCACTCCTGGGTTCGTTGCACCAATGAAATTCATTGTCGCGACTGTGCCTTCAGGGGTAATCCGGCTGGCCACTTCATGCTGACAGACAGTTGTCCAATTTATTGTTGGGCAGTTGCTAGGGCGCTTTCAAGAAACTAAAATGGCAGCACAACTACTCCAATACAACGCCCAGGGTTCGTACAACTCAATGTGCGAGCTCGGGCATTTGATAGGTGAGCTAGGGTGTAATTTTGCGCTGATACAGGAACCTTATACCTCTCGTAAGAGGTTGAGGGGAGTGTCAGAGGATATGGCGTTATTTGTTAACCGTAGTGGCACTGCTGTGGTTATAGTCAATGACGTCAGATCCGATAGTTTGTTGGTCGATGAAAGTGAGTGGGGTATTTGTGTTAGTGTCGAGGGCGTTTTCGGTAGGGTGTTTTTATGCAGCCTTTACTGTAAGTTCGAGCATCAACTCGAGCCTTACTTGAGGTACATGAGCAGGCTTGTTGGGTTGATTGGTAGAGATGTCGGGGAAGGAGATCCATGAGAATAGGTGCGATTGCAGAGGGAAGCATAGTCCACACTACGTGGAAAGATAGTGTAGGAGCTCTAATGAGGTCATTCTTTCCAAGGTCAGAGCACTTGGCTGCCCCGTCGGTGGGCGGGAAGCCGGGAGCTCCTAGCTTAGCTGCTGGTGAGGTTGGTAGTGCGGTGGCCAGACTCAGGTCGAGGAAGTCGCCGGGCTTCGATGGGCTGACTGGTGAAATAGTGAAAGCCATTTGGTCGGTGTAGTGTCTTTGGGAATGCTCTTGCCAGGGCGGCTGGCGGCTGGTGACTGGGTGGTGGATGGAGCTGGAGTACCCTTGGATGCTTTGGCTCTGTTATCTGCTCGCTCGCCGGTTGTCGGCCGCCCTATGCAAAAGCTTCCTGTGGCCATGTTTTCTCTTTAGTTGTTTTTGGAGTTCTTGCCTCTGGACTACTGGTTTCCTACTTCAACCGGTGGTCCTTAGGCTGGTTAATGGTTATTGCAATTAGTTGGCACTTTGTTGCAACTGTCTGTTGTTCTTTTGCTGTAGGTGCGGCGCTGGCCTGTTTGCTCACCGTTATTGGTGATCTTACAGGGCAGTAAGGAAGCTGCCAGGCCTCGAACCTTAAGGAGTTCATCTGGAAGTGACCTTCACGGTTGCGAAGCTCCATCGGAAGCTATATTCTGGTACCACGGGAGACAGGAGCCCATGGGTCATGTTCGTTTCTGGTGTCTCATTGACATCAGTCGGCTTGATCCTACCTGTCTATGAGGTAGGCCCCCTAGTGGGAGCATCGTGGTGGCTGTGGTTGCCCAAAATCGCGGGAACAAATGGCATGCTTTGGTTCTTACTTCCTTACATCCATCCTTAGCATGCAAGAGGTAATAGATAGGCCTCGCCCGTAGCAATGGGTGTAGTTCATGCCTTAACATGACTATATATTTGCACCAGGGTGGTACTTGTACTGCTCTGGGGTGTTGACCGGCACTTTTCTCCGGTCCTGATATTGTGGGTAGGCCCACCGTGAAATGAGTCCTAAACGGAAGGTGTTCACGTTAAGCG
>OY992534.1:34945024-35197524 GCA_963921185.1 Dasysyrphus tricinctus
AAGCAGTTAATTTTAGTTTAAGCACAATAGAGCATATGCAACATATTTTTCAAATTCAATATGATATTCAATTATTAAGAGAACAAGTAAGAAAAATTAAAGATAATTTATTACTTTGCAAATTAGGAGTTCTAGGCAGAGATCTGCTTACAACCGAAGAAATTTCAAAATATAACATTTCATTTAGAGAATTAACAAATATTAAAAGCTCTATAGTGTTACATAATAATAAGATAATCTTTGTAATAATGATACCAACTTATGATATAGGAAAATATTATAAAGTATTAATTGAACCAATTCCAAATAAAAATGGACTTGAAATTGAAACAAATTATACTACTGTAATCTTAATTAATAATAATAACACCATATATGAATATACCGAAAAACCTATTATAATGAAAAAACAATTAAAGAAATTAAAAGATATTTGTATTTCACAAATTTTAAAAGATAAACCCTCATGTAATTTTAAAGTAAACAAACAAAAAATTATTAAACAATTAACAGATAATATAATTGTAACCAAGAATATACCAAAAACTTATATAAAACATAATTGTAATCAATATGATATAAGAATTTATGGAAATAATTTAATTAATTTTGAAAATTGTGAACTTAGTATAAACCAAATTGAATATGAAAACCTATTAATAAGCGAAAACTTCGTAATACCAAACTTCAATGACATAAAAATCAAGAATATCTCGGTGAACATATCACTACCACAAATCCATTTCGATAACATAAAAAACAGAAAAATAATCAAGGAAATTAAAGCAAGGCATTCGATAATTGAAGGAATAACAATTGGCACAATTATTTTAATAATAGTGGGAAACATAATCTTCATAATAATAATTATTAAAATTAAAAACAAAGGACAATCCCACAACACAGAAGTTAATATCGAGTTAAAAACTTCCGATTCTGCGGAGCAGAATCTTAAGAAGGGGGGAGTTACGGCATCGACATATGTCAAGCCTCCAACACATCCATACAACCTCTTCAGCGTCCTAAATGGTTACAGCAACCGGAAGATGACATCACCATGAATGATCTACAAACAAGATCATTCCTGCTCCAATGATGAGATCACCACCCTTAGCCAGAAATCATGTATCGACACGGCACAAGTGTTCAGCCATTAAATCTCATCAAATACAATCGCCGCCAAACTAATTAATAAGAACAAACGATTCCAATTGCTGACACGCAGAAATTGTCCCCTATGAGTTGGACACTATTACTGACACAAGTGTTCAACATAAACAAAGTAATAAAATAGAAATAATTAATAATCAAATCAAAGTGCTGATATGCACCATTTCCAACGGATGAGGATATCCAATTTCAAGGCTATCTCGCCAAATAGCCAAACAGCTAAATCAGCATATTGCAACCCTTGCAATAAGTATTTCATCATGGATCGAGGAGTATAAATACCCCAGCTCCAGCAGACAGAATCCAGAGTATCAACAGTTTTGTCACCGACAACAACCCTTCGAGATCTCCAGTCCTATCTGACTTCCCCCCACCAGTGGTAAGGGGTCAGCACCATAAATAATAATACTCAATGTTAGTATTAAGATAAAAATAAATAAAGTTCTTGTAATTGAAAAATAGTAAATCAAAGTGTTTTTATTTAATGCCCAGTGGTTGGGGCATATAAATAATTTTTTTTATTAAACGTTACGCTCGGCACGTAACTGTATATTTCAATACCCTCTTTTTACTTGCGATTATAGGTAGGTACTATAAGGCAAGTTTTGGATTCGTGCAAAAAAAAATTTTTGAGATAACAATCAAACATGATATTACGATGATAGAGAACACCAAAAAAGTGGGTGGCAAAATTCTGTCTGTCTGTCTGTCTGTCTGTTCGTCTACAGCCTAAACGGCTCGATCGATTTTCTTCAAACTTGGTACTTAGTGGTTTTTGGTGATTCTGCCGACATGTTTTTTTCATTTTTTTTTTTAGAACCAAAAATAACGGTACCTGTCATACATTTTTTTTTGGCAAATTTACATAATCGTATTTTTCTCAAAAACGGCTCGACAACTTTTCTTAAAAAAAATTCAATCAATTTATTTTAGTAAGGGCTTTCTTTTGGTGGAAAACCATTTTTCAAAAATGGTTTTTAATGGTACCTCCCAAGGAACCATTTTTTTAATTTTTGATTTTCTTCAAAATGATATGACCGATTTCAATTATTTTTTTTATACAGAAGCTTCCAAGAAATGTTAATAGTTTTGTGTACCAACATTTTTGAAAAAATATTTTTTGGATTTTTAAAAAATATTTCAAAACTTTTTTTTGAAAATCAAATATTTCGAAAACGGCATCATAGATTTTTTTGAAACTCGATATTTAAGACTTTTTAAGTACTTTCTAAAATATTTTTAGAAAAAATTTTACATTTATGAAAAAATAACGGTACCTTCCATACAAAAGTGAAAAAACCGCAAAGGAAAATATTTTTTTGCTTGAAAACGACTCCTACGATTTTGATTAAACTTTTTTCATATACTAAAATTAGTACGATCTACCATCAAAAATTATAAAATTTTACACATAACAACTATTAGTAGTACCTGTCATAGAACATATTTTTTTATTTTGAGTTTTCTCGTTATCAGCTTAATGGATTTAAATGAATTTTCTTATATACAAATCTCAGATAAGATTAAATAATATTGCATATCAAAATTTTCAAAAAAAAAGTTTTTGGATTTTTAAAAAAAGTTTCAAACTTTTTTTTTGAAAATTCGATATCTCAAAAACCGGTTGACGATTTTTTTTCAAATTTTGTTTTTATATACACATAAATATATGGTTTAAATCTGCATAACAAAATTTGTTCTTAAAAATGTTTTAAGAATTTTATATATAAAAAAATAATTTTAAAAAAAACCGCTCCAACGATTTTAAAATTTTTTTTCCCATGCAATCATATTCTATCATGAATTAAGATGGCATACTTTTTTTTCACCTCAAACTGTCAAAAGAGTTGTTTTAGCTAATTTAAATGTCGTATTTCATGCTTCTCTACATTTTTCTCTCATAATTTTCATGTTTGTATATACAATTTTCTTAAACTCGCAGTGTCTTGAACATAAGAGCAAGTACGTGCGACCCATTCGTGCATTTTATTTCTTAATGCACTTGTTAAGCAAAGATACAACAACAAGGTACCTACAAGGACGTAGAAGAAATCAACCAAGAAAAAATATAAATCCCTCGACAGAAAAAAAACAAACAATAACAAAACACAGGCAGTTCATTCCCTTGCCACATTTTCATTTCGACCTGCCTGCCTGTAGTGCCTGTAAAAAAAAGATGAACAAACTAAAAAAAAACCCATATTCAGGTATCTCTTTCTTCCTACTGACCAGTGATGCCATATTCTTGTGGATGCATTATCATACAATTTTCTATTTTATGATCATACGGGAGGGATAATTATCATACGCCAAAAAAAAATTTACAAGGAACCGTAGACAAATAACACGATTTCCTTGAGCTCATACATGTAAACAGTTTTCCGCATTGTTACAATGCCCTTACATTGACCTTTTTATGGATACAAAATTAGGTGAAATCCTTTTTAGAAGTTGAATTTGTTAATAATTGACAAACATTTTTTCTGTTTTCGCAAACAATATTGGAAATGGAAGACAAACATTTTAAGTATTTTAAATTTATTTAATGTTTATGGTAAAAAATTCGAAAATTTGCTATCCATTTTAATATTTTATAGAATAAAGGACGGAAAATATTAATTTTGATGAATTATGTGAATTGGAGCTCAAAAATTTCAAATAGTAAACATTTGTTGAAAACAATAAATAAAGTTATAGCTATATAGCATATTTTGCTAATTTTGTTTAGTAAAAAGAAGAAATGGCAGTATAAAAAGCACTATTAGGCGTTTTCCTTTGGAGGTGGCGAAGTACTTGCAAGTACTTTGCCAGATTTTTTCAATGGAACACATCAAACTGCTTTCCCATGTAAAATGTATCTACTCGCGCATGAAAGCATGTGCAGTTGGTAGTACTAGATTAGGGTTTTCATCTACTCGTAAGTACTTCGCCACCTCCAAAGGAAAACGGCTATTATTATTTGTCTCATTAGGGGGGTTTACATGGCATGACAGCATCGCTTGATGGAAATGGAACAAGTATTCAAAATCATTTAAAAACCATACAACATTGGCTGCCAAGCGGTTGTTTCTTGCGTTCAAATGATCAAATCAAGCCATGTTGTCAAGCAATGTTGGTCCATGTGAACCCCCCTATTGGCCGCGTTCAACTTCACACGTACAATGTTTAATTTACTTATATGATTAAAGTTCTATTTTATTTCGCTTCAATGTAAATTCTATAGGTATATGCAGGAATTTGACACAATGACTTTCGACTGAAATCTCAGATTTTTTTTACGTTCAACGATATGAATTCAGAAATCTGAAAATTCAGAAGTGAAACGTAATGCGTTAAACCTGCCCATTCACTTGTTTATTTAAAGAGAAGGCATACAGGGACAGTTCGTTAAGTTATCAGAGTTGACAATTTTGTATTTTAGTATAATTTTATTAGTATTTTATGTATTGAGTAGGAAATTAATTTTTTTATGAGACATTGGAAAATAATGGTAAAAATTTAATTCTTTTTTTGTAAGACACAGAAATTATCATACATTTTGCGTATGATAATGAGTTTTAATCATACATCATACAAAGCCTATAATTATCATACATGTAGCATAATTATAATACGGTTGGCATCACTGCTACGTGTGTGAAGTTGGCATAACATTTTTGAGCTAGACCAATGGGACCATGGCAGGAATTCGCAGTTTTTTTGCATTTTTTATGCATTTCTATTCCGGATTTTGCAGTTCACCAAATAGTGGGTGTAATCGACTGTACTGCTAACTTCACTGTGAAGTTAGCAGTGCCTATGCTTTTCTCAGCAGCCGGGCTAGCTAGGAATCTGAAATAAGGCTCTGAATTTGCAGTTTAATTTGCAGTTCCAGAAAAGGAAAAAACCAAATTTCTAAATCCTTACATAAAAAAAAATTCATACTGTACTGCTAACTTCACTGTGAAGTTAGCATAAAAGTCCTTTTCTCAGCAACGGTGATACTTAGAAATTTGCAGTTAGGCTCCAAATTTGCAGTTTAATTTGCAGTTCAAGAAAAATTAATGTCCAAAATTTTAAGTCCAAATTTGAAAAAAAATCGAATTAATTCATTTTTCACTGTTAACGTCACTGTGAAGTTAGCAGTACATACCCTTTTCTCAGCAACTGAGCCACCTAGAAAATTGCAGTTAAGGTCCAAATTTGCAGTTTTCCATTTACTTCAAGAAAAAACTAAGTTCAAATTTTTTAGTCCAAATTTGACAAAAAAAATCGATTTAATTCATTTTTCACTGTTAACATTACTGTGAAGTTAGCAGTACATATCCTTTTCTATGGAACTGAGCCAGCAAGAAAATTGCAGTTGGTGTCCAATTTTGCAGTTTTCCATTTACTCCAAGAAAAAACTAAGTTCAAATTTTTTAGTCCAAATTTGACAAAAAAATCGATTAAATTAATTTTTCACTGTTAACGTCACTGTGAAGTTAGCAGTACATATCCTTTTCTAAGGAACTGAGCCAGCTAGAAAATTGCATTCGGTGTCCAAATTTGCAGTTTTTCATGCACTTCAAGAAAAAACTAAGTTGAAATTTTTAGTCAAAATTTGACAAAAAAATCGATTTAATACATTTTTCAGTGTTAACATTACTGTGAAGTTAGCAGTACATACCCTTTTCACAGAAACTGAGCTACCTAGAAAATTGCAGTTAAAGTCCAAATTTGCAGTTTTTCATGCACTTCAAGAAAAAACTAAGTTCAAATTTTTAAGTCCAAATTTGACAAAAAAATCGATTAAATTCATTTTTCACTGTTAACATCACTGTGAAGTTAGCAGTACATATCCTTTTCTAAGGAACTGAGCCAGCTAGAAAATTGCAGTTGGTGTCCAAATTTGCAGTTTTCCATTTACTTCAAGAAAAAACTAAGCTCAAAGTTTTTAGTCCAAATTTGACAAAAAAATCGATTTAATTCATTTTTCACTGTTAACATTACTGTGAAGTTAGCAGTACACATCCTTTTCTAAGGAACTGAGCCAGCTAGAAAATTGCATTCGGTGTCCAAATTTGCAGTTTTCTATTTACTTCAAGAAAAAACTAAGTTCAAATTTTTTAGTCCAAATTTGACAAAAAAATCGATTAAATTCATTTTTCACTGTTAACATCACTGTGAAGTTAGCAGTACATATCCTTTTCTAAGGAACTGAGCCAGCTAGAAAATTGCATTCGGCGTCCAAATTTGCAGTTTTTCATGCACTTCAAGAAAAAACTAAGTTCAAATTTTTTTAGTCAAAATTTGACAAAAAAATCGATTTAATACATTTTTCAGTGTTAACATTACTGTGAAGTTAGCAGTACATACCCTTTTCACAGGAACTGAGCTACCTAGAAAATTGCAGTTAAGGTCCAAATTTGCAGTTTTTCATGCACTTCAAGAAAAAACTAAGTTCAAATTTTTAAGTCCAAATTTGACAAAAAAATCGATTAAATTCATTTTTCACTGTTAACATCACTGTGAAGTTAGCAGAACATATCCTTTTCTAAGGAACTGAGCCAGCTAGAAAATTGCATTCGGTGTCCAAATTTGCAGTTTTCCATTTACTTCAAGAAAAAACTAAGTTCAAATTTTTAAGTCCAAATTTGACAAAAAAATCGATTTAATTAATTTTTCACTGTTAACATTACTGTGAAGTTAGCAGTACATACCCTTTTCTCAGGAACTGAGCCACCTAGAAAATTGCAGTTGGTGTCCAAATTTGCAGTTTTCCATTTACTTCAAGAAAAAACTAAGTTCAAATTTTTTAGTCCAAATTTGACAAAAAAATCGATTTAATTCATTTTTCACTGTTAACATTACTGTGAAGTTAGCAGTACATATCCTTTTCTAAGGAACTGAGCCAGCTAGACAATTGCAGTTGGTGTCCAAATTTGCAGTTTTCCATTTACTTCAAGAAAAAACTAAGTTCAAATTTTTAAGTCCAAATTTGACAAAAAAATCGATTTAATTAATTTTTCACTGTTAACATTACTGTGAAGTTAGCAGTACATACCCTTTTCTCAGGAACTGAGCCACCTAGAAAATTGCAGTTGGTGTCCAAATTTGCAGTTTTTCATGCACTTCAAGAAAAATTAAGTTCAAATTTTTAAGGCCAAATATGACAAGAAAAAATCGAAAAATTCACTTTACACTCTGTTAACATCACTGTGAAGTTAGCAGTACATACCCTTTTCTCAGGAACTGAGCAAGCTAGAAAATTGCAGTTGGTGTCCAAATTTGCAGTTTTCCATTTACTTCAAGAAAAAACTAAGTTCAAATTTTTAAGTCCAAATTTGACAAAAAAATCGATTTAATTCATTTTTCACTGTTAACATTACTGTGAAGTTAGCAGTACATACCCTTTTCTCAGGAACTGAGCCAGCTAGAAAATTGCAGTTGGTGTCCAAATTTGCAGTTTTCCATTTACTTCAAGAAAAACCTAAGTTCAAATTTTTTAGTCCAAATTTGGCAAAAAAATAGATTAAATTCATTTTTCACTGTTAACATCACTGTGAAGTTAGCAGTACATACCCTTTTCTCAGGAACTGAGCCAGCTAGAAAATTGCAGTTGGTGTCCAAATTTGCAGTTTTCCATTTACTTGAAGAAAAAACTAAGTTCAAATTTTTTAGTCCAAATTTGACAAAAAAATCGATTTAATTCATTTTTCACTGTTAACATTACTGTGAAGTTAGCAGTACATATCCTTTTCTAAGGAACTGAGCCAGCTAGAAAATTGCAGTTGGTGTCCAAATTTGCAGTTTTCCATTTACTTCAAGAAAAAACTAAGTTCAAATTTTTAAGTCCAAATTTGACAAAAAAATCGATTTAATTAATTTTTCACTGTTAACATTACTGTGAAGTTAGCAGTACATACCCTTTTCTCAGGAACTGAGCCACCTAGAAAATTGCAGTTGGTGTCCAAATTTGCAGTTTTCCATTTACTTCAAGAAAAAACTAAGCTCAAATTTTTAAAACCAAATTTGACAAAAAATTCGAAAAATTCACTTTGCAGTGTTAACGTCAGTGTTTTACTTATTTAAAATATTTCAAATTAAGTAAATTTGAATTGTGTAGTATTTTTTTGCCAAAGAAAAAGTATAGAGAGAGAAAGCAGTTGTCACAAAAGAAAACGTCAAAAAAAAATCCATAGATTTTCAAAAAATTAAAAAAACCGTTCCTGACTTTGCCATCTCATTCTCACCATGAAGTGGGAGTGAGATAAAGTACAGAGATTTCAAAAAATGTCTGAAGAGTCAGTCCAATGTGAACACCGTCAAAAATGCAAGAGTGAAAAAATACAAATATATGCTAGCGACACCTTTATGCGAAAAAGAGTATGAAATTATTGTTGAGCTGAATGCACTCAGACATGGAAAAGGCTAGTTCAGAAACAATTTTCGATATGTGCCCTTTCACACGAGGAAACTGAGTTGCCAGCAACTTTTAGTTCCTGGCTGAGAAGGGCAGGAGGAAAGAGGGGCGAACAGAATCTCCCCGGTTGAGGATTTGAGGAGATTTTTTGACATTTCCTTTCACATCTAGGTTTAGGTGTGTTCAACCAATAGACTTTCAAAGGAAATTTCAAAAATTGCCAGGAGATTTGTTTCGTTGTGTGAAAGGTACAATAAGAGCAAGCGAATACACGGAAAGCATATGGCGCCGACTATAATTGCGGAGCGTTTCGTCGTCAAGTTTCGTTCAACTTTGGTTACGGAAGTGAGGTGCGCTCCCGAGCGCACCTCACTTAAGTAAAACTGACATTTCATGAAATAGGAATACCAAAAAGAGATAGATAATAATTACATTATGGGTGTGTTCCCCTTTTTTCCGTACGGAAAGCTTCTTTTCGTTGGTTTTTGACATTAGCTTCAGTGCCCTTCTAACTATTATAGTTCTACCTTAAAAGTTAGGAACGTTCTAAAGGAGAAAATATCTTATAAAAAAGCCAATCATCAGTTGTCAATTTGATTTGCCTAAAAGCTGAAACGAACAGCTGTGATGTTAAGATTTGCAAAGTATTAGTAAAAAGCAGTGAAAAATACACACATATAGAATCAACTCGTCATTCAGCACGTCATTCAGCACAGGTCTTGTTGTTGTCGCAATTCACAAATGAAATTACAAATACAACAAAGTAAACAAATGGGTTTTGGAGGGTGAAACGTACGAAGGATTGGCTTCTTTATTAAGGGCCTTAAAAATTTGAACTTAGTTTTTCTTGAAGTGCATGAAAAACTGCAAATTTGGACACCAACTGCAATTTTCTAGGTGGCTCAGTTCCTGAGAAAAGGGTATGTACTGCTAACTTCACAGTAATGTTAACACTGAAAAATGTATTAAATCGATTTTTTTGTCAAATTTTGACTAAAAAATTTGAACTTAGTTTTTTCTTGAAGTGCATGAAAAACTGCAAATTTGGACACCGAATGCAATTTTCTAGCTGGCTCAGTTCCTTAGAAAAGGATATGTACTGCTTACTTCACAGTAATGTTAACAGTGAAAAATGAATTTAATCGATTTTTTTGTCAAATTTTGACTACAAAATTTGAACTTAGTTTTTTCTTGAAGTGCATGAAAAACTGCAAATTTGGACACCGAATGCAATTTTCTAGCTGGCTCAGTTCCTTAGAAAAGGATATGTACTGCTAACTTCACAGTAATGTTAACAGAGAAAAATGAATTAAATCGATTTTTTTGTCAAATTTGGACTAAAAAATTTGAACTTAGTTTTTTCTTGAAGTAAATAGAAAACTGCAAATTTGGACACCAACTGCAATTTTCTAGCTGGCTCAGTTCCTTTGAAAAGGATATGTACTGCTAACTTCACAGTGATGTTAACAGTGAAAAATGAATTTAATCGATTTTTTTGTCAAATTTGGACTAAAAAATTTGAACTTAATTTTTTCTTGAAGTAAATAGAAAACTGCAAATTTGGACACCAACTGCAATTTTCTAGCTGGCTCAGTTCCTTAGAAAAGGATATGTACTGCTAACTTCACAGTGATGTTAACAGTGAAAAATGAATTTAATCGATTTTTTTGTCAAATTTGGACTTAAAAATTTGAACTTAGTTTTTTCTTGAAGTGCATGAAAAACTGCAAATTTGGACCTTAACTGCAATTTTCTAGGTAGCTCAGTTCCTGTGAAAAGGGTATGTACTGCTAACTTCACAGTAATGCTAACACTGAAAAATGTATTAAATCGATTTTTTTGTCAAATTTTGACTAAAAAATTTGAACTTAGTTTTTTCTTGAAGTAAATGGAAAACTGCAAATTTGGACACCAACTGCAATTTTCTAGCTGGCTCAGTTCCTTAGAAAAGGATATGTACTGCTAACTTCACAGTGATGTTAACAGTGAAAAATGAATTAAATCGATTTTTTTGTCAAATTTTGACTACAAAATTTGAACTTAGTTTTTTCTTGAAGTGCATGAAAAACTGCAAATTTGGACACCGAATGCAATTTTCTAGCTGGCTCAGTTCCTTAGAAAAGGATATGTACTGCTAACTTCACAACAATGTTAACAGTGAAAAATGAATTAAATCGATTTTTTTGTCAAATTTGGACTAAAAAATTTGAACTTAGTTTTTTCTTGAAGTAAATGGAAAACTGCAAATTCGGACACCAACTGCAATTTTCTAGCTGGCTCAGTTCCTGAGAAAAGGGTATGTACTGCTAACTTCACAGTGACGTTAACGGAGTGCAAAGTGAATTTTTCGATTTTTTTCTTGTCAAATTTGGCCTTAAAAGTTTGAACTTAGTTTTTCTTGAAGTGCATGAAAAACTGCAAATGCGGACACCAACTGCAATTTTCTAGCTGGATCAGTTCCTGAGAAAAGGGTATGTACTGCTAACTTCACAGTAATGTTAACAGTGAAAAATTAATTAAATCGATTTTTTTGTCAAATTTGGACTTAAAAATTTGAACTTAGTTTTTCTTGAAGTGCATGAAAAACTGCAAATTTGGACACCAACTGCAATTTTCTAGCTGGCTCAGTTCCTTAGAAAAGGATATGTACTGCTAACTTCACAGTGATGTTAACAGTAAAAAATGAATTTAATCGATTTTTTTGCCAAATTTGGACTAAAAAATTTGAACTTAGTTTTTTCTTGAAGTTAATGGAAAACTGCAAATTTGGACCTTAACTGCAATTTTGTAGCTGGCTCAGTTCTTGAGAAAAGGGTATGTACTGCTAACTTCACACTGACGTTAACAGTGCAAAGTGAATTTTTCGATTTTAATGCCAAATTTTGACTTCAAAATTTGAACTGCATTTTTTCGTGAAGTAAATGAAAAACTGCAAATTTGGAACCTAACTGCACTTTTCTATCTAGCACAGTTTCTGAGAAAAGGGCATGTACTGCTAACTTCACACTGTTGTTAACAGTGCAAAGTAAAATTTTCGATTTTTTTGTCAAATTTGGACGTACAAATTTGAGCTTAGTTTTTTCTTGAAGTGCATGAAAAACTGCAAATTTGGACCTAAACTGAAATTTTCTAGCTGGCTCAGTTGCTGAGAAAAAGGTATGTACTGCTAACTTCACAGTGACATTAACAGTGAAAAATGAATTAATTCGATTTTTTTTTCAAATTTGGACCTACAAATTTGAACATTAATTTTTCTTGAACTGCAAATTAAACTGCAAATTTGGAGCCTAACTGCAAATTTCTAGGTATCACCGTTGCTGAGAAAAGGACTTTTATGCTAACTTCACAGTGAAGTTAGCAGTACAGTATGAATTTTTTTTTATGTAAGGATTTAGAAATTTGTTTTTTTCCTTTTCTGGAACTGCAAATTAAACTGCAAATTCAGAGCCTTATTTCAGATTCCTAGCTAGCCCGGTTGCTGAGAAAAGCATAGGCACTGCTCACTTCACAGTGAAGTTAGCAGTACAGTCGGTTACACCCACTATTTGGTGAACTGCAAAATCCGGAATAGAAGTGCATAAAAAATGCAAAAAAACTGCAAATTCCTGCCATGGTCCCATTGGCCTAGCTCAAAAATGTTATGCTAACTTCACACACGTATCACTGCTACTGACAGAAGCGAAACTCCCAACATCAAATGAATTTTTTTGTTCTGTGGTAGTCATAGGTCCAGCAACAAAATAGCAAAAGAATGCAGAGAGACAGTAGGTTTGTTCCTTGGATTCTTCGCACTGTTTCGGACTAAATGTCAAATTTTGACTTTCTTCTCTCAGAGAGGAGAAAAACTGTCAAAATGTGTGGAACGGCTTGGGCACTAGTTTGCACTAATTCGGACTAAACGTCAAACGACATACTCGGCTAGAGTTGCCGTACATTAATCATAAATCTCAAAAAACATTTTCAAGAATAACAACTCAAAAAATAAAAGTTAATACAAATTTCAAGTTTATTAAAATAAAGAACAAAAAATATTTATAAATTGCCTTAGTTTGAAGGAAAAATTTGTGATTTTTAAATGGAGTTGTAATATGATTCATCAAAACCCCTGGCGTGGATATTAATGAAACGAACAAATTTTTGCATTTAAAACATAAGAGCACCACAAACCAAAATGGAGTTTTGTTTCATATCTTTTACAATTCATTTATGCCTACCTTTTCATCTTTCACAATTATGCTGCATCCAGTTGCTTCGCTCTCTCTCTTTTAAGCAAACATTCAATGGTTTTTTGCTTTTGTCACGATGTGTGACGTCATAATCATCTCTGATTTTGTTCGGAAAATAGCAAAAAAATAAAGTAATTTGATTGCTCCTTTTAAACCAATTGTTTGATTATTAATAAAAGTTGGTTAAAAAAGATTGTGACGTCACAAGACCCCAAGATGTTGAGTGTATAAAATGAGCATACTTACTTTAGCCCCGTTTTTTAGTGCATTTTTATCTTCGCTTAAAAAAGTAGTGTGCTAAATACTTACCTACACGGTGGTAAATCATAATGCTTAAATCTCTTCTCTTTTTAAGAAATAATACTGAAATATACAAGAAATACTAAATTGCCAAAAAGTACTACAAATGTGTTCTTTCAAACAGTTTTGCTAAGTGCAATAATTTTATAAATATCATTTGATTATTTTAAAGAAAATAAAATTAAAGAATATACACACTTATTAAAATGAAAATAAAAATAGAAATAAAAGTTGCACTTGGGTAACCCTTAATAAAGGTTTGGTTTTTTTTTTAATTTGAATGCAACAAACGTCTAAATTACGTCAACTTGGCATATTTGACAGCTAGTACAAAACAGCCACCAGAAATTTCTCAGACCAAATCTGAGAAGGAGGGGAAATTTTATGACAGCTCACTTTGGTCCGAAACAGTACAAATTTTCAAGTGTGGAACGACTTCGCACTAAATCTGGCGGTTTCAAACTGTTTGAAAGTCGGCAAGGAACACACCTAGTATGAGAAAACAGATGTGAGCAACTTTTGAGTGTTGCTTATGGCTTTCAAAGCTTAGATACATGTTGGTGGACCCATGGTGATTTTGATTTTCGGGCACAGATCTTTGTTCTACGTACGACATCTTTACTTGTTATATTTTATCTTTGAATCAACACACATAAATACATAGTCCCCTATTACACGATGATTCTTTGCGTCTGACTCTTGTCAAAATTCAATGAGTGCGAAGGTGAAATCCGATGCTTTTTCTCCTTCGCACTCATGAAAATTCGAAAAGAGTCAGACGCAAAGAATCATCGTGTAATAGAGGTCATACACCACCAGAAACCAGATCATCAAATCCAGTGCCGTCGTATTCAGAAATAGTAGTGATCAACTACCAAAAACTAAAAAAAAGTACAGTGAGTAGCTCAACTTTCTTTTACAGTAAATATTTATTAAAAATACCTTTTTTAAAATATTATTAGATACAAAATATTTTAAATATTTTTATTAAATTAACTTTTGTAAAACATTCTTTTTAATAAACAAACAATATTTTTTCTCTCAATTGCTCGTGTATAAATCTAAAAAAGTTTCTAGTAAACGTTTATGTATAGAAGGTTGGTCCTACGGTTAATTATACGCTATGGTTAAAATTTATACGGTTGATTTGAAATCCCGTTACATTAATAGAACGGTTCTAAACTATAACGTTGTAGATTACATACGGTGATTACGGTGTTTTGAGGTTGATTACGGTATTTTAAGATTAATTACGGTTTACTGGATTCTCGGTTCATCTGCTCTTGAACACAAGCGTACATCATGTCGGTTGATGACAAAGCAAACGGTGGCAATGCCGATTTTCAAACCAATCCCCCTAGAGATGATAATCAAGCACACGGTTCAGAAGCATCTGTCGTTCTCTCTCAACAAACTTCTCTAATTTCGATTAAGATTCCTCCTTTTTGGAACTACCGGCTGATTTGTGGTTTCTTCAAATTGAAAAGCAATTCCGATTGAAAAATATCGCCGCATCGAATACGAAATACGATTACTTGGTAGCTTCTCTAAATAATCAGACGATGGAATCTGTAGCCAACCTTTTAGTTTCTCCTCCCGCGAGTTATAAAACTACCTCACACTTTTATTCTTTACATTATTATACTTACTATTTTTGAATTTAATATCTAATTAACTTTGTTTATAATGTTTTATATAAAATATATTAAAATATTTTCATATTTATTTCTGCTTTCAACAAAGACAGTTGTTAATTTTATTATCAATAATTAATTATAAACAAATAACTGAAATAAAAACATTTGTTATAAGAAATACCAAACTAAATCTTTTAACTGGCGCAGTCTATTGGGGTGCATATTTTTTCAAGAAAGTATCTGAAAGCTGCATCATAAAAACCTACATTACCGAGAAGAACCTACATATCCAGAAGAACGAAAAAAAATTGTTCTTCGAGAAAAATATACAAAGAAGAAAATATTTTCTTAGAGAAACATCTATAGCCCAGGAAAATTAGACAAAAAAAATGGCCAAACTTCGAAAAAATTGCGACAAAGCTGATTTTTGGTGGAGTGGCTTATTATGACGCCTTAAGCATTTCCTGAAAAGTACCCCAAATTTGGCCCGGGGCTAAATTTTTTAGGGGGGGTGAAAGGGGTTGAAGTTCAGTTTTTTGGGAATTGCTCCTAAACTTTCGGTTTTATTGAAAAAATATGAAGGTAAAAATTATAGCTGATGTTATTCTACACAAAAAATGTTAACATACTTTTTTTCGTAGAACCAATAGTTTCAGAGAAAAACGTTCAAGAACTTCATGGTGCAGTGAGTTTAGTCCAAAAAATTTATAAAATTTTTGCTTATCGCTGGGCAAATTTTGTTTTGTGATTTATGTTTTAGTACAACTCCTTATTGTAAAATCAAGTTTTTGGGGTGGTAGGGGAAAGGGAACGGCCGCCATCTTGAAAACAAGGTTGATTTTGTTTTTGTTTAATAACTCATTAAAATTGCGTTTTTCAAAAAAATGACCAAAGGACAGATTTGAGACGATTAAATTATCTAAGAAATGAGCTATTAAACAGCTCTGTATGTTTATTAATCTCTAAGTTACAGCGGATCAAAGGTCACCTATGCCTCATATATGGTGGGGATGAAATGACGTTTTTTAAGGTTTTTCGCTTATTTATCATATTAAACTATATTTATAAAAACTTGAATATAAAATTAAAGGTTGTCTTTGAGAATTTCAACTCAAGTTATTTTTCTTTGTTATCAATTTAAATACATAATTAGGCAAGAGAGGGTTGGTAAAATCATAAGCCTTAACGTTATTCCCATAAAATCTAATTGAAACCATGACTGAAAATCAAAATTCTATTGATGTTTTTAACAGGTTTAGAATTCCTGACGCTGTTAAGGATATTCCTACCTTTGATGGCAATCCAAAACTGCTTTATGATTTCATTAACAACGTCGAAGAGATAATCAGTCTCATGTTAGAGATAAATGGAAGCTATGCTAGGATTGCTTTACGTGCAATACGGAATAAAATAATTGTTCAAGCCAATGAAATTTTAAATATGTATGGTACTTCTCTAGACTGGAAAGAAATAAGAGACAATCTCATTATTCATTATTCAGACAAAAGAAATGAAACAAGCTTAATTAGAGACCTGCATAAATTGAGACAAGACCAGAATAGTGTCGAGGAATTTTATTCTAAAGTTGTTGAAATTCTTTCTACCATGATTAATCATGTAAAAGTTCACGAAAAACATTCGACCGTTATTGAATCTAAAAAAACTTTAAATAATGAAATGTGTTTAAATACTTTTTTGACAGGACTAAGGACACCTTTAGGCTCCACAATTAGGGCAATGCGCCCAAAGGCCTTAACAGAAGCTTTCAAATATTGTTTGGAAGAACAAAATTGCACTTACTACCAACATTTTAATTCTCAGACAAATGCAACTATAAGAAAAAATCACATGAATGCAAATGCAATCCAATCGGCAACACAATGTTAAACCTTTCAATAATACTGCACAATTGAGAAACAATCATCAGAGTAATACACAATCCACCAACAACCAACATAGTAAATCATTTTTTCCTCCAAATTCACAAACACAATATAAATCCTTAAGGCCAATCAACACACAACACACAGATAATTATAAAGAAAATACTTCCAATTCTGGTTTTCCTATAAACAACACTGCATCTAATTTTAACAGAACTTATAATATTCCAAATTATGATAGTAGACATACTTCAAATACGATCCCTATGGAGTTATCTAGTGGAAATACAAACAGAGTTTCTAGTAGATCTTTTAGATCAAACAATATCCTGAAAGACAAAATCAAGTGTTCAACGTTGAAAGCTATCAATCCAACTTCCAAAATTCTAAAAATATACCTACTGAGCAAATTGAAAATTTTAATGCATTAGAAAATTCAAAAGAATCATTTGCTATTGAAATAGATGACCGAAATTTTTGTCTAACTGCCTCGGAAAATCAATAGGTTACATAGATCTCAACAATTTTAATTCAAACTTTCTTCCTTATATCATTATTTCTTGTATAAATGGTAATAGACTTAAATTTTTAATAGATACCGGAAGCAATAGATCCTTCATTAGCCCAAAAATTACGAAAAATATGAAAACTTTTCCGATTACACCAATACAAATTAAAACAGCATTTAAATCGCACTTCGTTGACCAACAAATTAAATTCAGTTATTTGCCGGAATTACATTCTAAACAAAATGTGACATTTTTAGTATTTGAGTTTCACGAATATTTTGATGGTCTTTTTGGTACAGATATAATGACAAAATTTGGCATTAAAATCGATTTAAAAAGCTCATTTTTAGAAACGAACAAAACTAAAATTCCTTTACTATTTAAACCAAATTTAATGTCTACAACATATGTAGACCTGTCGATGTTGAGTCAAGTAGCATTTACATTAAACCAACAACTATTCAAAATCATTTGACAATACCTGAAGGAATATATGAATCATAAAACTGGTTTGCGTATATAGAGGTCATAAACAGTTCCAATTTTGAGCAGATGTTTCTCATTGAACAGCATATAAAAACAATATGTCTTAACAAAAATTCATACATAGAATCAAACAGCTTTTCCATTACCAGTTCTTGCGACACTTTCAAAACTATAGATAATACTTCAAGTATAAATACTGATCATTTAAACAAAGAAGAAAAACAAACATTAACAGATCTTATTCACAAATATAATGATATATTTTTCCATGAAGGACAAAACTTAACGTTTTCCAATGAAATTAAACACGAGATAAAAACAAAAGATGATGTACCTGTTCACAGTAAATCTTACCGTTATCCTTACGCATTAAGAGACGAGGTTCAAAAGCAAATTTGTGATATGCTTAACCAGAATATAATTCGCCCAAGTTTTTCCCCTTACTGCTCCCCAATCTGGATAATTCCGAAAAAAAAGGGTAAGGATGGAAAGGAAAAATGGCGATTGGTAGTAGATTATCGAAAACTTAATGAAAAAACTATTGACGATAAGTACCCTTTCCCAAACGTAAACGAAATTTTGGACAAACTCGGAAAATGCCTTTACTTCACTACTATAGACCTTGCCTCCGGATTTCACCAGATAGAAGTGAAATCTGAAGATGTTGCAAAAACGGCTTTCTCTGTTGATAACGGACATTATGAATTTGTCAGAATGCCTTTTGGCTTGAAAAATGCCCCAAGGACACTGCAACGTGTAATGGATCATGTTTTGAGGGGACTTATAGGTAAAATCTGCTTAGTTTATATGGATGACATAATCATCTTTTCCACCTCTCTCCAAGAGCATGTTGAAAGTCTAAAGACTGTTTTTGAAAGGCTTAAAAATGCTAATTTTAAAATTCAACTCTCTAAATCAGATTTTTTTTGTAAAGAAGTCTCTTTTCTCGGCCATATCGTTACATCAGATGGAATAAAACCTAACCCTGATAAAATTGAAGCCATAACAAAATATCCTTTACCTAAGACAGTGAAAGAAATTAAGTCTTTCCTTGGTCTGCTAGGCTACTATCGAAAATTTATTAAGGACTTCGCGAATTTGACCAAACCGATGACTCAATGTTTAAGAAACGGAGAAAAAATTGTCTTAAATTCCGGATATAGAAAATGTTTTGAAACATGCAAGGCTTTATTATGCAACGATCCACTATAACAGTACCCAGACTTTTGTAAGCCGTTCAACCTTACAACAGATGCAAGCAATGTTGCAATAGGTGCGGTACTTTCACAAGGCTTAATTGGTTCAGATAAACCAATTTGTTACGCAAGTCGTACCTTATCGAAATCGGAACAAAACTACAGCACTATTGAAAAAGAATTGTTAGCGATAGTCTGGGCTACAAAATATTTTCGACCCTACCTATATGGTAGGAAATTTCAAATCTTGACAGACCATAAACCACTGACTTGGCTTTTATCTTTAAAAGATCCGAATTCAAGGCTAGTACGTTGGAGACTCAAACTCGAAGAGTTTGAGTATTCTGTTGTCTACAAAAAAGGTCAACTTAATATGAATGCCGATGCTCTTTCTCGAATTCAAATAAATGCCAATGAAGCCCAAGATATTTTAGATACCCTTTCGATCCAAAACAATATTGATGAATCGGAAAGCATTTCTACGGTTCATTCAGCTTTCGAAAATATAAACGATGGAATTCCTATTTCTGAACGATCTATAAATGAATTTACAAATCAAATAGTCATATTTAGAAATGAGAAACGCAAAAATCTATCAGCAAAATTACAAACCCTCTTCAAACGGAAAAAAAGATACACAATTGAACATGACAATCCAACGAATAAAGAAAACATTTTATTTATTTTTGAGAAATATATAAGCCCTAAAAAGCTTACAGCAATCTTAACTGATGATGAGACTTTTAAATCTGTTCAATCTGTATTTTCGCAATATTTTTGCAATTCAACTAAAAAGTTAGTTAGATGTAAAACTATGCTCAAAGACATAATTGACTTTGACGAACAACAGAAACTAATAACAGATTATCATCACAGTTCCCACCATAGAGGGATAGCAGAAACACTGGAACACTTAAAAAGATATTCATATTTTCCAAATATGAAAAATACAATCACACAAATAATAAATAGTTGTAAAATATGTCATAAGCTTAAATATGACCGAAAAAGAGTAAGCATTAAATACGCTGAAACCGAAACACCATCAAAACCATTTCAAATAGTTCATCTTGATGTTTATTTCGTCGGTAAAGAACATTATTTAACTATTATTGATAAGTTTTCAAAATTTTCTTGTGCATATTTACTTCCGAGTCGAAATAGTCATAATATAGTGAAATCCTTAAGACATTTCTTTTCACACCATGGCATTCCCAAAAACGCTGTTACAGACAATGGAAGTGAATTTATTTCAACTCTCTTTAAAGACTTTTTGAGTATTTATAATATCAACCACCACACAATTTGTGCAAAAAGTTCAAATGGTAACTCTCCAGTAGAACGTTTCCATTCTACTCTCACCGAAATCATACGAATCATTCAATCACAAAACAAACATAAGCCGATTGCTGAAATTGTTTATTATCAATAAATAATTATAAACAAATAACTGAAATAAAAACATTTGTTATAAGAAATACCAAACTAAATCTTTTAACTCGCGCAAGATAAACACAATGATTTAAAATAATTTTTGCTGGAACGAAACATAAAAAGCGAAGAACGACGACTAGACGCTCTTTTGAATAAAAACGAGTTAGGAGATTTGAAACATTCCAAGCTGTATCGAAGCATGGAGAGTCTCGCAAGTGGGAACAACTTAGTCAATCCGCCTCTAGTCATGAAACTTTGGCTTAATCGACTGCCACCTTCAATTCTCATGGCAGTTGAGAAATTACATACTACGTTTTCATGCAGTGGTTGAACCTAGGTTCAACCACTTGAAAACGCGGACAGACAAAAAATCCAACTTTTAAACTCGACTCCACTCGACCAGTCCAGCTGAGTCGAAATCTTGCATGAAAACCTGGGTTGAAATGACATTACATACTATTCGCTCTTATTTTTGTGCATGTATGTGAACTCATATTTTTTGTAAAGAGCTACGCGGCGGACGCGCGCTAAACAAAAGTACCGAAGGTACATATATTATTTAGTTTTTTGTTGTCGCGCTAAACGAATGTCGAAGTTTTGTCACAGTTCAAACAAAATAAAATAATATGGCTAAACGCAATGTTTGGGGGCACGAGGAAACCATGGAAATGCTTAGTATTATGCAGGAAATTGGAGCCCTAAAGCATTTCGACGGGAAAATTTATAGGAATGCCGAGATTTACAGGAAGATAGAAACAGAAATGCTTAAACGAAAATACATTGATAAAAATGATAAGCAAATTGAAACAAGGTGGAAAAATTTAAAGAAGTCCTACATAAAAGTTAAAAAAAACAACAACAAAAGCGGGAATGGTCGAGAGCTTTGCCTTTTTATGAGGAGCTGGACAGGTTGTTGGGATGCAGACCATCTGTAAATTTAGCAGAGTTCGGAATTGACACCTCCAGAAGTGAGTTTCGTGTTTTTCGATATGGGCTTTCCCAAACCGACGCGTTTTTGCCGCGACGACAACGAAAACAATGTTGTTATTGTTTTCGTTGTCGTCACGACAGAATCGCGTCGGTTTGGGAAAGCCTTTCTGTCTAACAGGGTACTTACGTTTTATTAAAGGTAGCAACGACGTCGATTTTGTTGAAGAGGAACCTTTTGATGCTAACGAAGATGTTTCATATAGCGCCACATCTCTACCATCTACATCATCAGCGGCTCTAAGCAATTCCTCTTCAAATGGGAAATCATCATCAGGTAGGCAATGAATTGTTTGTTTCTAATATTGTTTGTTAAAATAATTTAACTACATTCTAGCTGAAAAAAAAACATCAAATCGAGGAAGTTATGCTCGGAATATGGAAAAACTAAGTAGCACTATAAAAGAAACCCATGAGACGATGAACGAAGATCTTCTCCGCCGACAAAAAGAGCTCATTGAATTCGAACATCAACTTTATGTAAAAAAAGAGGAAGAGCTCTTGGAAAAAACCAACGCAGCAACAAAACAAATGTTGGAAGAATCCACAACAAAATTCATTGCTTCGCTTCAAGTATTATTGAATGGCTGTTCAGATTTTTCTGTTTCATGCATATCACCAGAACCAGACACAGATGGAGGTGGACATAACATCCAAGAGTTCTTCACAAACTTTTCTGCAATCGAAGATGATGACGAGGAAATCATATCATAATTTTATTTCCAAAAGATATGATTCAATTTTTAATGGTGCTATAGTCCTGAATGAAGACTAATGAGTTTGGTGTCAAAAAAGGGTTAAGTTGAGCATGTTGTATTTGTGAAATATTTTCCAAATGGAATTTCGGAATGTTGATGATAAGGTGATATGTTTGATCTCAAAACAACTATGAACTACGTTTTTATCCGATTTGTAAATTATTTCACAAACACAACAGGCTCAACTTCACCTTTCCTTTGACACCAAACTCATCATTCAGGGCCCAGTAATGAATCAAATCCTTTGCATTATCTTTATATTTTCATAAATAATTTGCATTCCATTTCTTTTAAATTCATTTGATTTCTTAGCTTTTTTATTTTTGTTTTTTCATCACATTATTTTCCTTTGTACTTTAAGTTACCAAATTGCTATCTAAACTTAAGAAAGAAAAACCAAACAAAGAATCAAAAACATCTATTAGGTACATAGAAGAAGTTATTTATTTTTAATAAAGTTACAGTTATGTTTTTAAAATTGTTTGTTTATTTTATGCTTTTGATTAATGGAAAATGCTGAATCATGTAATCTTTTAAGTGATCCCTAATTTCATCACCTTCTAGAGATGATGTCGTCACAACTGAAGAAGGTTGCTCCAGGATACCAATTGTTCCTCCCACGACTTCATTCCATGAATCAATATAAGGTGATTTCCTTCTTTCTAAGATGTTATGCAATATGCAGCAAGCTGCCACCACCACTGGAACAAAATTGACGTCAATGTCGATTCGTTTTTGCAGAATCCTCCATCTTCCTTTTAGTCGACCAAACACGTTTTCGACGACGATTCTGCTTTTATTTAAGTAAGCGTTGAAGGAATCCTGCTCTGGCGATAAAACACCCAAGTACCCCTTCAGCAACCATGGAAAGAGTGGGTAAGCTGGATCGCCGATTAAAAATGCGGCAATCTCTTTCCCGTTTATGATCTTTTTGGGCTGATAAGAAGTTGGAAAAGTTAATTATTGTTTTCTTAATAAATTATTAATTCTAACCATGGATGTATTTTCAATATTCCTCCAAAAATAAGAGTCCTTCAGTATAGTTGCATCGTGAGCTGAACCAGGGTGCTTGCATGTGATATCCATAAACCTATTACAAAAAATATGAACGTTGTTAAAAAAATATAAAATGGTCCGACAGTTTCATAGTAGGTACTTACATATATTTTGAATCCACAATTGCTTGCAATACTACTGATGGCCATCCCTTCCTATTGATGTAGTCTGCACATCCCTCAGCCGGTGGTTTTACTGGAATATGTGTTCCATCAATTGCTCCAAGAATTTGAGGAACACCACTTTTTTCCTCGAAACCTTGTTTAATTTCACGAGCTTCGCTTTCCGTTGGCATCCTGATTTCTTCCTTCAACATTACTTTAACAATAGCACGGCAGAATTTATAGAGGCATTTTTTTACTGTGCATTTGTGAACACCAAACTGGTTGCCTACAACCCGGTATTCAGCACAAGACGCCAGTTTATACAAAGCTATTGCCACTTGCATGTCGACAGGAATAGGTTCCCGAACAGGAAATGCATTTGGTTTCATTTCATCCGACAGCTTTTCACAAATGTACTTGAAAGTACTTCTGTCCATTCTAAAATGTTCGACCATTTGGTCGTCGAAGTTTTCATTTTTTACAATTGTTTCCCACCAATGTTTACTTCTTTGTTTCATCCATATTTTTTTGCATATTTTTTCGGGAATATGTGCCATTAAATATTCCTCCATTTTTGCAGTTTTTCTTGAATGCACTTGCAATAAAAGTCTATTTTGTCTGGCATGTTTTTGCGTTATTTTTTTTCTCATGGCAATTATTTTCTTTTGTTTTGATTTAACACGTAATAAAATTTGATTCTGTATAATGTTGTAATAGCTTAACGCAACACTTAAAATAATTTTTTTTTCGATACTCGCCATTTCTTTTTCACAAATATTTTTCTTCTACTTATTACTTCTTCACTACTACCAACAACGATTTTGTCATTTCAACTTAACTTCAACAACTGGACGATCTAACCACAGTGCATGTATACCTAGGTCAACTCGACCAAAACTCGACCATCCAACCATACATGAAAACGTAGTAACAAACTCAAAGTGAACTGTTCACACTTGCAGATAGACTCCATGACTCATCTTCGATACTTCAAATCGCTCCAGTTAGTGCGTCGCACCCACTGATCTCTATAAAACACTGGATAGTGTATCGATACAAAAATATTGCTTCCATTTGAAGAAATGTTATATTATGAAGCTGACCACTTTTTTGTATACCAGTATAACTGTATAACATGTAATACAAAGATAATCCATTAAACAGACATAAATTCTCCGTTCGTTTCACCCCCCGAGATCTGTTTGCTTACATTTGTTTTTTTCGTAATTTAAATTCATTCACTAATTAGTAAATGAAACGGAATAACAAACGTAAAGAGTGTGACAAGGAGGTACAATCATTAAAAAAAGGCAGAATATGCAATCGCATCCTCCTCATCATAATTATTCGTAGCTATTTTGCTCAACTTGTTCGCAAACTGCAATGATTTATTTCATTCCACTATGTAATTATTATACTAAAAAAAATATACCAAATGCACACAGTGAATAACTTAAAGATAATAAATAATAAAACAAACTTCCACAAAAGTTTATATTTGCATATCATGGTCTGTTTCCCTTTCTTCAGATAGACATCTGGAAGTAGGGATGAGCGATTTTAATCGATATTTGCAAAATATCGATATTAAAGATTTCGATGTTTTGCAACATCGATATTAACATCCAAAACATCGGACTAAGAAACAAACAAAAAGTTAGTACGAAAATGATTGATTCTGCTAGTAAAATCTAGATGGAGTGACTTTCATAGTTTTTAAGTCATCTGTAACATTTGGAATTTTTTGAAAAAGGAAATCATCAAAGGATCTCTCAAACCAAACTTAAAAATTCAGAACCACAACGAAACTTTCGATGTGCAAAAAGGCACAGATATAAGTTTACACATGAAGTGCCTATCAATTTTGCTTACATCAAATTTGTTTTGTGTTTATTTGTGCAAAAGAAATATTTTTACATCGATATTCAAGCATTAATATCATCGATGCTCAGCAAGACGCATTTTAAAACATACAAGTTTTTGTACACACTTTTGCAAGCAAAAATATCTTGCAATATCGTTAGATAACAGTGTACACATGAAATACTTGCAATATTGCTTCTATAAAATCTGTGGACGATATGTTTTGCAAAATTCAAATTTTAGCATCGATTTCCACGCATAGAAATAATAGATGCTCAGAAAGACCCAATTTACACCAATGAAAGTTTTTGCACACAACTTCGTGTTTTGCAATATCGATATATTCCTTAAAGCCACAGAAAACAGTTTACACAAAATTCCTTGAAATATTACTGCAAAATACATATTTAATATCGATTTTCACGAATTTAATAGCCCGATTCTCCCCCTTGTGATGAATCACAGGTCACAAGCTCTTGTGACTACTCCTTGTGAGGATTGTTGTGACTCGATAACATTTTGGTATTCTCCCCCTAATAGTCACAAGAATACTCACAACGAAACTCACCACAGCATTTTGTTGGTAGCTTTTTGACCGATGAGCGCACACATAAACAACTCTACAAGCAATCGCAACGAACGAAACCAACACACCCAAAATTTGTATTCAGTTTTTCTGTCCCATAAATACAAAGCAAAATGATATCGCGCATTTGTACTATTCTTTTGCTTAAGAAATGAAAGAATACATATATTTTGTTCTCTTTCGCACAGAGAACATTAAGGCCTCCGTAGAAAGAATATAATTCAATGATTTGAAGAAACTCAAATAAATTGTGAGTTGTGACCTGCTCTGGAGGAGATCACAGTTTCGGTTGTTTTTATGACTCTCACAAGTTGTGACTTTAGGGGGAGAATACGAAAAAGTCACAAAATCAGTTTCACCACTTCTTGTGACTTGTGAGGTATCAGTGATGATAGGGAGAATAGGGCTATAAATTATCGATGGTCAGAAACACGCAGTTTACACCATGCAAGTTCTCGCGCACACCTTTGTGTGAAACAAGATTTTGAAATATCGGATTTCAAAAAGGGCAGCTTAAGACCATGAATTGCCTTGCAATATTGATTTTATTAAATTTGTTGATATTAAGTGTGCAAAATACATATTTTAACATCGATTTTCACCCATTAATTCAATCAATGATTATTGATGCCTAGAAAGATACCACTTACACGCGGTTTTAGCACACAAGCTTCTGTGCATCATTATTTTGCAATATCGATGTTTAAAGTTGAAATACCTTGCTTATGACTTCATATTTTTCATTTGTATGAAAACTTAAATCGATTTTAAAAACTTAAGAAAAAATAGCCGGCACCAGAAATTTTTAAAGCTTAAATACATTAGAGCATAGCATGACGCTTTTTTTGCTTTGGTCAAAGAAAAAACTTAAACAAAAACACCTGAAAAAAACATCGATATTAAGTAGCATGGATATTTTCGGTTCGATGTTGAAATCGATGTTGTTTCAATATCGCACATCCCTATCTGGAAAATAATTTTTTTTTTGTGTAATTCAGACGTCAAATTATGAAGCCGACCACCTAATTGTCATCTTCAAATGGAAGCAAAGAAACTGTTATACTTTATAAAGAATACACTATCCAGTGTATTATAGAGATCAGTGGTCGCACCGTTCAAATAGCGAAAGTGAGTTGCTACAAAAATTGGTTCATCGCATCGAGCAATAAGAAATGCAATAGCCGAAAGCAAACGAGTATAAAAGAGCCTCTAGAAGTTTTTTCCGGGATAGAGCTAGTGGTAAGCACCGTTCGCGGAGTGGGAATAGGAACAATGAAACGATTTGCTGGTTTCACCGAAAGTTCGGAAAAAATGCGAGGAATTGTTCGAAACAATCCTGCACCTTTGTCTCAGAAGCAAACAAAAATTCAAAAAACTAGTTCGCCAGATCTCAGGCGCGGCTATGAGTGAGGCAAACTTTTCGCACCTTCTTTTCATTAGGGACAAAAATTCAAAATTTTAATTTTTGGTCAACACTGGGGCAGAGATTTCGATCATTCCTCGTTAATCCTGCCAGCACATCAGCCAACCGAATGATTTCATTCTTCTTACCGCGAACAGTAGAAGAATCCATACCTACGGTTGCAAACGATTGACAGTTGACTTGAAACTAAGACGCACTTTCGATTTCACTTTTGTTATTGCCGATATTGATCACCCTATTATAGGAGCTGATTTTTTGCACAAATGTAATTTAATCGTCGATCTTCGTAGCCAACTACTAGTGGATAAAAATACTAGTCTTCAAGTCAACTGTCTCTCCAAATGCGCCAACACTAGCTCTCCCAAACTTTTTTCGATTTCGAGCGAATTCGGTGCTATCCTTGACGAGTTTCCCGAGCTTAAAGCTCCCCCAGATTTTACGTTGCCGGTCAAACATGACATTGTCCACCGAATATAAACAACTGGTCAACTCCCTTCAGCTAGTGCACGAAGACTCAATCCGGAAAGGTTAGCAATCGCGAAGCGTCAGTTTCAGCAAATGATCGATTTAGGTATTTGTCACGTTTCAAAGTCCCACGTCACTTCACCACTTCACCCTGTGGTGACTATCGATGGTTAAATAAAGCGAGAATACCAGATAAACATCCGATCGCGAACGCTCAAGACTGCTCCGCTAACCTCGATGGTTGTGCAATATTTCCGAAAATCGATTTGATACGTGCTTATCATCAAATACCGAACGCAGAAGAGGATGTTCATAAAACGGCGGTCAATACACCTTTCGGGCTCTTCGAATTTTTACGAATGCCTTTTGGAGTGCGCAACGGTGCGCAAACTTTCCAACGTTTTATGAACAGCATTTTAGGTGATCTTTCGTTTGTTTTCGTGTACTTGGACGACGTTATCGTTTCAAGTAAATCGATCGAGGAGCATAAAACGCATTTACGAGAAGTTTTTCGTGCTCCTGCAGCACGGACTACACGTTAATTTGGCAAAATGCGAGCTAGGAGTAAGCAAACTCGATTTCTTGGGATACTGCGTTTCCGAACATTGAATAATTCCTTCGCAAGAACGAGTTAAGGCCATCAACGAATTTCCTAGTCCGGGCTCCATCAAACAACTTCAGCGCTTTCTCGGCATGAAAAATTTCTACAATCGTTTTATGCCAAATATGGCATCTAAAGCTAAAGTTCTTTACGAACTTTTAAAAGGCGTAAAAGCGAATAAAAAGGAAACTAAGAAAACGATTTTTCAGTGGTCAGAGGTTTGCGAAGAAGCTTTCCAAGTTATCAAAGGAGACTTATCCCAGCGCACTATGCTTTTTCATGCAAAGCCTCTAGCGCAGATCAGCATTATGGTAGACGCTTCTAACGAAGCTATCGGAGGTGTACCTACTCCAGCAATACCATAATAGCTTTTGGGAGCCTTTAGGTTTCTTTTCAAATCGTTTGAGCCCGGCCGAAAGAAAATATTTGACGTTCGATCGCGAACTCCTTGCAATTTTCAAAAACGTTAAACATTTTCGGAAGGTAGACAGTTTACCGTTTTCACCGACCACAAACCGCTCACAAACGCTATATCAAAGATAATATAACAAGTAAAGATGTCGCACGTAGAACAAAAATCTGTGCCCAAAAATCTAAATCACCATGGGTCCACCAACATGTATCTAAGCTTTGAAAGCCATAAGCAACACTCAAAAGTTGCTTACATCTGTTTTCTCTCATATTCTCTCTTCATTCTTTTGCTATTTTGTTGCTGGACCTATGCCTACCAAAGGAAAAAAATTCATTTAGGGCGATATTCACTGAGCACTCATAAACGGCTCTTAAGTTTATGAGGCTCCTAACTCAAATAATATTTGTGCTATTCACCAACCACTCATAGCTCTTTTTCGAAGTTCGAAAATGAGAACAATTCTCTCTTCCCCAGGTACCCCCAAACTGTGAAATCAAACTGTTTTCAAAAATTACCGCACTTTGTCAGTACTTCTTGGATCCTTGAAAAAATGAGTGTTGCATGCACATAAATAAATTATTTGTGACTACAGTGATTTTAATTTCTTTCCACTTATTTTCTTAGTTTTGTCTAGGGGTGAAGATCATTGCACGTTTTAGTTTGTTTTATATAGGGAAATGTTCTTACTTTACTTTTTAGTTTCGCTAATTATTTCGTTCGTACATTGGTCTACTACGTTTGCGGATCCAAAATGGACTCGTTCACTTGAAGGGGAGATAGACGTCAAATGTTGGTTTATATTAGCTGTTTAAATGAAGAAAAACTACATCAGGACCCAATTCCACAAGAGTGAGTTTTTTCTGTGTACACAGAATTTGGTGTACACATCAATTTTTGTGATTCGGCAAGTGTGAGTTTTAAGTTTTTGACAGATAACGCATGCACAATCAATTAAATTTATTTACATTTGTTTTGGGTGTGAATAGAATATGTATACACAGAAAATCAGTCACCCTTGCATAATTGGGCCCCAGAACAGTATAAATGTGTGAGAACTGTCAAAACTGTCAGATTTAAACAAAAAGTTTTTCTAAGTTTCTGAGATAAATTTCAGCTTATTATTATCCCAGACAAACAAATCAACTGGTACTGGTACTTCGACATTTCTCACTCATTTTCTCCACCATAAAAGTAGGTGCAGGAAATATTGTTCTTAACTGTTCTGAAAAACATCATGGAACACATAGTGACAGAATGAAGAACAGTTTGGGTAAGGTTTTTACTCATGGAACACACAATCCTGTACTTTTCTGTAATTTGTGGGAAATATGAGCATTCACCTTTATAAAAAAAAAAAACTCAAATTCTTTTTCCAATAATGATTTTTTTTTGCCTCCACTTTAGTTTGTGATTTTCAAGGTTATACCAATTCAATTTCTCTTAGTATAACAGTTTGACATACATTTTTTTTTATTACCAATTCTCTTGATCAAAATCTTCTTCAACCATATTTTGTTTTCGTTTGTCGAAGCTTAAAATTTTGTTTCCTTCGAGGTCATCGCTAAGCTCGTCGTTGGCAGTAATCTAATCATGTGTGTTGGTTTGGCCTTCGTTTCAAATCTCTTCTCGGTTTTCTCTTTTCTCATTTCTCTTTTGATATTTTTTTTTAAATTATGTTTCGATCTTAATAAAAATGTTCTGCATATATGTATATATCATTAGTTATATAACATCGCTGGATCTTAAGTAATCTCTTCCTTCTTTTAAAATTATATGTCTAATTAAACTCAAAATCCTAGTATTTTTAAGTTTTAGGAGCTGTGGTGTAATGCTCTTGAGCGTTATTTTTTTAACAATTTAAAGAGATAGGAATATAGTTTGAGTTAAATATTTTAAATTTACGATATAGAGAAAGTATATTTAAACCCTTGCATACTTTTGGGCAAAGTGGGAGCTGAAGAGGCTATGGATATTTGTTTTTATGGTACTACTACCTCACAGGACTATTTTTTAACAATAAGCTACAAAAAAATAAATACAGGTTGGAATTTAAATGAAAAACAGATGAACTAAATAACTAAAACAAAAAAAAAATATGTGAAAATACTAAGAAACAAGAAAAAAATATTTAAAAAAAAAGCAGTACAAAAAAAAAATATATAAAGAGATCACCCAGCTGGATTTGAACCCGGGACCATTAATGTGAGCCCGGCGAACATACCCACTACGCCACGGAACAGCTTGAAAAATGGGTATCCAAAAAGTGACCGAATCGAGCGAAGCAGCACAAACAATTATGTGTACGTGTATGCAACAATATGGTTCAAGGACACAGCTGATTGATTGCCTGGTTTTCGAGAATCGTTCGAAAGCTTGTTTTTATTGTACAGAAACGAACAAAAAAATCTCACCAATACGAGCAAAGAAAGGAGACATGGATGACTTCCGAGATTATAAATCTTCCAGAGATTTTGACCAAGGAATTTCGATTTTATCACACTTATTTTTCAAAAATTCAAGTTTGATTTTTAAGCCTAAATTCGAAATTTTTTGGTTAAAATTCCCCGAGATACAGATGAAACGGAAGCCCAAAACATCGACCATATTGTGTTTTTTTTTAATGTATGTGAGAGCCCGTACGCTTGGGTTTCAGGACTATAAATACCCCTGAAAAGTCCAAAATCGTTCTCTTTTGGTAAAATTCTGGTGAACTAATAATTTCGCGTACGTGAGCCCCGAAGTGAAAAAAAAGTAATAAAATTATAACGTTGCTCGGATGTGTATTTCAAGTAAAAAAGTAAAATAGTGTGTTTTACAAAAAAATTAAAAGTTCCACTTAAAAAATTAGAGAATAGAAAAAACAACAAAAGAAAGGTGAATGATGAAACGAACAAAAAAATATCTTTTTATAAGAAAAAAACGAAAAAGGTAAAAAAAGAAATAAAATGTTTTATTTTAGTTTAGATTTAAAACAAACAGAAAAAATATCTTTTTATAAGAAAAAAACGAAAAAGGTAAAAAAGAAATAAAATGTTTTATTTTAGTTCCCGAGGCTTTAAGGCCTGAATCAGCCCCGACTAAACCAAAAAGCTGAGGGGCTCACTGGTTCATTCAATCACGCAAATTATTCAGCTCAAAAGAGGATGATCTCAAAAGTGGTACAGTTTGTCCAATCCAACATCTGGAACACACAACTACCCATAATCTACCAAAATCGCTAAAGTACAGTCACTCAAGAAGTGTTACTTGGGTCCAAGAGTACTGAACAGCATCCAAAAATCTGAGGGAGTCATCAGATCCCGAACATATAGGAGCTGAAATAGCACGTCCAAATCCAGAAATTAAAAAAAAAAAAAACCAACAAAACAATCTGTTCAAGCCCAAGGAACAGTAAAGAGCGTAACATCCATCCCCGCCAAGCTTGACCAAGCTTGCCATAGCGCCAAAATAGCACCAACATCCAACAGCATAAATCATCGTCTGCACATTCTATCCAGCATCCGTGTCATCTCGGTGAAGAGCCAAGCTTGCTACACAAGCTGCACAAGCTGAGAAGATATTTACACCAACCTCCATTTCATCTACCAGCCATCGACCAAAAGCAAAAGATGCTTTATCAATCAAAATTAATTAAACTCATCATATTGTTTTAATTATTCTAGAAGCTAAGTATTTTTTTTTGTATTGATTATTGTATTATTTTTCATTTATTGTCTCATATACTCGTATATATTGTACATAATTCTTCGTTCAAATTTCTTTTAAATCTTTTTCCTTTTTTTATTAATATAGTTAAAATTTCTATGCGTATAAAAAACTTCGTATTCCCTCGATGCTGTGCACACCATCAGGATGTAATCAAGAAACAACAGAATAAGATATAATCAAAAAGCAAACAAAAATCAACGAACTATAAAAATCAACGAAGTTAGTAAAAAAAAAAAAAAAAAACGTAAAAAAAATACATATATATGTATATACTGGGGTAAGTGATTTTTAATATTTATACTGAATAATTTGAACGAAAGATTTATTTTGCTAAAGTTAATATCATTTCATATAAATTAAACAAATTATTTTTCTCGTGATAAAGAAAATTATTCTCATTGCATTGATCTTTATTTTAAGTTCTCATATATGTATATTATGGTAAATTTCCTTCTGATAAGAGTTTAATTAAATAATTGAAACTTTTGAAATTTAAAATTCTGAATAGAAACACAGCAGAAAAGAATAAAAAAAAAAATAAATAAGAAAAAAAAGAAAGAAAAAAAGGTGCATACATAAGATTTTAAAATTTTGGTTGGTTTTGTAAATTTCCATTGGATTGTAGGGTTTGGTTAATCTTTATATTAACTGATTAGTTAATATTTAAAGAAAAAATATATATAACGAGAACAGCGTACTGGGCACCAATAAGAGAGTAATCTTATAGTCGAAACAATAATTATTATTTTGAGTAAAATATTTTTTTTTTTATTATTTTTATCTTTTGTTTGTATCGGTAAAACTGATTTTCGTTTTGCTCTTTTTTTTCATCATTACTCTTAAATTGTTAAGGTTCCTACTATTTAATTTTTGTTTTCTAGTTTATACTACTCAGGTTGTAAATTTATAAAGATTGATTTGTTTATATTCTTACCTTTAATTTTTAATTTAAGATTTTTTTTCTTCTTTAGCAATAAAATTAATTTTGATTATATTTTTCGAAAATTGAAATCTGACCATTTTGTTTGTGTGTTTCTTCGTTTGGTTGGTTATATTTCCAACTTTTTGGTTCCTTGGATCTGTTTTTAAGAAAGAATACTTTTGTATCTTTATGTAGTTTGAAGAGCATTTGAATTTTAAGATTCCTTTTTTTTCCATATTTTTGGGAATAAGTTCTTTGTAGAAACCATGACTATAGTTTAGATTTTTTTTATAGGTGGATGTGGCTTTGTAATGAAAAGCCTGAGATAGACACGAAGAAGACGAAAAGATGAAAGTTTAGATAAAATCTTGCTTTCTTATTAGTTTGGGGTTATCAAAAATAGTTGAGGTCTTGGTAACCAGGTTGATCGCAAGGTCTTATTCGTGAGATCGGGTGATAATAGGGTGGGATATTCCTCAGAGGGCAAACCATCTAGCTCTCCTCACACACACAAGGTCACAAAACATTCTTCAACAACAGAGACAAGTCAGCTTCGCGAATATTTAGGTACAACTTTAGAAACGGCATGAAAACGTAACGGCCGTCCAATTTCCAAACCACAAGAACCCCGACAACACCGACGAGCTATCCTTTGGCCATGCAAGCATGCCGCGCGGTAAGGAAATTGGGCACCCATACACTTTGCTACCAGCTCAGTTTTAGAGTTCCTGTAAGCTCTAAGGCCTACTGGTAGTGTACGGAGTGGATGGTTTAGGGGGTTGAGGTTCTTATATTTTAACCCCTACTCGAATGTCAGCTCGAGGTACGTTACAAATTTTCTATTCGGAGCAGATTTATTATATACACCTATGTATTATTATCCTATTTTTTCAAATTTTCACAGCAAACGGGCAAAAGAATAATCTTCACAGCGTGAATTACAAAAAAGAACTTACAAAATTGAAACAATAAATAAAATTCCTGAAGACAAAAGGAATTACAATATATGTGCGTGCGAGACTCATTTTTGCACGGATCCAAGAAGTACCGACAAAATGAGTCAGTGAATTTTCTTGAAGGGTTACTTCGAAGGTTTTCGAATTAGTTTCGGAGAGAGCGCTAATAACTTTATGAAGCCTGATTCACAATGCGACGGGAAAACGAGACGAGAGCGTGACGTGATTCGCTGTCATCTTTTTCTAGTTATAAAATCGTTTCCCAATTCACAATGCGGCGAGATTCTTTACAACGAAAACTCTTTTGTTAAAAATAAAAAATAATAAAAATTGTCCAAAAAAGCTTTAAAGACAACAGATTAGGAATTACTTGATCATTTAATTTCAAGTTATCGTATTTTTTCTTTAAAAAAATACTTCCATTATGTAAATAACTTGTCAAAAAATAAAATCGTCGTCTCGTCGCGTCTTTTTTTCAATTTTTCGAATTCTTGGCGTGACGTGACGACGAGAAACGCTTCATTGTGTATATCTCCATATACTTTCATTGTTTGAAATTCGTTTGACAGCAACGACGGGATCTCGTCACGCTCACGTCTCGTTTCCTCGTCGCATTGTGAATCAGGCTTGAGTGGTCAGGACCACTCATAAGTCTTATGAGCGCTCATAAATATTCACTATTATTGCTTGGTGAATAGGTTTATGAGCCTCATAAGTTATGAGCCGTCGGTGAATACCGCCCTAAGTTCAGAGTTTGGCTTCAAAAGGCGTTTTTCTTTTTTAACTCAGAATAGAGCTCTGAACAGAGTCCGAGCATGGCGAGCATGTTCTGAACTTCATCTGAACAATTGTGTTCTGAGCGCTCTGAACTATTTTTGAAACACACCTGAACAATAGCTGTCAAATGCAATCTGTTTAGCATTGAACTCTGTCTGCTCAGTTATTTTATCCTGAGCTCATAGAGCGCGCTCTGAACAAACTCCGAACACACTCAGAACGAAAAAAGAAACACAAATTTATAGCTCTGAGCGCTCAGAGCTAAAAAAGAAACACAATTTTTTGTTTGACAGTTCAGGCTCTGCTCTGAACTAAAAAAGAAAAACGCCTAAAGAGATGGGTACCTGAATATGAACTATTTAAGTCCCCTTTCACACGAAGAAACAAGTTGCTGGAGATTTTTTTGACGTTTTCTTTTAATCTCCTTAAAAATCTCTTGTACCTTTCATACGAGGAAACAAATCTCCAGGCAATTTTTGAAACTCCCCTTGAAAATCTATTGGTTGAACACACCTTAACCTAGGTGTGAAAGGAAATGTCAAAAAATCTCTTCAAATCTTCGACCGGGGAGATTCTGTTCGCCCCTCTTTCCTCCTGCACTTCTCACCAACGAACTAAAAGTTGCTGGCAACTCAGTTTCCTCGTGTGAAAGGGCACTAAGTTTGTTCATTTTTTCTTTCCTTCAAACAGATCGAAAGAAAAATGTGTCGAGAGAATGGGCACGTTCCGATGGTTATTCTCAGTTATCCGGAAAGGGATGGGCCAAACTGCTAGTTTGCAATATCTGTTACTGATGTTATTGCTACTTTTCAATAACAGTTAAAAATACCTGTTACTGAAATAACAGTTAAGGAAAAAAGTCGTTGAAATATAGGAACAAAAATGGACGTTATAGCTCTAAGTAAACTCATAAATGAAAGTGTTTTTTGCTAAATAGTGATTCCAATTTTATCAACCCCCCTTGCCATTGCAAAATGCTGTTTAAGTTTTGTTTCTTATTTTGCTTAACTGTTATTATGCTTAATAGTGATTTCAATGATATCGTGTAAACTCGAAATCTCACTGCAATAGCAAATAGTCGTCTTAGTTTTGTTGCTGATTTTGCTTAACTTTTATTCTGCTTAATAGTGACTTCAATGTTATCGTGAAAACTCGAAATCTCACTGCAATAACAAAAAGTCGTCTTAGTTTTGTTGCTGATTTTCCTTAACTGTTATTCTGCTTAAAAGTGATTTCAATGATATCGTGTAATATCGAAATCTTACTGCAATTGCAAATAGTCGTGTTAATTTTGGTGCTGAATTTGCTTAACTGTTATTCTGCTTAAAAGTGATATCGTGTAAACTTGAAATCTTACTGCAATTGCAAATATTCGTCTTAGTTTTGTTGCTGATTTTGCTTAACTGTTATTCTGCTTAATAGTGACTGCAATGATATCGTGAAAACTTGAAATCTCACTGCAATAACAAATAGTCGTCTTAGTTTTGTTGCTGATTTTCCTTAACTGTTATTCTGCTTAAAAGTGATTTCAATGATATCGTGTAAAATCGAAATCTTACTGCAATTGCAAATAGTCGTCTTAATTTTGGTGCTGAATTGGCTTAACTGTTATTCTGCTTAAAAGTGATATCGTGTAAACTTGAAATCTTACTGCAATTGCAAATAGTCGTCTTAATTTTGTTGCTGATTTTGCTTAACTGTGATTCTGCTTAATAGTGATTGCAATGATATCGTGAAAACTTGAAATCTCACTGCAATAACAAATAGTCGTCTTATAGCCCTATTCTCCCCATCGTCACTGATACCTCACAAGTCACAAGAAGTGGTGAAACGGATTTTGTGACTTTTTCGTATTCTCCCCCTAAAGTCACAACTTGTGAGAGTCATAAAAACAAGCGAAATTGTGATCTCCTCCAGAGCAGGTCACAACTCAAAATTTACTTGAGTTTCTACAAATCATTGAATTATATTCTTTCATTATGTTCTCTGTGCGAAAGAGAACAAAATATATGTATTCTTTCATTTCTTTACCAAAGAATAGGACAAAGGTGCGATATTATTTTGCTTTGTATTAATGAGACAGAGAAACATGAATACATATTGTGGGTGTGTTGGTTTAGTTCGTTGCGATTACTTGTAGAGTTGTCGATGTGTGCGCTCGTCGGTCAAAAAGCTACCAACAAAATGCTGTGGTGAGTTTCGTTGTGAGTTTTCTTGTGACTATTAGGGGGAGAATCCCAAAATGTTATCGAATCACAACAATCCTCACAAGGCCTAGTCATAAGAGCTTGTGACTTGTGATTCCACACAAGGGGGAGAATCGGGCTATTAGTTTTGTTGCTGATTTTCCTTAACTGTTATTCTGCTTAATGGTGATTTCAATGATATCGTGTAAGCTCGAAATCTCACTGCAATTGCAAATAGTCGTGTTAATTTTGTTGCTGATTTTCCTTAACTATTATTCTGCTTAAAAGTGATTTCAATGATATCATGTAAACTCGAAATCTTACCGCAATTGCAAATAGTCGTCTTAATTTTGTTGCTGATTTTGCTTAGCTGTTATTCTGCATAATAGTGATTTTAATGATATCGTGTAAGCTCGAAATCTCACTGAAATTGCAAATAGTCGTCTTAATTTTGTTGCTGATTTTGCATTACTGTTATTCATTAAGCATTTTCCTTAACTATTATTCTGCTTAAAAGTGATTTCAATGATATCATGTAAACTCGAAATCTTACCGCAATTGCAAATAGTCGTCTTAATTTTGTTGCTGATTTTGCTTAGCTGTTATTCTGCTTAATAGTGATTTTAATGATATCGTGTAAGCTCGAAATCTCACTGCAATTGCAAATAGTCGTGTTAATTTTGTTGCTGATTTTCCTTAACTATTATTCTGCTTAAAAGTGATTTCAATGATATCATGTAAACTCGAAATCTTACCGCAATTGCAAATAGTCGTCTTAATTTTGTTGCTGAATTTGCTTAGCTGTTATTCTGCTTAATAGTGATTTCAATGATTTCGTGTAAACTCGAAATCTTACTGCAATTGCAAATAGTCGTCGTAATTTTGTTGCTGATTTTGCTTAACTGTTATTCTGCTTAATAGTGATTTCAATGATATTGTGAAAACTCGAAATCTCACTGCAATAACAAATAGTTAGTTTTGTTGCTGATTTTGCTTAACTGTTATTCTGCTTAATGGTGATTTCAATGATATCGTATAAACTCGAAATCTCACTGCAATTGCAAATAGTCATCTTAATTTTGTTGCTGATTTTGCTTAACTGTTATTCTGCTTAAAAGTGATATCGTGTTAACTCGAAATCTTACTGCAATTGCAAATAGTCGTCTTAATTTTGTTGCTGATTTTGCTTAACTGTTATTCTGCTTAATAGTGATTTCAATGATATCGTGTAAACTCGAAATCTCACTGCAATAACAAAAAGTCGTCTTAGTTTTGTTGCTGATTTTGCTTAACTGTTATTCTGCTTAATGGTGATTCAATGTTATACATAGTATATATGTATGTTTAGTATAGTATAGTATATATGCATAGTATAATGTTATATTATGTATAACATTGAATCACCATTAAGCAGAATAATAGTTAAGCAAAATCAGCAACAAAACTAAGACGACTATTTGCTATTGCAGTGAGATCTCGAGTTTACACGATATCATTGAAATCACTATTAAGCAGAATAACAGTTAAGCAAAATCAGCAACAAAATTAAAACGACTATATGTTATTGCAGTGAGATTTCGAGTTTACACGATAACATTGAAATAACTATTAAGCAGATGAAATCACTATTAAGCAGATTTACAGTTAAGCAAATTCAGTATGAAAATAATAATGCATTTTAATATATATTATGAGTATGCTATTCTCATCTTGTTATTCCTTGGAATTCTTAAGCAAGGAAAAAAATTACAAAAAATTTGAATTTTAGTTAAAATGTATTTGAATTTTTATGCCGCCAATAAATTAATAATTGCATTATTCAAAAAAATTTGTTCAGTAACAGGTATTTTCGATTTTCGGTAACAGGTTGTTATTGTTATTTGCCAATACCTGTTACTATATTTTTTACCCATCCCTAATTTTTCCGGATAGCTTTGTCTTGTTGTAATCCCTTGTTAAAAAACAGCTAATGACCGCTGACCCAGCAACAACTCAAGTTATCTCAAAATTTTTGGGATAACTAGATAACGTAGCGAATAAACATCGGAACGCGAGGAATGCATGAATTGCCTGTGTTTTGTTTTTGTTTGTTTTTTTTTTCTTTGAGAGATTTAGATTTTTTTCTTGGTTGGGTTCTTCGTCCTTGTGTATTGTTGTAGTATCTTGTGCTTGGCAAATGCATTAAAAAAAACTAGATAATGAATGGGAATGAAATATGCCTACCTACCTACTTACATACGATATAGATTTTATTTTATTTTCTGGACTCTGAAGTTTTGTCGATCAGAATAGAATCAAAACGAAAGAAATTTAAGTTTGAAAATATTAGGGAACGAATGAGGTATTTCAACTCTCATGTAAATTAATGATTTCTTGTAATTTCATTGGTTTGATCAAAACTATGATTACGATGATCTTACAAATTATGTATTTTCGTAAGGTAGGTATTTATGTAAATACTTAGCTATATCGTCCTTCTATCTGTGAGGGGGTGGGTGTTTTTGTGCGATTGTTTTCTCTAACTAGCTACGTCGCACAATGGGACCTCATGTATGGAGAGCGTGCTCAAAATGGCAAATGCATTAAAATTTAAATTTAAATTTAAATTTAAATTGAAACTAACGTTTTCATATAAAATTGTAATGTGGATTCAAAGTTCACATGATTGTTTATCAATATGTCAAGTTTTGGAGTTTTGGGAGACATAAAGAAAATAAGCGATAAATGTAGCAATTCATGTAAATTCTAAAATCCACTGCGCAGCTGTTGGTCATTTGAAAATTCGAAAAAAATAAATTCGTGGTGAATACAAAAATATAAAAAATATATTGGCATCAAATGAAGGTCAGTTATCAATCCCTTATATTGAAACTAGTGAGGTTGACTTTCATGCTATTATTTTTACCTAGATTTCCTTGGGTATCGATATTTCTTAAAGATCAAATTAAGTTTGACAAAGCGAATGAATGTAAAGCTTTTTGCTTAAACTCCTCTTGATTTTTTGGACTTAGCTAAGCCCGAATAACTTTTGGGGCTTAAGTTTTAAAACTCAGTTTCCAGTGTAAAACATCACCCTACAGAATCCGACGAATGAGTCAGGCCCAATTTTGACATTTGTATCATAGTAAAAATGTCAAAATTCAGTCTGATTCGCTCCGCAGTTCATTTGACGGATGCTATAGGTAATCGGGCTGAATAACTTTAATATGGATAGTTTTCATATAATAACATCAAAGTATTGTTTTAGAAATTGTAACTTATGTTTTATTTCAGTTTGTTTTCGTGTGCAGAAGGATATTTTGACGATTTCAAAGACTTTAAGATGAAACGATTTTTGATCTTATTTTCTCTTTTGATTTCCTTTGTGCTCTAAAAATAAGATAAGAGAGCTCTTTCCGCGAGCAATATTAATTAAATGAAATGAGAAAGAATTTCAATTCACTTCGAACTCATTTTCGAAGTGTAAAAGTCAGCTGTAAAGGCTAATTTTTGTTTTCCTTACAAAATGTAATATACACTTTTGTTTTAATATGGAACCAATACTCGTCTTACTATGAATAATTGGGCGGAACAAATTTTAAAGTTTTAACTCAGATTTTTTTCAAATCTTCGTCAAACTGTAAGATTTGAATTGACAAAACATGTGAATAAAATTCGCATTAAAGTTAATGATCGGAATGTTGAACACGAATTTTTATGTTCGAAATACCAATCCGCATGGGCTAAAGTCATTTTAGGTGTAATAGGTACAGAACATCTAAATTAATTTTATTTCCTCAAATTTACAAAAAGTGAATGGAAAAACATGATTTAGCTAATTTCTTGGAACAGCTACTTTTACCAAAAATTTGCAACTGTCTTTTTTATAGGGAGCTTAATTACCTTTCTTTTTTGCCATTTATAGCATTCTCTTCTATAGGAATTAAATTTTAAGATTTTGATAGGTAAGATACAAGGGCGTACACCGGATTTCGGTGGGAGAAAAACTCATTCAAAAAATAGTTTTATTACAGAAATCTTGCTTTAAAATGTTTCATCAAAGAAGAAAAATTGAATAATATATGAAATATAAATTGACTGATTAGGGGTGGGGGGGAGGCAAGCACATCTAGCTGCCCCGCTTACGTACGCTCTTTTGTTTCAATTTGTTCCATTTAACTTTCGCACGGATCTTACATTAGTGTCAAAAACAAAAAAAAAGTTTGCACTGATTTTCTTCTTTCTCATTAGTTGGAAATATGCTTTATTTAAATATGTAAATAAGATGTCTAGTTAATCAAATCTCTAACAACCAATCATAGTTCAAAAATTTTAGGACAACAGTAACCTACAAAGTTTATCAACACTTTTTTGGAGGTGGACCGCTGGCTAAAGTTAAACCAAATACTTTAGAATGAGGTTTTATAAATCCTACAAAAAATATTCAAATTAAAGAAAGCTACCTACCTACTTATTTAAAGTTCCTATAAACATATCCTAACAACTTTTTTATACGATGTGTCTTTATGGAGAAACTGGTTAAAGCGTCTTTGCAAAATAGCAGCTGAAGCTTCCTAATTACCAGATGCTCCATTTCCAATCATAAAATTTTGCAGAATTTTCCTATTAAGGTATTTATATATACATATATTTTTGCATTTATACAAAATCTTTTTTGATGCAGCTGCTGACTAGCCTACTTTCTGAGAACAGAAAATTTGGGTTGGTGGGCATTCGTATATTATTAAGAATTTTTCAAAAGATGTGTCTAAGGGAACTCCAAGCCCCCCCCACAGCCAAATCCTGGATCCGCTACTGGCTACATAGGTATCTACCTACCTACATCAAATGTCTGTTAAGATGATAATCTTGCAATTTATGAATTTGTTTTAAATTTGGAAAACATTTATGCTACTAGACAATTATACTACATACATTAGCATTATAAATATAATAAACTTATACGACAATAAAAACGATAAAACATTTTTGTATCTTTCTTGTAGAACGTTCAATTTATTTATATGATTATTTTTATAATACTGTTTATTTAGCCTATTGAATAGACCGGAATATGAGGGGTATAAAGGAACAGTTACGTGCAAGGGTTTTTATTATTATTATAAGCATGCTTAAAACTGAAAATGCTACTAAATTCACCCATGCGTTTCTGAGAGAATGGTCACATTGGCCAATTTTCATTATTTTTGGTATAACTCGCAAACTATGCTGAATTTGACAATTTTACACTTAAAACATTTGGTCAAAATAAAATTTTCTATTGAAATGGATAGTTTAAAAAAATTATAAAATAATTTAAGCAGAAAAGTAAACAAAACCAATCTAAATAAAATCAAAAAATAAAAGATTTCTAACTTTGTCAATAAATTAAATATAAGATTTGGTACTAGGTGCTAGGAATATTAAATTTGTCATAAATTACCCTCGGGCAAAAACTGCGAAAAATGATAAGGAATGGTAAAGTTTGATTGAATCTCTGTCAGTTTTTAAATAATACATATACCTCATTAACATGTCATATTAAGGCCTTGAAGCTCTACTTTACTTTATTTAGAAAAGTCTTGAGCGTATCCTTGCTCCAAAAAAGTTAGGCTCTATTTAGGAAAAAATTTAAAAATCTTTGATTTTTCGTTTTTTTTTTTTTGGTTTTCGTTAACTTTTCCTGCTTTAATTTTTTATGAAATTTTTTAGATTATCCATTTCGATAGAAAATTAAATTTCATGCAAAAAGTTTTAAATGTAAAATTGTTAAATTCGGGTTAGTTTCCTAGTTATACCACAAATATGGCCAGTGTGACAGTTCTCTCAGGAACGCATGGGTAAATACAGTAGCATTTTCGGTTTTAAGTATGCTTATTGGCCAAACAAACATATTCAATACTAAAAACCCTTGCACGTAATTGTTCCTTTTTAAAAGATCTATTCAATAGGCTAATTATTTATAGGTAGTTATAAAATTCCAAACACAAACACGTGTTTTTTTCCCATATAATTCAATTAAATAGTATACAAACAGACTGGAAATCAATCAATTACTTATTTATTTATTTATTTAATTATTTACTTATTTATTTATTTATTTATTTATTAATTTATTCATTTATTTATTTATTTGCTTTTTTTATTGTTTTTATTTGTTTATTTATTTATTTGTATTTATTTTGTTTTTGGTTTATTTATTTATTTATTTATGTATTTGTCGTATTAATTAATTTATTTTTGTTTTATTATTATTATTTATGTACTCAATTAATAATTTATTTCTTATATTTTGTTTATTCGTGTATTTATTTATTAATTATATCATCTTTTTATGTTCATATTATTAACTATCTTGTTTTGTAATTAAATTATTTATTTATTTACATATATAGGTACTTATATTTATTACTGTGATACATCTGTATTTGTAATTATTTTCAGTAATAAGGTAGGATAAATACACCATATCTCTGTGAATTGTGCAATCTAGGTTTTTAATGGAAAGGTTATAAGAATTTAGCTACAATAAAGATCTATCTATCTATCTAATCGTATGTAAAACCGAAATCTGCGATGAGAAATGTCTTAACATGATTATTAAGAGCTCAAATTTTCACAGATGTCTTTTTTCGCTTAACTAAAACTTTTGTGCCTGCTTGCAAGTAAATCAATAACAAAATATATTGAATACATATTGAACACACAAGACCCAACTTAAATAACAAAATATTTTGTTGGCACAGTCTATTAATGAAGGTACGTACATATAGGTACATATGCTAAAATTTGGATTGGCAACCCTGTCGTTAACCTGTCAAGTTGTGGGATTTTGAGTTCTCTTAAAATAAATAAATAATTTTCATAAAAAAAAAAGAAAAAAAAAATTAAGGTTCTCCAACTACTTAAAAATCTTTTTGTTCAAAAGTATTTACATCTATACGAAATTGTGAGTCCTAGACATAAGATAAAACTCGTAGACTAGTATATTATCAACTGATCAGTGCGCTAACCAAGTTCACCTACTAGTACTTTGTCGAGCAAATGAGCCCAAAGCATTGTATATCAAATCTATAGTATTCTCATGAAACACGATTTCGTAGGTAGACATTTGGTCGATAGGTTCGCTGTGATCGCCTTACCGAGATCCCTTAACAAAAATTAGTATTACATTTGGACGCATAGATGGCCACGAGCTTTTTTTCTTCATGAGAATACTATAGAATTTATATACAATGCCCAAAGTATAAAAAAATAAAACTGTCAGAAACATCACCAGAACAGAATAGTGAACAGAAGAAATTATTTCACATTATGTCATCCAACTTAAAAAAAAGCAACTCGTCGACCAAAAGCATTTTCTCTGACGCGGATATGCTGCGACAAATTGTTGGCGAGGTACTAGATAACAAAATGCAATTTCTAGCCACAAAAGAAGATATTGCCAAGCTAACCAATGATGTTCATGAGCTTCGCCAAGAAAGATAATAAATAAATAAATTGGGTAGCGCAACAGCTCGTGGAGAACCAGGGCCTAATGACTTACAACTCACAACCATTCCTGTGTGCGTGTTGTTGGCAGAAATGGAGGGGACCTACAGTTTTTTGCCGAGTCCGAACGGCTTGATGAGAAGCACTTTTCATGACAAGTATACTCTTGGAGGATTTGTCAGTTCCTCGCAAGAGGCAGTACCTCGGATAAAACATTTCTGTTTTTTTAGGTGGCACGGCTGGGAATCGAACCCACACCATGTAACAGCTACCGGCCGCAAAAATTAGCATCCACAGATTCCATGAAGTCAGACGGAGTGTTTTACTTGTTGATTTATTACACGGATGAAGAAAAATCAGCAACCACCTGAAAAGAAAAGGAAAGTAGTCATTAAAGGAAAATAAGAACAATTGCCATTGGGGGTTGTCTTCCGGCACATCCTGTAGAGATGCGAGGAAAACAATCTCCAGTGGCAAATGCTAATTAACTTATCCTGGATGATTTTTAGGTGAAGTTCACTATTGTCTCCGGGCTGCACACTGTTGTTGGTCGGCTTCATACGATAGGCACTTGTATTATATTTACTTTATTTTTATTAGTAGTAGATTGCATGCTTTTATTATATTTTATTTGTTTATGTTTGTATTTGTATCGTTTTAAGTTTTTTTAGTTTATTTTTGGTCCCAGCCTGTTGGATTGGTAAATGTTGATGGATGACTTTCACTCTTATTTATGATCAAATGCAAACAAAACGAAATGACAGTTCGGAACGTCAAATAGAGCTTTTGAGCTGACACCGAATTAGGCATGTTCAACAAAGTGTCGTGAATGGGCCTCCGAAAGTTCGAAAGAATGGAACACGAACGGTTCGGAGAGGTTCATATCCTCTCCAGTGAAAGCGAAGATATATTTTGTTATTAAAATTATGTCATGATTCAGTAATTCTTAATTATACTAGTTGTAGGTAACAATTTACAAACTCAGTTGAAGGTTTCTTAAGATAAGTAAGAATAATTAGTTGATTACGATTTTTTGGCGTCTAAGTTGGGTGTTCAGGTTTCACTCAGGAAAGTCGAGGCTATTTTAAGAACCCCATAATATGAACAAGGAAATGGAACCTTCTCCGAAAAGCTTTAAGATGTGATAGTATGAGTGTAATATAGTTAAGTAATTAGTATGTAGTGATATATTCAGCTAAGTAAAGATTCTTTTAACTTACCTATATTTAACACCGTTGCGATGAAAAAAGGGGAAAGAAGCTTTAATCTTCAGGTCAAAGACCTTTGCTAGGTAATACCATTGAGTTTATATACATAGAGGAACCACTTCGATAAAATGAAAATACTACGTTAAAGCGACTTCAGATGTCGCCTTGTGCATCCAAGGACTACAACCATTTTACTCATAAAAGAAAACTAATCTGTGGATCATGTTGCTAGATGTCACCTTATTTGTCCTTATACTTGAACCCTTTCATCATAAAAACAAAAACAAAAAATTGTGGATCCCATGAAATGTGGGAAGCAAACACCTACCTATAACAACACAACATGAACAATGAATAGAGCAGTGAGCATGAGCAGGTTGCAGGTAGAAATTCAATTTTCTTTCTTTTGTGGAATGGAAATGTGTACTTTTTGTTGTTTTTCTTTGTTGTAACCATCAATGTATCTACCTATACGCATAAAGGGCTAGCTTTGGTATTTGGTAGACATGGCAAGGTTCAAATCTCAGCAGCAAAATTTCGGAGCAGATTTGTTGAAAATGCGGAGTAGGTAGCTAGGTTTATAGAAAATTTTGAAAACGAAGGAAAAACTCAAGTTGTCAAAACTATATTTTCAAACAAAAATAAATAGGTATTTTTAACAACAAAAAATATCATAAATCACGATATGATCGAGATCGAGAAACGACGAACAAGATAAGAAACACAAATGATTCCGTTTAAAATTATACTTTCAGATGTAAACATTCAGATTTTAGAGTCGGAGATGGTTGGAAAATTGAATAAAACGGTGTTGTGATTTAATTTCATGTTGTTTGATTAAAGAATTTTTTAGTGTGGAAAAAAGAGGTAGATTTCAAATTAGTGGAGTTAGTTAGTTTTTGTTAATCCTCAAAATTGGAGTAAATTTGCTCCGATTGGAGTTAGGTCCAAACGCTGGATACGAGCCATGCATGAGCACTTAACAGGCAGACAATAATTTTTTTGTTTTTGGATAAGAGAAAATAAAATGTACCTTTTTTTACAGTATTTTTCTTTTCGGAAAATGAAATATAAAGCCGTTTGTTTGGGTTTTGTTTTTATTTTTCATTTTTCCAAAAATAATTCAATTTAAATGAAACTTTGTGAAAATTTATATATTGTTGTGTCCTCAATTAGTAAAATTTTTTTCAAGCATAACCATTGATCTGTTTTTGAGAAATTCAATTTTGTTTGCAATAAAATACTTTTTTTCAAATGAAAAATATACTTCAGAAAATCATCGTACCGAGTTCATTTAAGGATCATTAGTTTTGTTTTTAGATAAACTTTTATATAAAATAACCAATTATGACAGTCTGATATATGAAACTCAAGTTATAATCATTTTTTGCGGACCTTATCACCCCTTTTTTCAAATATTTCAAACAAAACAAAAATCAACAAAATAAAGTTTCCAAAACAAACCGATAAGATTTTTTTGAAAAGCTAATATCATTGATTGAATCATCAAAGTAAAAGTCTACAGGCTAAGGGAAAATGACAGAGCATCATTTCCTATTTTTTTTAAAAGTGCATTGAAGAGTTATTGACCATTAAATTTAAATAGGAAACCAAGCTGGTTTTGAACCTCTATCCCCACCAAAGGCTGAGAAAAAAACCTGCCAAACTTTGGTATCAAATATCAGAATACATGTACCTTTAAAACTTCATACTCAGATTCTGGTTATATGTACCTACATCTGCTCCCAAAATTTGGTATCGGCTCCTGTACTATTATTTTTTTTTTCATTTAAAACTGTATGCATTGAAATGAATATTTCTAGCAATATCGTTGCGGCATCGGCATAAACGTTTTTTCGGGGGTGAAATAATAAAACAATGTTTTATGTAATTTTTTTCTGTAGAAAATTCAATGGTGTGATTAGTTATTGCATTTTCCAAAAATTTTTAACAATTTATCAACCATTATTAAAAAATACTTGATGCAAAATGATTTTTTTGCTTTTTTCGCATTTTTGTACGTGGTTACTATATGTTCTCATTATTTCATATAAAAGTAAATTTAAAAACAAAACTAATGATCCTTAAATGAACTCGGTACGAAATACATTTTTCATTTGAAAAAAAGTATTTTTTTTCAAACAAAATTGAATATCTCAAAAACTGATCAATAGTTATGCTTGAAAAAAATTGTCCTAATTAAGGACACAGCCAGATATATTTTCACAAAGTTTCATTTAAATTCAACAATTTTTCGAAAAATGAAAAATAAAAACAAAAACCAGAAAAAAATACGGTTTTTCGCCAATATCTCGGAAATTTTGGGGTTACGTTAAAAAGATCTACAACATTTCTATCGAACACTCTTCATATTGGGGTCAACTTTAGTCGGAAAATGCAATAATACAATTCCCCCCCTCTTTTTTACCCCTCAAATCCCCCCTCCAACTCCGCCTCTAGGAAATAGATTTTTTGTACATACCTTATAGCCCCCTTCACCATATTCAATCGTTAAACTGCTGTTAACAATTTTTCTTTTTTTCGATTAAAAATATGTTAATAAGCCTGCACTATAAGGCCCTTAGGGGCCAGTTATTGCGATCAGGAAAACGAAACAGGAACAATTTTCGAATGGCTTATTCACTATGAAGAATTTTGTTGGCTAATAAAGCTTTCGCCAAGTGTACGATAATTCAGGCGACAAGAAAAAATAACGGCTTTTTGTCGAACAATTAGATACGAGCAATTTTTACTTTAGGAAGGGGTCTATCTCACCCTATTTTAAAAATGAAAAGAAAAATATTTAAAAATAACGGTGATACCTAAAATTAAGCATTGCACATTTTTTTAAAGCCTAAAGTCTATAATACTGTCATCTAGTTTTTAAATCAAGTGAAAACCAGATGGTTTTAAGTCTACTAGTTTTCGAGAAAATTGAAAAGTATCAAACCTATTTTTTATTAAATTTTTATTTATGGACATTTTCACTATCGACTGTGTCAATTTCATTGAAATCGCCCAAGGAACAACGAAGTTGCAAAATGTTGTAATTTTTTTGAAATAGGTACCCTGTTTTAAAAATATTTGTTTCTATTGAAATTCTATCTCAGCTATCCCTGTGTCAATTTTATTGAAATCACTCAATGAACAACGAAACGAAGTTGCAAATTGTTGATATATTTCTGTTAGTTTTCGAGAAGAAAAAACTGAAATTTATGCCCTTTTACCCTCTAAAAAATGTTCACCCTGTCTAAATTTAAGCGGCTTTAAATTTTTAAGACGTCAAAACAAAGCTCATGATTTTTTCGTAGTTTTGCCATTTTTGTCTGATTTTCCTGGGCCAGGCTAATCAAATTGCACACAAAAAAAGACTTTCTATCCAGGTGGGTATGTACCTATGTACCTAGATAGACACAGTGCAAATTTATAATTTTCGTTTAGAAAACAGATCTTCGACCTCTGTGTACAGTAAATATTTATTTACACCATAGGAACACAGTCTTGTAACTACCTACCAAAAAGTTTCTGATTCCAAAGAAATAGAAACAAAATAAAGAATATCTTTAAAGTATAAAATCAGGACCTAAACTATTAACGTATGAATGCACATATGTATGTACATTTCCCAGCCTTTTATTTTTAAATTGACGCGACCATCACCGATCGACATACAAACGCACAAATTACATACATAACTCGTCCCTATACGCTTTGAAACAGATATATAATATATGTACCTACCTATAGATGTCCCAATATGCACAAGCGCCTGTGCCTGCACACAAAAAAGCTGAAAAGGGATATTGCATAAGTCTGCATACATAAGCCACAAAACAGTGATGAAAACTGACTTTTGTCAATTGTACTGAAAACTGAAAAGAAATTGTACTGAAAAAGACAAAATAGTACTGAACTTTTTTAAATTATAAAACAACGCAAATAATTAAAATAAATATTTTACTAAAACAAAAATACATAAATTAAATATACCTATACATTTCATTGGTATAATTTTATTCTAAAATAAGTCTTATGGACGGATAGCAACTTTGACATAAGTCTTTTCTTTTTATTTACATTCATATGTACATACATACATTACATTCATTATGTTTTTCTTACTCTAAAATTTCTTCATCGGCAAGTGGTTTACTCGATAAATTCTATTCAATAGATTTTTTTTGAATATTGTAGCTGCGACATTCATTTTTAATTAGGTTTGTAGTTTCTATTAGTGCAGAACACGTATCCACCTGCATTCGTTTTCTTAGTTTTGTTTCATAATTTGATAAGAAAAAATTCTTTTGACGTTTGCGGAAGAATGAGGAATAGAAAAAGCACCCTGGACAATTCGGTTTATATTTGAAAACATGAACTCGTTGCATTCATTTTTCACAAGGCCAATTTCAGCCCAGAACTCAGAAATAGAAGCATTTCTAATTTTTTTAAGTATTGGCAGTCAGCTAGAGCTCGATATTCTTTATCAATGAGTTCAATGTTTTTTTTGTTCGCCAGGAAAAAATCTATTGAATTTACTTGGCCATCTAAAATTGAAGTTTGTGAAAAATGTTGCAACGAGTTCAACACAATGTCTTCAAAATAAAATCTTTTTTCACATCTTCGAGGAAAGCTGTATAGAACATCCGTGCATGACTTTTAAAGCTATAAATTTCGCCTTCAGTTAAATTTTTAGAAGTGTAAAAAATTTCACTTTGGTCCCGCAATAGATTTCCTTGACGGGAAGGTGGTTTTCCAGTAAGTTTATTGAAAATATGGGTTTTTCATTAAAAGCTTCTTTACGTGAAGATGTGGTGAAGTCTAACTGAACATATTTATTTAATTTTAGAGATTTATGAACGTTGACCTTTTCAAAAATTAAAAATAGTACAAATAGTACTGAAAATTGAAAAGTGGTACTTGCATACTTGGGAAAGTCCAATAGTACCGAATTCAGTACAATAGTAAGCCTTTTTGCAACTGTGCCACAAAATAACAAAAACAGACCCCCCTCGTACACCTTCTCTCTTTGTCATGGCACTCCTTGGTGAGCTGCGTTCCACAAAATTTAAAATTCTCAATTTAGTGTATGTGGCGACACCTTCGGGGGCTTTAACGCAAGATTTCGTGATTCCTCTATGTATATAAACTCAATGGTAATACATAAGTGATTCGAAGGAAATAGGGCAATGGTATGACAGCATGTATATACTTGATCATTTTCAAGTTCAAGTTCAAGCGAACAGGGGCCTATAACACAGAACGACAAGTCAACTTGTCAACAATTACTTGTTCAACTATGTTTGTTCAACAAGTGAAAATCATTTCTGTAACTCAATAAAAACCGCAACAATTTCCCTCGACTTGTTGAACCAGTTCAACAAGTAATTCTTACGCGATGAGTCGAAAAGTTTCCGAAAAAAAGAAAACATTTCATCTTAAATCATTGCTTTGCTTGTGAGCTCCTACATATGTACTTTCAGTAAGGTTAATCAATATTTTATTCACCGTACAATGACAACACCTGTGGTTCTTTTTAAGGCGCCAGTTATAGCTTTAATTGAAACTCATCATTGAAAATTTTAGTGATTGATTTTAAGACGTTTAGGAAGTAAAATCGTTTATTATTTTGATGTACAAATGAAGCTTAAGACTTACTTAATATTTAAAGCTAAACAAAATAATTCAAATAGTTCCAACTTTCCACATAAAAAGACTTTTCTTATTTCAATGAATGAACTACCTTACCAATGATCATTGAAAAATTAAAAGTCAATTTTTGTGGAAAGTTGGACCTATTTCAATTTTTTTTTGACTAGAATTATTAATTCATTCTTGAGCTTAAATCGTCCATCAGAATAATAAATAATTTTGCTTTCCAAACGTCTCAAAATCAATCATTAAAGTTTTCAATGATGAGTTTCAATGATAGCTATAACTGGTGCCTAGTCAAGTTTTTCTTTCTAATATCTATTCTACTTTCGAAAACTACGACTTCCTACGAGTTTTGTTTTTTAATTTGAGCTTTGACAGAACTTTGGCCAAATTCGTAGAAATTCGTTGTTTTGGGAGGTACGCGAACAGTCATTTTGATTCTCATTATCACTGCTCGATTTAGAATAAAAATTAAAACATTTTGTTTTTATAAACCAAATTCTTCACCAATAAATAAATTCTAAATCAGCCGTCCGTTCATGGATTCAAATATCTGAATTTTTCGAGCTTTTGATTGGTGGTCTGTCATAAGAATCTTGAAAATTCAGATGACTTTTACTAATTTCGTTCCAAATGAGTGTTTTTATTAATTGAAGCATTAAATACTCAATGCATATATTTTTTGCTGAAAAAATAACAAATTTTGCAGATTTTTTAAAAATTAAATTTAAATGACAAAAAATTCTTTACAGTATGTTTAATATGAGATGTGACAAAAGGAGAGAGCCTTTTAGGTTGGACGAAGACAAGAAAAAATCGAAACCGGAGAAGGGGTTTATTTCCTCCAGGGATAGTTTTTCTAAAACAGTTGCCTAAAATAGCAAAAAATTATTAAAAACAATGGCATAATTCATAATGTCAGGCAATAGATTCTTCAAAAGCCAAAAATCCATTCTTCAATTTCCTTTTTAAATAAAGTTGGTTTTGTAAATAGCTTTTGAAAAACAATTTTCAAACTTAAAATAAAAAAAAAAATAAAATTGGTTTTTTACTAACCCACCTTCACTTCAGTTTCTCAAAACTATTAATTTTTGCGCATATTACACTAGTTTACATAATTTTAGGGCATCGCAGTGGGTCGCTGAGCACAAAAATACAGATTTTTTTCCAAAGACGCGTTTTCGAGATAAGCACAAAAATAATTTTCCTAGCTATTTTTTTAAATACAGTCATAAATCTCGCTAGCGGTTTAGCTAATTGACATAAACTGTGTACGATTCAGTAGGTACTGAGTTTTCAGATTTTTGCTGATGAACAATTTATTTTGAACGATTTCATCACTTGATAAACATTACTGCAAGCGTTTATTTCTGAGTTGTTGACTTCGAACAAGTCCAGAACCTTCGGTTGAAATTTATTAACTTTTCAACAAGTTTATTCTCTATTTTTCGAACTCTTGTTGTTTTCAGTTACAGAAACGGTGAATTTATGAAATTTCCCACTTGTTGAAAGAAGCCAAGACAATTGTTCAAGTTCTCCTAGACTTGTTGTTTCGTGTTACACAAATTTTAAAAAGTTGTTGAATTTCACTTGTTCAACAAGCACTTTATGTATTGTGTTATAGGCCCCAGGTGGCTGAACAAGAAGAAGAACAATTTCGCCAGTGGCTAGTTTTCAATATAAAGAAAAAATAGATATATGTATATACAACAAGGTAATGGAAATTAGATTACAATTAGAAAATAGGATAAAATTAATTAAACTATTATCTTTAGCAATAGGCGAAAGACAAATTGTTGAGACTCACCTGTGAGGAGCAAAACTGAATCGAGAGAATTAAGAGGAAACTCTGGAGGATTTTTATCCGTGAAATTTTCTGTTGGATTAAGCAGAGGTATGTCGTCGCTGTACGGTCTAAGTTGTGCATTTCAATAATAGATATTCTTATATCCAGGTTTAGGTCAGACGAGACATTTCTTTCGGTTGCTCGTGGTGCCTGCCACCGTATAGAAGGTTTGGCCAAAACCACTTCTCTGAATATTGTGGCCTAAGCCTCTGCTATTTGACCTTGGAGGTTACTAATTGAAGGTTAAAGCGTGGCAATTTGGGTTGGACATTGTACCCATTTTGGTATCTCAGGATTTATTAATTTTATGGTGCCTTCTTAAACAAACAATATCCTAAAGATACCAATTAAAAAAAAAAAAGAAGAAGTGAAAAAAAAGAGAGTGCAACTCAAAAATACCTACCAAAACCTAAATTCTGCTTTGAGAAAAGTGTTTAAAAAAAAAACAAAAGGACAAGATCAATCAAGATACTTACCTACCCTTTAACCTAGAAAAGTGAAAAACATAAAAAGCTAAAACTACCTACTAAAAGTTACCCACCTTTTTTTAAAGAAAAGTGAAATAATAAATACAATATAAATACCTACCTATAAATATACTTACCCGTGTACTGAAATAAACCTGAAAATACAAAATACTTACCTAGAAATAATAAAAGAAAAAAAAAAAAAAAAGAAAAGTGAAAGAAAAGTTAAAGAAGTAAATGTATGAAAATTCCTAAAGATAAAGTTAACATCCAAAAATTTAAATAGAAAATTAGAGTAATTAATTGAATTTTTATGTAAAAGTTTAAAAAAAAAGAATACTCCGAAGAAGAAAAGTGTTAAACTTAGTTGAAAAAAGGGGGTCTAACCATTTAGTGATTTTGTGAAGTGATTCTTTTTGGAGTGTCTGGACTTACTTTTATATACATATATATATGTAATAATTGCCAGCGTAGACCAAGGGACTCGTGAAAGAGAGTTCAGAAAACGTTACCTGGATTAGTGCTGCCGACAGGACACCGAGGGACGTAAAAAAATAGTAAGTTTTTTTTATATATGAATGAATTTGAATGATTATATATATATATCGTGGTGACGATAGACGAATACAAGAATCGATCACACGAATTACGAACCGTAGTAACTTCATTAAGAGTTTTTGCCAAGAACCATTTTCTTCATCGGTGGTAATTTTTTTTTGAAATTTCTTTGTTTTTAATTAGTTTGTAAAATTAGATATATGGTTTGAATTTAAGACCCAATGGTCAGTTGCAATAAAATTTGGAATTTCAAGAACTTTAGATAAATAATTTTCATTGTATAAGATGAAGTGTTAGTTTGGAGCTAATAGTGTGTGGAGGCCTGGCTAGGCCAGCCAAGAAGATGAGAGGGATTTGTACAGGACTATTTACATAAGACAACAAAGACTAAGGATGGGAACTCAAAATACCTATGGACCAAAAACAGGTTAAGTGCGACTGGAAGTTGACATTAGGGGTTGTCTTCTTAATATTCGGCTATGAAGACAACATTTTGGTTGTATCTTAGATACAAGGGGGGGAATTGCCAGACTCTTGCCAATAACACCAGGTAAGGCCTACTGTGATCTCGACGAACCACTGTTTGAGAGAGACAGTGGGGTGGTTGGCGATTTTGATGGACCAAAAACAAAACAAAATATAGTAAGGATTTAGTTTTTAGTTTAGGTTAGAAGTATATGATATATAGATATGTACAAATATGTGCATAAATACAAATACATATATATGAATTGTATATTCACTCGGAATATATGTAAATATATTATTAGACATTAGGGATTAGCAGATAGTGAAGATTTAAGAATTTTTTTTTGTTTGGTCGTACAAGTCGTTAACAATCCTCATCCTTTCTCACAAACAGTGGCATAGGTAACTAGATTCACGCGTTTCCTTTTTTTTTTTGGTTCAGATCCTTTCAATTATCCTTCCTAGTATCCTTTTCCATTCCTAATCCTATTCACGGCATGAATTTTTTTTTGTTTGCTGAGTGGGTGGTGCATGAAAAGAGGCCAGATCCACCCCAATCCTTAGAGCTGAGCCGAGCCAGAGCAAGCATGCCACGCCTCTTCTTCATGCACCGAAGATGTACCTCTGTGGTACCCAGACTCGCAACAATGGCGCCCAACGCGAACGGCTAGGAGATCGATTTGGACCTCAAGGGGATGATTTTTCTTTAAGATCATCACCTTGGACTCATAATCATCTCAAAACATTTTTTTCACTTCTAAATTTCATTTTACCTTCCCTTTCCTTTGCATAAATCTGGGGACCGTAAAAGCTCTCTGCAGAGCGAGGGATTAAGTACGGCTGTCCAGTCTGACGGGTCCGGAACTCGGAGACTTAGTGAGGTAGTATGAGATCTTTCGAATTACAGAGAGCGGAATAGGTTGGAGATGCTTAATACTTACTGCTTTCCGTATAGTCAGGCACAGCAAGACATATAGTGAGGTGTGGGTGTTTGGCATCGAAAAGCCTATTCGTGTGGAGGATTATCTCAGGGTTCTGGCTAGCCTTCTATTAGGTTTAACACAAGATAGAACGAAGTGGTAAGAAAACCTGAGATGATCTGAGACACTCGTCGAGTCATGGAGGCAGCAGTGGCTTTGACTTTGACTTTGACTTTGACTTTGATTTTGACTTTGACTTTGACTTTGACTTTGACTTTGACTTTGACTTTGACTTTGACTTTGACTTTGACTTTGACTTTGACTTTGACTTTGACTTTGACTTTGACTTTGACTTTGACTTTGACTTTGACTTTGACTTTGACTTTGACTTTGACTTTGACTTTGACTTTGACTTTGACTTTGACTTTGACTTTGACTTTGACTTTGACTTTGACTTTGACTTTGACTTTGACTTTGACTTTGACTTTGACTTTGACTTTGACTTTGACTTTGACTTTGACTTTGACTTTGACTTTGACTTTGACTTTGACTTTGACTTTGACTTTGACTTTGACTTTGACTTTGACTTTGACTTTGACTTTGACTTTGACTTTGACTTTGACTTTGACTTTGACTTTGACTTTGACTTTGACTTTGACTTTGACTTTGACTTTGACTTTGACTTTGACTTTGACTTTGACTTTGACTTTGACTTTGACTTTGACTTTGACTTTGACTTTGACTTTGACTTTGACTTTGACTTTGACTTTGACTTTGACTTTGACTTTGACTTTGACTTTGACTTTGACTTTGACTTTGACTTTGACTTTGACTTTGACTTTGACTTTGACTTTGACTTTGACTTTGACTTTGACTTTGACTTTGACTTTGACTTTGACTTTGACTTTGACTTTGACTTTGACTTTGACTTTGACTTTGACTTTGACTTTGACTTTGACTTTGACTTTGACTTTGACTTTGACTTTGACTTTGACTTTGACTTTGACTTTGACTTTGACTTTGACTTTGACTTTGACTTTGACTTTGACTTTGACTTTGACTTTGACTTTGACTTTGACTTTGACTTTGACTTTGACTTTGACTTTGACTTTGACTTTGACTTTGACTTTGACTTTGACTTGGACTTGGACTTGGACTTGGACTTGGACTTGGACTTGGACTTGGACTTGGACTTTGACTTTAACCTTGACTTTTTTTTTTCTTATACACTATCAGATCTTTGCCGAAGAGAGCTTAGTACAAGCGACATCTTGCGACCAAAGAATTGCCAAACACAAATAAAGTGCTTATCAGGCTCATCACTTAGTGTAGTGTTAGTAGTTAGTAAGCAACAAACTACTTAAGACATACACTTAACAAAATAAAATAAAATTAAAAACAATAATTACAAAATAACAAATACAATGACATTGAAAAGATTAACAATTACAAACATTTAAGAGCGTGGTACACTGGTCTTCAATGTAGCTTTGAGTCTATTCTTACTTATATTAAAATCAAAACAATTTGAGTTCAAATTCAGAATGTTGCACATGCGGGTAAAAGGCTCATGCATTCCATAATTGGTACGGTGTTGAGATATATGCATTAGTTCTAGACTACGAGTGTTGTGACCTCCCCCACGATAGTTAAGGCTAGTACAAGATAATAAATCAGGTGCATCAATAACGCCTGTTAAAAGCTGATGAATAAATACAATATCATTATTAATTCTCCTTTGTGCCAAAGACTTTTCTCTTGGACATGGAAACCTATCCAAAATTCCACACACTAAGCGATACTTGAAATCTAAATCTTTAAAAAAGTACAATTTTTTGTTTGAAAACCAAACTCTCTTTGAATTCGATTTTCTTTCTTTCTTTTAGTTCATACAAATATTTTTTTTATAATTTCGAATCCCATGCACGAATATTTTCACCCTAAGATAAAAGTAAAAAATTCTGCAGCTAATATTTTGAATTTTTAAATTTTTTGAAATTATTGATCCTTTTGAGAAACAATAAAGTTTTCTAAATTTTGGAATTTTAACCGTTAATTTTTTTAATTTTTTTTAATTTTATTTTGTTTAGTTACCCTTGGTTATATTACCTTTTCTTTAATTCTGGTAAATATCTTGAGTGAATACTTATTTTTGAAATCCTCGTATATTTTTTTTTTTTCCCTTTTTTTGAAATCTTGAAACATTTTTTTTTTTATCGTTATTAAAAACTGAAGTGATCTTCAATCCCCTTAAATTGTATTCCTTTTTCTTTTTTTAATTTGTGAATTATTTTTTTTTTAACTAAAGTGAACTTTAATCTTTTTAAATTATTTTTTTTTCTGAAATTCAATTCTTGAAGTACACCTTTTTTAATTTATCGACTTTTTGGATTTGGAGTAGGATTTTGTTGAAGTAAATTTAACTTTAAATTTCGAAACCTTTGAAATTTTGAAAATCCATTGGGATGGATGGTAAAAATACTGGAGCTGTCAAGAAGGGTACAAAGTCCAACCCAGATTCTGAGACAGGTAAGGATAGACCAGCTCTCACTAGGAAGACTACTAAAACAGGGCGGCCACCTGCTAAAAATCTTAACCCTGCCTTTTCGGAAAATAACCTCGAAGGAGGGGCTGAAGGGGGCGACCCTGGGGGAGCTTTCGAAGGAGGAGCGTTGAGTGAGGCGTTTCAGGGATCGATTCCTCAAACAGCAACTGGGCAAAGAAATAGTCCTCAGGAGTCAGGTTATCCCGAGGAAGAAGTTTCAGTTGGGGGATTGATCCCAGAAGTGTCTCCACAACCGGCCTCTCCTATGGAGACTTCCCCACATGAACGCAGTCCTTTAGGTTCTGAAATCGGGGAAACTAGGGATAGTATAGGCGCAAGGACAAAAGACCTAGAGAAAGAGCGAGCTGAACTTATCCAGGTTGACTTGCTGAACGATAGTGAGCAATCGGTTGCATATGAGGGGGGTGAGAACCTATCCAAGGTTATAGATAGTGCTGTTACACGCTCCATGAATGAAACGTATGATAAACGATGAAGTTGCTCACTGAGCAAATGAGAGATATGAATAGCATGCGTACAATGGTTGAAATGGTTACGGGGAGCGTGATGACGTTAAGTGAGAGGCTTAAAATTGTAGAGAAATCGACGGTTTCGCTATATGAACGGCAGGAGCAACAGGAAAGAATGTCTCTGGGTACACACGAATTACGAACCGTAGTAACTTCATTAAGAGTTTTTGCCAAGAACCATTTTCTTCATCGGTGGTAATTTTTTTTTGAAATTTCTTTGTTTTTAATTAGTTTGTAAAATTAGATATATGGTTTGAATTTAAGACCCAATGGTCAGTTGCAATAAAATTTGGAATTTCAAGAACTTTAGATAAATAATTTTCATTGTATAAGATGAAGTGTTAGTTTGGAGCTAATAGTGTGTGGAGGCCTGGCTAGGCCAGCCAAGAAGATGAGAGGGATTTGTACAGGACTATTTACATAAGACAACAAAGACTAAGGATGGGAACTCAAAATACCTATGGACCAAAAACAGGTTAAGTGCGACTGGAAGTTGACATTAGGGGTTGTCTTCTTAATATTCGGCTATGAAGACAACATTTTGGTTGTATCTTAGATACAAGGGGGGGAATTGCCAGACTCTTGCCAATAACACCAGGTAAGGCCTACTGTGATCTCGACGAACCACTGTTTGAGAGAGACAGTGGGGTGGTTGGCGATTTTGATGGACCAAAAACAAAACAAAATATAGTAAGGATTTAGTTTTTAGTTTAGGTTAGAAGTATATGATATATAGATATGTACAAATATGTGCATAAATACAAATACATATATATGAATTGTATATTCACTCGGAATATATGTAAATATATTATTAGACATTAGGGATTAGCAGATAGTGAAGATTTAAGAATTTTTTTTTGTTTGGTCGTACAAGTCGTTAACAATCCTCATCCTTTCTCACAAACAGTGGCATAGGTAACTAGATTCACGCGTTTCCTTTTTTTTTTGGTTCAGATCCTTTCTATTATCCTTCCTAGTATCCTTTTCCATTCCTAATCCTATTCACGGCATGAATTTTTTTTTGTTTGCTGAGTGGGTGGTGCATGAAAAGAGGCCAGATCCACCCCAATCCTTAGAGCTGAGCCGAGCCAGAGCAAGCATGCCACGCCTCTTCTTCATGCACCGAAGATATACCTCTGTGGTACCCAGACTCGCAACAATGGCGCCCAACGCGAACGGCTAGGAGATCGATTTGGACCTCAAGGGGATGATTTTTCTTTAAGATCATCACCTTGGACTCATAATCATCTCAAAACATTTTTTTCACTTCTAAATTTCATTGTACCTTCCCTTTCCTTTGCATAAATCTGGGGACCGTAAAAGCTCGCTGCAGAGCGAGGGATTAAGTACGGCTGTCCAGTCTGACGGGTCCGGAACTCGGAGACTTAGTGAGGTAGTATGAGATCTTTCGAATTACAGAGAGCGGAATAGGTTGGAGATGCTTAATACTTACTGCTTTCCGTATAGTCAGGCACAGCAAGACATATAGTGAGGTGTGGGTGTTTGGCATCGAAAAGCCTATTCGTGTGGAGGATTATCTCAGGGTTCTGGCTAGCCTTCTATTAGGTTTAACACAAGATAGAACAAAGTGGTAAGAAAACCTGAGATGATCTGAGACACTCGTCGAGTCATGGAGGCAGCAGTCGCTTTGACTTTGACTTTGACTTTGACTTTGACTTTGACTTTGACTTTGACTTTGACTTTGACTTTGACTTTGACTTTGACTTTGACTTTGACTTTGACTTTGACTTTGACTTTGACTTTGACTTTGACTTTGACTTTGACTTTGACTTTGACTTTGACTTTGACTTTGACTTTGACTTTGACTTTGACTTTGACTTTGACTTTGACTTTGACTTTGACTTTGACTTTGACTTTGACTTTGACTTTGACTTTGACTTTGACTTTGACTTTGACTTTGACTTTGACTTTGACTTTGACTTTGACTTTGACTTTGACTTTGACTTTGACTTTGACTTTGACTTTGACTTTGACTTTGACTTTGACTTTGACTTTGACTTTGACTTTGACTTTGACTTTGACTTTGACTTTGACTTTGACTTTGACTTTGACTTTGACTTTGACTTTGACTTTGACTTTGACTTTGACTTTGACTTTGACTTTGACTTTGACTTTGACTTTGACTTTGACTTTGACTTTGACTTTGACTTTGACTTTGACTTTGACTTTGACTTTGACTTTGACTTTGACTTTGACTTTGACTTGGACTTGGACTTGGACTTGGACTTGGACTTGGACTTGGACTTGGACTTGGACTTGGACTTGGACTTGGACTTTGACTTTAACCTTGACTTTTTTTTTTCTTATACACTATCAGATCTTTGCCGAAGAGAGCTTAGTACAAGCGACATCTTGCGACCAAAGAATTGCCAAACACAAATAAAGTGCTTATCAGGCTCATCACTTAGTGTAGTGTTAGTAGTTAGTAAGCAACAAACTACTTAAGACATACACTTAACAAAATAAAATAAAATTAAAAACAATAATTACAAAATAACAAATACAATGACATTGAAAAGATTAACAATTACAAACATTTAAGAGCGTGGTACACTGGTCTTCAATGTAGCTTCTAGTCTATTCTTACTTATATTAAAATCAAAACAATTTGAGTTCAAATTCAGAATGTTGCACATGCGGGTAAAAGGCTCATGCATTCCATAATTGGTACGGTGTTGAGATATATGCAACGTTGTCACGGTAAAATTTATCGTGACAAAAACTATTCTTTTCATATTCCGAATCCTTGTTCCTGTCGTTCTGTCCCTTTTTTCTACAGGTGTTTCCTTCAATCTACTGGGAGAGAGTAGGGCAACCATGGGCCATCAGCCATTGGTACGCTCTCGCAGTATATTGAAGAAACAAAAATCGATGTAACTAGCGCTTTAAATGGAAGTGCTCAATCATATACCAACTTCATGCAGTGGTGCCAGATCGTGGGATTTATCCCTTTTTGTGGGATTTTCTCACATAAAATAAGCTAAAAGGGTTAAAGGGATTTTTCAAACTTCATAGTGCAAGCAAATGGGATTTTACTATTTGGTCACTTTTTGTTCTAAATTTGTTAGTTTCATTAAGAATAAAAAAATTTGTCAACCTACGATCAAATAAAATTTTTTCATGTTTAGAAAAAAATTATTCTAACTTATCTGGATGTGTTCATTTTCTTTTTTTATTACCCTAAACTGCTTCACAAACTGACATATCTGTAGTGAAAATCTCAACTCACCATACTGATGAGATGAAATTTCAAATTCGATAACAACAATTTGACACTACTCGATTTCGTGAATTTATGTGTGTGGTTTGTATTAATTAAGGTAATTTGTTTTGATTGTTTTTAGAATTAAAAATTGAATTTATAAAATATTTGTTCCAGATTAATATCAGAACAAGGGCATAAAAAAAAGAGAATTTTTTCGATTATAACCGATGTTAAATCGAAAAAAAGGAATCGGTTGGGAAAAGAAATGATAAATTCAATTTGTTTGTTGAGGTCCTGTTTTCAATCAAAAGGTATTACTTGCTTCAATTTAGTTGTGAAGCAAGAGCATTTCTCCCTACACAATTCGAAAAATGTATATAAATTATTAGATGAATTCACGAGTATTTATTTACCTATTATTTTAATACAAATCAATGTGGAATATTTTAAAAATAAAAAAAATTATTTATTTTGAAAACATTGGAAGGCATGCAAAAAGCTTTACTTCAGTCTTAAATCTCTTTGCTGTGTCATTTTTGTATGAAATATCGAGAATAATGAGACTTGAGACCGAGATAAAGTTTTTTGCAGTCATTTTCAAATAAATCGTATGTTGAATTTTATGTTCCTTTTTTTAACGTTTTAAAAATGTATAAGATGTACATGCTAACATTTCTTTTTTTGTAGTATATACAAACCTATCGTAATATTAATTTCTATTTATTTGTATACCTAGTTGAATAATCAATTTAATTTGTATTTGTTCGTAATAAAAAAGACTGAATTTAATGAAATAAATGGTTTTTTGATTTTTATTTCGTGGGATAAATGTGGGTTTTTTTAATTTTGGCGAGGGATAGAAGGGATTTGTTGGGTATTACCGTGGGATAACCTGCCTCCAAAGTCTGGCATCACTGACTTCATGACCAACAGACGGGCGGTCTGTTTGAGTCTAAATCCAATACCAACAAGAAGCACGGGTGACATTTGGTTCCCGTTTGCAAGAAGTTACTCATTTTGAGAATGGCCGAGTGCCCAACCTATTTACGTAAATTATTTTTGTATAAGATGGAACGCTAAACGCTCGTCCCTAATTGTCCCTAAATCTGCGCAAAAGCCCAACGATTAAGATAATTTCGCGAAGTAAAAAAAATTACTGCCAGTTTCCACCTTAGGTAGTATATAATGTGTTAAAATGTAAATTAGCTTTCCACCAGTTTTTCTAACGACATTGGTTTATTTTGATTTCATTCGGAGGGGAAGAATGAAAGCGGTGTGAAATAGAATTTCTTTTTAGTTTTCGGAAACTTTTCTTTTCTCGTTCGAAAAATTGGGGCTGATGGCTGGATGCGTTCATCGGATTCGCCGCTCCTGGAAGTGGAACCAGCGATCGGTGATTTCCATGATGACAATGCAAAAGCCAGGGAGATAGTGCGAGTAAGCAAGACCGTCGGTGTTTCAACTGCGTTGGCTCTCTCCAGCAAAGATGGCGGAGAGTAGCTGAATGATGACGTGACCGAAAACCACGGCCGCTGATTGGCTGAAAGTACTGGGGTTTACAAAAAGAAGAGGCCGTCCAGGTTAATGGAAAACCTGGAAGGGCACTTCTACTGTGATTCTGAAAGCAACCAGAGGTTTTTGTCTAAAAAGTAAAAGAAGGAGTTAAGAAAAGTTATCGAGAAAGAAGAAGAAATTCGGAAAGTTATAAAAAGGATAAAGTGAGGAACTTGGGAAAAAGGAAAAATTTGAAGAGGGAACAATCATTTTGTGGAAATCTGGTGGAAGGTGTCCTTAAAAACTGGTATTTTATCTTTGGAGGGAATTGGCAGACATTTTTGAAGCTAAGTATTTTCTTTTCTTTTGTTCTAAAAGTGAATTTTGTGTAGAGAAGGTAATTCTTTTGTGTTCGGTTTTTCGAGTTAATATACTCAATTCCAATTTCCCGTTTGGCTTTTGCTTCGATAAAAATTCCGGAAAAAGCGGAACTCGTGACCCCTTTAGTAATTTCTTTGTTCGTTCGGGACTGAGCGATAACGGTCCATCTTCCGTTGCCTTTCAAAAATCTGTATTCTTTTGTTCTTTTAAAAAATTTTGGGTTTTACTCCTATATTAAAAGGTTTCCCAAATAAACAATCAATCTACAAAATTAAAACTTAATTTCGTCTTTTTTTTTCCTTAAAATTGATTCAAATTACTTAATTTTCTTTCACCGTCGCTCTCCGCTTCAAAAGGTTTGTAATTTCCTTTAAAAAAAAAAATTGCTGGCGCCCTTTCTATTTTATACTTTTCAGCATCTACGCCCCTGTGGCAATCAAAATAATATAATTCGATCATTTATTAATCAACCTAATCAGTCACCGATTAATTTGATCAGGTGAACCCACCCCCTTATGAGCATAGCTGTGGTGGCAGCACTTTAATTGTCGCTGCAAATTGCAATTTTTAATTCGCTTTGGCTTTGACAGTCCAACTTGAACTTCGCCATTATTTGTCATTTATCTAAAGTCGGTCGCGTCGTGTCGGGTTGTTTTCTTGTGTTTCTTTTTTTGTTTGCTAATCGAAAAGTATATTCGCGAGTTAAAATTGCAATAATTGGCGCCCAACGTGGGGCTTTTTCGTTCAATTCAGTGTTGAAAATATATCCCTTGAAAATCTTGCGCGGTGAAAGAAAAAAAAAACCCTAACCAAAAATAAAATCGTAGTGATTGTCCTGTGCTGTTGGTGTCATTTTGTTTAGGGAAGTTTTCGTTTATCTTGTTGTGAAATTTTTACTTTTCTTGTTTTTTATTTATTTCAACAGCTTCCTGTGTAATCTTTTGGAAATCCAATTTGTGTTTTGTGGGTGGTAGTACCAAATCGGTACAGTTCCTTCCAGTCCCGTTGCTTCTCATTGGGTTACCCTTGAGCATTGATACGAAAGGAAAAGGTACATACATATCGATATACATAAGCGGCGAAAAACAAATTCAAGGAAAAAACAGTGTGGATAACAAGTAAGGTGTTAATTTTTTATTGGTTTTGATCAAAATTTTCGTGAACAAAGATTTCATACTTTAAAATAATATTTTTTTTCTACTTATTTTGCTCATATCTATTTCATACATACATATACATATATCTATTTACTTATTATACATTATCTTCGGTTTACGGTTATTTTCTTTTATAATTACATTTTGGGGTATTTAAATAGCGCGAATCTATCGTTATATTTTTGTCTCCTTACTATTTTGATTGATTCGATTTATTCTGGTTGATTCGATTTTGTTTGGCATTTTAACATCTTTCTAATTTGTCTAATTATCCGTGCGAGAGATTTTGTTTAGGACTATTTACCTGTGATTTCGTGAAGTGGTTATACATACATATTGAAAGAGGGTGTTTCTGTGGGTCAAACAAAAGTGAATATTATTCTTGTGTTTTTCTAAACAATATCGTTTTGATTAGCATTCAACATTTGGGTTAAATTCATTTTAGTGGTTTTTGAATCTAAATAATTGGATTCCGTGCGAGACCGTTGGTGAATATTGGGCATCTTAAATTTGGTTTTCATTGTTGTTTTTCTTTATTAATCTTATTGGATTTTGGTGTAGTATATGTAGATCTGTAAATTGGATAAAAAGGAAAACCTACAAAAGATTTTCACCGAATCAAAGTTATTGCGGTGTAGGATTTTGGCGGTCTTGACAAATTATTTTGTAGGGTGGATTTTTTTTTTTTTTGTGGGTGGAATTTTGTTTTCCTCTGGTGTGACCATATTCTTAGGGTGACCATACCGAGTGTTAATTTTGTTTCGGTTCTTATTTTATTTTACGATAACATTATTTTGTCAAGTAAACCAGGATGATTTCGTTAGGATTGTGAATCGAAAAGTTGAATTTCATAATTTGACTTGTTTATTGATTAATTAGCTACGGTTTCTTTCGAGGTTTCAATACGTTTTTACTCGTTTGGAATTTGAATTAATAAATTAATACAAGATGAATAGGTCAAATATTAATCGACTTTCAAAGGATGAACTAGTGTATGAGATTAGGGCCCGTGGGCTGAAAGAAGGCTCACTCGACGACATGAGAAAGACACTTAGGGCTTCGTTGTTGTTAGAGCTTGATCATACGATTGGGACCGAATCGTACAACTACCCGTTTTCCTATGAAGAAGATTTGAAAGCAGTTAAGACCAAAATATCGGATATTAAAACTCTTTTGAAAGAACCTCCAAAAAACCCGAAGTCTTCGGAGTATTTGAAGGTTAGAACAAAAATTGATTGGAGTATTGGTAGAATTGGCAGGGCAAAAGCAATTTCTAGCGAAGAGATCAATGAAATGGCTGATCTCAGGGGAGAGGTCCTGTTGCTTTTGGCAACATTGACCGAAGGGGAAGATTGGGAATTACAAGAAAAAGAAAAACTTATGGTTCCAGCACCAGCTTTGGCAGCGTCGCCAACTGGGTCTATTAAACTTGCGAGTTCAGAATGTCAACGGCAGCCTGAGACTGTTGAGAAACCAGTCGAGACCTGCAACCGGCATTCTGAGCGTAATGAAAAAATTGAAAAATGGGGTGTAAAGTTCTCCGGTGAGCGATGTGGTTCATCGGTGAACTGTTTTCTAGAAAGAGTACAGGAGTTAAGAGAATCGAGAGATGTTTCGGAAGCTCGACTTTTTAAATCAGCTGTTGATCTTTTTACAGGGAAGGCGCTTCTGTGGTTTAGGGCAATTAGAGATTCAGTTTTCACTTGGGAAGAACTTGTTAGGGAATTGAAATTGGAGTTTTTACCCTCCAATTACGATGATCTTTTGCTAGATGAAATTCGGAAACGCACTCAAGGTCGGGATGAGTCTATGGGAATGTATATCGCGTTGATGCAAACCCTGTTTAAGAGACTCTCCGAACCATTGTCGGAAAATAGAAAACTTTCGATTTTACTAAAGAATATTGCACCCTTCTACCAGACACAGCTTGGGTTGGCCGATATCAAATCGGTCAACGAACTGGTTGCGTTGGGTAGAAGGTTGGAAACTATTAGGACCAACGTTGAAGCTTTTGTTCCCCCTTCTAGTAGTCGCTCTCGACAGACCTTAGAGCCTGATGTCGCATACGTTGCTGCCGTTCAGGAAGCAACAGTGACAGTCAATCGTAACTCACCCCCGAATAGGTCTATTCGGTGTTTCAATTGCAATAGGGAAGGTCATTTTTCTAATCGCTGTTCCGCTCCTAGGCGTTGTTTTGGTTGTGGGGCTATGGGTACAACTCGACGAGATTGTCGTCGATGTTCGGGAAACGGGCAACGGTCTCTTGGGCCAGCAGGACAAGAGCACCGTCGCACTTAGAGAGGTCGCCTGCTGACGACCAGCTGGTAGATAAAGTAGATAAAGTACAACTAGGTTTCACATTAGATACAAGTGGGGACGATAGACGTCCGTATTTAGGAGTAAATATTTACGGGGTTAGGATTTTAGGACTTTTAGATTCAGGAGCGTCGAGAACTATTATTTGTAGGGATGGGTGGAAAATTCTGAAGGATGTAGGATTACATTTAGATTCAAGTAATGTTAGGCAGGTTTATTTAGCAGACGGTGCAGGGGTAGGAGTTTTAGGGGTAGTAAATCTACCAATAGTTATCGAAAACAGGTCAGTCTTAATTGAGTGCTTAGTCATTCCATCACTACCACATGCGATGATATTGGGTGCTGACTTTTGGGCCCAGTCGGGAATCGTCCCGGATCTACGATCTCGTATGTGGAGCTTTTCGAATCAGGAGATGTTGGCTTCGGTCGGAACCACATCGATTATAGAAGAATCGGATTTGAGCGATGAGCAGAGGGACAAACTTAGTACTGTTATTGGAGATCTGTTTAGGGATATACCAGAGGGTTTAGGAAAAACGAATAGGGTTGAACATGTAATTAAGACTTCTTCAGACCCCATAAAACAAAGATACTATCCGGTTTCACCTGCGATGCAGGTTCACATCGACAAATCCCTTAAGGAGATGTTAGATGACGGCGTTATTGAAAAATCAAATAGTCCTTGGGCCTCACCCATCGTTTTAATTAAAAAGAAAGATAGTACCTTTAGGTTCTGCGTAGATTACCGGAAGTTAAATCAAGTAACGGAAAGGGATGCTTACCCTTTACCGATAATTTCATCGATATTAGACAAGCTTAGGAACGCGAAGTTTTTGACATCATTGGATGTTAAGTCTGCTTACTGGCAGATTCCAATGGCGGAGGAATCAAAGAAATTTACAGCCTTTACGGTACCAAATAGGGGTCTTTTCCAATTTAAGCGTATGCCTTTCGGTTTGCATAACGCACCTGCCACTTGGCAGAGATTCATCGACAGCGTGTTAGGTCCTGAGCTTGAACCATATGTTTTCGTGTATCTGGATGATATTATTATCATTTCAGATACATTTGAAAAACACCAAGAGATTCTTAAGGATGTTTTAGAAAGATTACAAGAAGCAGGTTTGAAAGTAGGGCGTGATAAATGTCACTTTTGTAGACCATCACTTAAATTTTTAGGATATGTAGTAGATAGGAACGGATTACACGTTGATCCGGAGAAAGTAGAAAGTATGGTCAATATATGTACCTGCACCAAGAAATGTGAAAGAAGTTAGGAGCTTTATAGGGACTATTTCCTGGTACAGACGCTTCGTACCAAACTTCGCTAATTTAGTTAGGCCATTAACAGACCTACTCAAGAAATCCAAAAAATTCATTTGGTCAAAGGAATGCGAGGATAGTTTCAGGAGAGCGAAAGAATGTCTTATTACAGCGCCGATTTTAACGTGCCCCGATTTCAAGCTACCTTTCGTAGTGCAGACAGATGCATCGGACTATGGCATCGGTGCCGTTTTATCCCAAAATTTTGAGGATGGGGAAAAGGTGATCTGCTACTTAAGCAGGTCATTGAATAGGTCAGAAAGAAATTATTCCACAACGGAAAAAGAATGTTTAGCCGTCCTGTGGGCAGTTGAGAAGTTGCGACCTTATATCGAGGGTAGTCGATTTACAGTCGTAACTGATCACTACTCATTGATTTGGTTGAGTGTTGTGACCTCCCCCACGATAGTTAAGGCTAGTACAAGATAATAAATCAGGTGCATCAATAACGCCTGTTAAAAGCTGATGAATAAATACAATATCATTATTAATTCTCCTTTGTGCCAAAGACTTTTCTCTTGGACATGGAAACCTATCCAAAATTCCACACACTAAGCGATACTTGAAATCTAAATCTTTAAAAAAGTACAATTTTTTGTTTGAAAACCAAACTCTCTTTGAATTCGATTTTCTTTCTTTCTTTTAGTTCATACAAATATTTTTTTTATAATTTCGAGTCCCATGCACGAATATTTTCACCCTAAGATAAAAGTAAAAAATTCTGCAGCTAATATTTTGAATTTTTAAATTTTTTGAAATTATTGATCCTTTTGAGAAACAATAAAGTTTTCAAAATTTTGGAATTTTAACCGTTAATTTTTTTAATCTTTTTTAATTTTTTTTTGTTTAGTAACCCTTGGTTATATTACCTTTTCTTTAATTCTGGTAAATATCTTGAGTGAATACTTATTTTTGAAATCCTCGTATATTTTTTTTTCCCCTTTTTTTGAAATCTTGAAACATTTTTTTTTTTATCGTTATTAAAAACTGAAGTGATCTTCAATCCCCTTAAATTGTATTCCTTTTTCTTTTTTTAATTTGTGAATTATTTTTTTTTTTTAACTAAAGTGAACTTCAATCTTTTTAAATTATTTTTTTTTTCTGAAATTCAATTCTTGAAGTACACCTTTTTTAATTTATCGACTTTTTGGATTTGGAGTAGGATTTTGTTGAAGTAAATTTAACTTTAAATTTCGAAACCTTTGAAATTTTGAAAATCCATTGGGATGGATGGTAAAAATACTGGAGCTGTCAAGAAGGGTACAAAGTCCAACCCAGATTCTGAGACAGGTAAGGGTAGACCAGCTCTTACTAGGAAGACTACTAAAACAGGGCGGCCACCTGCTAAAAATCTTAACCCTGCCTTTTCGGAAAATAACCTCGAAGGAGGGGCTGAAGGGGGCGACCCTGGGGGAGCTTTCGAAGGAGGAGCGTTGAGGGAGGCGTTTCAGGGATCGATTCCTCAAACAGCAACTGGGCAAAGAAATAGTCCTCAGGAGTCAGGTAATCCCGAGGAAGAAGTTTCAGTTTGGGGATTGATCCCAGAAGTGTCTCCACAACCGGCCTCTCCTATGGAGACTTCCCCACATGAACGCAGTCCTTTAGGTTCTGAAATCGGGGAAACTAGGGATAGTATAGGCGCAAGGACAAAAGACCTAGAGAAAGAGCGAGCTGAACTTATCCAGTTTGACTTGCTGAACGATAGTGAGCAATCGGTTGCATATGAGGGGGGTGAGAACCTATACAAGGTTATAGATAGTGCTGTTACACGCTCCATGAATGAAACGTATGGTAAAACGGTGAAGTTGCTCACTGAGCAAATGAGAAATATGAATAGCATGCGTACAATGGTCGAAATGGTTACGGGGAGCGTGATGACGTTAAGTGAGAGGTTTAAAATAGTAGAGAAATCGACGGTTTCGCTATATGAACGGCAGGAGCAACAGGAAAGAATGTCTCTGGGTAATCAGAACCGAAAACTTGATCAGAGCCAAAAACCCTACAGCAATCCTCCTCTAATACAGGTGCAAGAAAGCCAACAAAGAATTCCTACTTCTAGTAATGAGCCAGGTAAAAGGGTCGACATCCATAAATGGGGTGTTAAATTCGATGGAACCTCCAAACATATGACAGTGGAGAGTTTCATCATCATGGGGTTACGAACGAGCAGGTATTCGCCAACTTCCATCACCTGGTCTCTGGTTCAGCAGAGCGGTGGTACTGGCAATACCTGGAGGAAAATAAATCAGATGATCTACTGAACTATTTTGATTTAAAAACTGAATTGTTGAGGCAGTTCAGGAACAGTAAGGGAGATCACGAGATCTTAAGGAGTATCATGGATAGGAGGCAACAACCTCAGGAATCGTTCGATTTCTATGAGGATATTAGGGGACTGACGCTACAATTGAAAAATAGGCCTAGTGAAAAGGACCTAATTGAAATGGTCAGAACGAATGTTAAGGATAAGGTCGCAAATCTGATCTTTGGGCGTTCTATTAGAAGCATCCGAGATTTGAGAGATAGTTGTATTCAAGCCGAAAAACACTTAGCGACTAGGGATGTTAGAGTGAAGAGACAGGTGAGTGAGCTAGAAGACCATGAAATTAGCCGATCTAGAAACTATCTCGTTGAATCTGAAGAGGAAGATGAATTACATGTTGCTGCTGTACAGTACAATCGAAACGACAGACCGCAAACAAACCTAAAACCGGACAAAAGACACCAAAATTACCAAAGCAAAGACCGAGAAAGGAAGACAGAAATGAAAAAGGACAATACAGAACCATCAGCAACTGGTCCTTCAACCTTCCACGCGCTTACGTGTTTTAGTTGCGGAAGAGGTAACGTCTCTTTCCAGTGTAACTCTTGTCAGGAAAACAAGAAGGTCGGCAATGTTTCAGGGAACACCCAGCCGACAAAGAAGCCATTCCCGGAGAACCCGAACCCGGAAAAGTAAAAATTTTAAAAAGGGAACCTAGAACGATAGAAGAAAAGCAGACAGGGACAGAAGTGCAATGCAAAACTCTAAATCAACGAATGAAAGAGTATGATGAGGCAAGGAAGAGAATTTTTAATGAAGAAATCTGTGATATAGTTAGTAAGAGTAGGAATTTTAAGAAAATCGAAAGGCTAAGAGGGAAAATTGCAATGAGGAAGGCTAGGAAAAACAGGATTGAGGCATCAGTGCTAGCGGTCAACGATGACAATAGGCCCTATGCAAAAGTAGTGATAGAAGGGGAAGAAATTTTAGGGCTGCTAGACAGCGGTGCTTCAGTTAGCTGCATGGGTAATGGTGCAATAGGTTTCATTAAGAAACATGGTATAGACATGAAAACGATGACAGAAGACATACGCACGGCAGATGGAAAACAACAACAAATTCACGGACGATTTAGGACCAAAATCTCATGGGGCGGTAACACCCAAGAGATGGAGCTGTATGTTGTTCCAAGCTTGCAACAGCAGCTCTATCTAGGGGTAGATTTTTGGAGGAACTTTAAAGTTGCCCCCACCATAGTCAGTGCTCTTGACATGCCATCATCAACGGAAGGACAAGAGATCAATCTTATGCGACAGCTCTCGCCAGCACAATCTGAAGAGTTGGAGCGGGTCAAGCAGACATTTCCTTCTTGTGCGGTGTTGGGATTGGGTAAGACGACATTCGAAGAACATGTCATTGAGATGGAAGATGACACCATTCCCGTCAAACAACGACATTACCCGATCTCACCGGTAGTACAGAAGTTGATGTATGCTGAGCTTAATCGGATGCTCGAGTTAGGAGTCATCGAAGAAAGCAACAGCGCATACAGCTCTCCAGTCGTGCTGGTCAGGAAGCCAGGCAAAAACAGGCTTTGTTTGGATTCACGGAAGGTGAACGCAGCAACGAAAAAATTTGCGTACCCTCTCCCCCACATTGAAGGGATTTTGAGTCGACTCCGCGATACGCACTTCATCTCGAGTATCGATTTGAAGGACGCCTTTTGGCAGTTACCTCTGGAGCTAAAATCAAGGGAGAAGACGGCTTTCACAGTCCCTGGACGGCCGTTGTATCAATTCACGGTTATGCCGTTTGGATTGTGCAACGCCGCCCAGAGAATGTGCAAGCTGATGGATAAAGTCATTCCCGCTCGTTTGAGAGAGAATGTCTTTGTCTATCTAGATGACCTCTTGATTTGCTCTCCAGACTTTGAAACCCACATGAGCGTTCTCAAAGAGGTGGCGAGATGTTTGCGGGCAGCGGGTCTGACGATAAACGTGGAAAAGAGCAAATTCTGTTTTAAAGAGATAAAGTACTTGGGCTATTTCGTTGGTGATGGGTGTCTGAGGACTGATCCCGAAAAATTATCCGCAGTTCGAGACTTTCCGATCCCAAAAACTCCTAAACAACTCCGGCGGTTCTTAGGGATGACGGGTTGGTATAGACGCTTTATTCCAAATTTTGCGTCTATATCAGCCCCAATGACAGACTGTCTGAAGAAAGGGAAAGACTTCACGATGACTGACGAAGCCATTGTGGCTTTTGAGGACTTAAAGACTATGCTTGTGACAGCACCCATACTGACGAACCCCGACTTTACCAGACATTTCCATATACAGTGCGACGCCTCATCGACTGGTGTAGGGAGCGTTCTCTTTCAAATGGATGACGAGAAAGGCGAACGACCGATAGTTTTCATGTCCCAGAAGCTCAATTCCGCTCAGCGGAATTACAGTGTGACGGAACTTGAGTGCTATGCGGCCGTTCTGCCAGTAAAGAAGTTCCGAGCCTACATTGAAGGCCTGCCCTTTACTATTATCACTGACCACGCAAGTCTTAAGTCGGCTGGCTCGTTGGAGTTTCAAACTCCAAGGGTTTGATTTCAAAATCGAGCACAGAAAGGGTATCCTCAATGTAGTCCCGGATACTCTCTCCATATGGATGAGATCGCTACCGTAATACCGGAAGTTGACTTCAACTCACCATATTTTTCTTCTGAAGAGTATGTTGAGCTGAAGAAGACAGTAGAAGATAACAAAGACAAACTACCTGACGTGACGATATCAGACGGATTTGTGTACAAACGAACAGACAGACGAACTGGAGACCCCATTTAAGAAGACAGAGCCTGGAAACTCTGGGTCCCGAAGGAGTTATGTAGGGGTCTTTTGGAATCTGCTCATGACTCTTTTGCTGCTGGTCATGGAGGGATTCATAAGACCTTGGCTAAACTTAGGCAAAGATACTTCTGGCCCAATATGACCACTGAGGTACAAGACTACATCAAGAATTGTGACATCTGCAAATGCAGCAAACCCATGAACGCGACATCAAGGCCGCCCATGGGGCAACAGACAATTACTGAACGGCCATTCCAACGGTTATACATTCACTTTTTAGGACCTTACCCACGAACTAAGAACGGACACACACACATATTTATTGTTTTAGACCACTTTAGTAAGTACGTCTTCCTAAAACCCATTAGAAGAGCAACAGCAGCTGAAGTAGTTAAATATTTAGAAGAAGGTGTGTTTCACATGTTTGGGGTACCTGAATTCATCCACTCTGACAACGGAAAACAATTCGTCTCGGAATTGTTTTCCTGCTTCTTGAAGAAATACGGCGTTAAACATATTCGCACGGCCTTTTACTCACCACAAGCTAATGCCTCGGAACGAGTAAATAGGTCCGTGCTTGCGAAAATTCGATCCTATATCAGTACCGACCAACGTAATTGGGACACACATGTCAGCAGCACGGCCTTCTCTCTTCGAAGCGTAGTACATGATTCGACTACTGTTGAACCGTATTATGCCGTATTCGGAACCAAAACGGTGAGTCTTATGAACTATCAAGGAAACTTGATATGTTGAAAGACCCCGACATGAATATTTGTACTAGGGCTGATAAACAAGCATTACTACGAAAGCAAATTTTTGAAAATTTAAAACTCGCCCACAATAAAGCAAAAAAAATATACAACACAAGATCCAAAGACATTTCCTACAAAACCGGACAAATAGTATATCAACGTAATTTCAAATAGAGCAATCTGCCAGACCATTACAACGCTAAATTAGGTCTGAAATTTATAAAAGCAGTTGTTCTCCGACCCATTGGAAATTCGCTTTATGAAGTAGGCAACCTGAAGGGAGAGAAAGTCGGGGTATTTCATGCAAAAGATTTGCATTCTTGAAACTTCAGACGCATTCAGCTGCTGTTGCCTCTTTGTACAATCTGTGATATATGTGTAATACTCTGTCTGCTATAGATTTATATTTATTTATTAGTAAGCTAATTCTGTGATATAGATATAAGTATAGTTATTTTTTTGGTATACTAATTCTGTGATATAGATATAAGTATAGATATTTTTTTGTGGTATACTAATTCTGTGATATAGATATAAGTATAGTTATTTTTTTTTGGTATACTTATTCTGTGATATAGATATAAGTAACAAACACTTTTGGTTTTCAATACTTGTTTAGCCTGTGATATATGATATAAGAGTTGTTATTTATTTATTCATTTGTTTATTTATTATAGAGACTTATTAAGTTATTTATTACAGATATTTATGTAATTGTTTATTTACTATTGACCTTTTAACCTAGGTATTCATAGTTGTACCTACTCATCTTCATATCAACTGCAACCTGACCTGAGACTATTCGTGTGTACATATATAAATGTTTTTTTCTTGTGATTCTACCTCTTAACAAATGTAGATACGAATGAAGTGCATCATTCACTTTGGGATTGAAGACTCAACAAGGACTATCTTTAATCAAATCTATAAATAATATAAATATGAATAGTCCACGTGAACGATATACGCCTTTTCTCATCAAAATTCTGCCAAAAATATCCTTCAAAATGCCTACCCTTCAGTAGAACCAGGCACACGAAAACTTTTCTCAAACAAAAGAAAAAAAATCAATCAATTCAATTTTGTTTATATTTTCATTATGAGAAATCAATAATACTCTAACACATTGACGAAAGAATAGAATTTAAAACAATCTAAAAACATCAGCATCATCACTTATTGCCCGGCCTTTTGAGACTAAGCAGGGAGTGGGACGTGCCTAGAGAATGCAATCCCGGACTGTTTTTTCAATCCCGGGATTTCGGGATTCAAAAATTTCAATCCCGGGATCCCGGGATAATCCCGGGATTTCAAAAATATTTTTTAAAAAGTTATTAAGAATATATTTTTGTTTAAAACTGTTCGTTTTCCAAATTAAAAACGCTTTTCTGAGTATGCAAACAGTTAATACTTCGGCCTCAGCCTGGCAAGAAAAATAAGTTTTATGGTTGACATGTTTTTATTTAGAAGAACAAAATCGTTATTCTCCATGTTTTCTCACAAAACAGAAAATTTCTTAGGAAACAAAATTTATCTAGTTATTTCACAAATAGGTACCTATCTACTCTTAACTGCCTGAACAGAGTGCAAGACGGAGCTGGAATAGATATCAAAAATGCTGCAGTCGGAGTTGCTAGAGTTGAACAATTTTAAACTTTTACTGCAGCATTTTTTACATCTATTCCAGCTGTGTCTTGTATTCTGTTCAGGCAGTAAGGTTAGTTGCAGGAAGCTGACATATATCGGTGCATCACCCTCACTTTAAATTCTAAGAAGTCAATAAATTAAAGTTCAATAAAATTTTAAAAGAGAATTTTAACGAAAATACAAATGAGCTGATGAGAACCAAAACCCGCAATACCCAGAAAAACTTGCCGTAATTAAATTTAATTATTAAATATCTTTTAAATGGAACTAAATGTGATTTTCCTTCAAACCATAACAAAATCATTTAAAACTTAGTTTATACTTCAATGCGAAGTGAAATCAAATTTGAAATGAAACTTCAATAAATTATTGAACCAATATGTTTTCAAAAAAATAGTTTTCGTCATAATATTTGGTTGCAAAAAGCCCATTGAATTGCATTTGTTTCGAAACAATTTTGTTCCTCCTTGTCCCCAAAATAATTGCATTTAGTTTTTGACAGTTTTTCACGCCTAGGAAAAAAATTATTTTTTTCTATGAAAACTACACTTCACAGGCTTTAGGTATTAAAAATTAAATTTGATCGTGAAAAGTTTTTCTGATATGAAGTTGGCAAGTTTTGGTTTACAGCTCAACTGGGCATTCAAATATAATAGCTTTATTGACATTTTTTTAAAGAAAAAATATTATTTCTTGTGGAATATTTTTTTATTTACTTAATAAAAATATTTTATTCAGTTGTTTCCAAAATAAAATGAATATTCTTCATACTTTTTGAATTCAACTGAAACCGACATCGAAAGAATCATTGACTTATTAGGTATATACATAGGAAGTCAATGGATTGAATATTCGCACGGTTACACAACGAAAAAAAAAACACATAAAAGCCACATAAAAATTGTTGGCAAATTGTTCATATACGAAAGTCTAAATGCAAGCAGGAAGAAAAATTGTATGAAAATATTAAAGCCACCAATCCCGGAAATCCCGGGATTGAAGCATTATAATTCCGGGATTTTCGGGATCCAAAAATGGCTCGGGATCCCGGGATTCGGGATCCCGGGATTGCATTCTCTAGACGTGCCACACGAGACGAACGACATAATGATCTAGCGCCTTTAAAACACATTCACTTCAATACAAAACAAAAGACATAATAATGTTGAATAATCTGGAGTTGGCCTGTGACTTCCTGTACGAGGGCAGTGTTCTCGTGACCTCTCAAAAACTGCCGTCGGGTTTGTAACAGCCACCGGCCGCAAAAATTAGCATCCACAGATTCCATGAAGTCAGACGGAGTGTTTTACTTGTTGATTTATTACATGGATGAAGAAAAATCAGCAACCACCTGAAAAGAAAAGAAAAGTAGTCATTAAAGGAAAATAAGAACAATTGCCATTGGGGGTTGTCTTGCGGCACGTCCTGTAGAGATGCGAGGAAAACAATCTCCAGTGGCAAATGCTAATTAACTTATCCTGGATGATTTTTAGGTGAAGTTCACTATTGTCTCCGGGCTGCACACTGTTGTTGGTCAGCTTCATACGATAGGCACTTGTATTATATTAACTTTATTTTTATTAGTAGTAGATTGCATGATTTTATTATATTTTATTTGTTTATGTTTGTATTTGTATCGTTTTAAGTTTTTTTAGTTTATTTTTGGTCCCAGCCTGGTGGATTGGTAAATGTTGATGGATGACTTTCATTCTTATTTATGATCAAATGCAAACAAAACGAAATGACAGTTCGGAACGTCAAATAGAGCTTTTGAGCTGACACCGAATTAGGCGTGTTCAACAAAGTGTCGTGAATGGGCCTCCGAAAGTTCGAAAGAATGGAACACGAACGGTTCGGAGAGGTTCATATCCTCTCCAGTGAAAGCGAAGATATATTTTGTTATTAAAATTATGTCATGATTCAGTAATTCTTAATTATACTAGTTGTAGGTAACAATTTACAAACTCAGTTGAAGGTTTCTTACGATAAGTAAGAATAATTAGTTGATTACGATTTTTTGGCGTCTAAGTTGGGTGTTCAGGTTTCACTCAGGAAAGTCGAGGCTATTTTAAGAACCCCATAATATGAACAAGGAAATGGAACCTTCTCCGAAAAGCTTTAAGATGTGATAGTATGAGTGTAATATAGTTAAGTAATTAGTATGTAGTGATATATTCAGCTAAGTAAAGATTCTTTTAACTTACCTATATTTAACACCGTTGCGATGAACAAAAGGGGAAAGAAGCTTTAATCTTCAGGTCAAAGACCTTTGCTAGGTAATACATAAGTGATTCGAAGGAAATAGGGCAATGGTATGACAGCATGTATATACTTGATTATTTTCAAGTTCAAGCGAACAGGTGGCTGAACAAGAAGAAGAACAATTTCGCCAGTGGCTAGTTTTCAATATAAAGAAAAAATAGATATATATACAACAAGGTAATGGAAATAAGATTACAATTAGAAAATAGGATAAAATTAATTAAACTATTATCTTTAGCAATAGGCGAAAGACAAATTGTTGAGACTCACCTGTGAGGAGCAAAACTGAATCGAGAGAATTAAGAGGAAACTCTGGAGGATTTTTATCCGTGAAATTTTCTGTTGGATTAAGCAGAGGTATGTCGTCGCTGTACGGTCTAAGTTGTGCATTTCAATAATAGATATTCTTATATCCAGGTTTAGGTCAGACGAGACATTTCTTTCGGTTGCTCGTGGTGCCTGCCACCGTATAGAAGGTTTGGCCAAAACCACTTCTCTGAATATTGTGGCCTGAGCCTCTGCTATTTGACCTTGGAGGTTACTAATTGAAGGTTAAAGCGTGGCAATTTGGGTTGGACAGTGTACCCCTTTTGGTAGCTCAGGATTTATTAATTTTATGGTTCCTAGAGACGCCTTCTTAAACAAACAATATCCTAAAGATACCAATTTAAAAAAAAAAAGAAGAAGTGAAAAAAAGAGAGTGCAACTCAAAAATACCTACCAAAACCTAAATTCTGCCTTGAGAAAAGTGTATCAAAAAAAAAAAAAAAAAAAAAAAGGACAAGATCAATCAAGATACTTACCTACCCTTTAACCTAGAAAAGTGCAAAATACAAAATACTTACCTAGAAATAATAAAAGAAAAAAAAAAAAAAGAAAAGTTAAAGAAGTAAATGTATGAAAATTCCTATAGATAAAGTTAACATCCATAAATTTAAATAGAAAATTAGAGTAATTAATTGAATTTTTATGTAAAAGTTTAAAAAAAAAGAATACTCCGAAGAAGAAAAGTGTTAAACTTAGTTGAAAAAAAGGGGTCTAACCATTTAGTGATTTTGTGAAGTGATTCTTTTTGGAGTGTCTGGACTTACTTTTATATATATATATGTAATAATTGCCAGCGTAGACCAAGGGACTCGTGAAAGAGAGTTCAGAAAACGTAGCCTGGATTAGTGCTGCCGGCAGGACACCGAGGGACGTAAAAAAGTAGTAAGTTTTTCTTATATATGAATGAATTTGAATGAATATATATATATATCGTGGTGACGATAGACGAATACAAGAATCGATCACACGAATTACGAACCGTAGTAACTTCATTAAGAGTTTTTGCCAAGAACCATTTTCTTCTTCGGTGGTAATTTTTTTTTTTGAAATTTCTTTGTTTTTAATTAGTTTGTAAAATTAGATATATGGTTTGAATTTAAGACCCAATGGTCAGTTGCAATAAAATTTGGAATTTCAAGAACTTTAGATAAATAATTTTCATTGTATAAGATGAAGTGTTAGTTTGGAGCTAATAGTGTGTGGAGGCCTGGCTAGGCCGGCCAAGAAGATGAGAGGGATTTGTACAGGACTATTTACATAAGACAACAAAGACTAAGGATGGGAACTCAAAATACCTTTGGACCAAAAACAGGTTAAGTGCGACTGGAAGTTGACATTAGGGGTTGTCTTCTTAATATTCGGCTATGAAGACAACATTTTGGTTGTATCTTAGATACAAGGGGGGGGAATTGCCAGACTCTTGCCAATAACACCAGGTAAGGCCTACTGTGATCTCGACGAACCACTGTTTGAGAGAGACAGTGGGGTGGTTGGCGGATTTAGTTTTTAGTTTAGGTTAGAAGTATATGATATATAGATATGTACAAATATGTGCATAAATACAAATACATATATATGAATTGTATATTCACTCGGAATATATGTAAATATATTATTAGACATTAGGGATTAGCAGATAGTGAAGATTTAAGAATTTTTTTTTGTTTGGTCGTACAAGTCGTTAACAATCCTCATCCTTTCTCACAAACAGTGGCATAGGTAACTAGATTCATGCGTTTCCTTTTTTTTTTGGTTCAGATCCTTTCTATTAGAGTAAGTTGGGGTAATGTGGTATATGCGGGTAATGTGGTATAGGCAGTTATTTCATAAACCAAGCATGCTTCTAAAAGGGTTCTTGATTCAGTGGACGGTGATTTAAATAAAAGTAGTAATGCGTATTTAAAAAACCCAAAAATCGTTCATTAATTCGACCAAATTGTTTAAAACCGTAAGTGTGTAGAGCTGAGTTTTTTTTTGGGTGGAACAAAAAGTGTTTGTGCGGTTTGAAACATTGTGTTCCAAAGCAATTTTTCAATGCAACGGAAGAATATATTAATCATTACCGTTACTTAATTCTTAGTTTTGTTTAAAAGTATTCATTTTAAATTGTATTGTATTTTTTGTAAAAATATAGAGTTTCGGCTAATGTGGTATACTAGCAGTGGGCTAATGTGGTATAGTATTCCTAATGGAATATGGTATACCACATTACCCAACCTTAAAGTTTATACCTGCGACAACTGAAATTTGTGGTTTGGCAATAATCTTTTGTTAAAATGTCTAAAAAAGGTGAAACTAGAAAATGGGACTCGAAAGATATGCAGAGACCCACTTGTACTATGAGGAATTATGAAATTTGCCTTCAAGACATTCGGAGCACCACTTGGTATAGTATACCACATTAGACATTAAGGGTGTACCACATTACCCACTACTTTTCAAAAGTGGCGATTTTGAGGTCATATCATTATTTTGTCAAAATCTTTGTAAGTTACTGTTAGAATCCGACAAAAACAGTAAACGCAGTAGCTTATATGTTCGTGCTAGCATCTACAAAATTTGGAAGCATTCGTGTCACTACTTTGTCTGTTAAGTCAAAAATACAAACATGTATACCACAATACCCTAACTTACTCTATCCTTCCTAGTATCCTTTTCCATTCCTAATCCTATTCACGGCATGCATTTTTTTTGTTTGCTCAGTGGGTGGTGCATGAAAAGAGGCAAGATCCACCCCAATCCTTAGAGCTGAGCCGAGCCAGAGCAAGCATGCCACGCCTCTTCTTCATGCACCGAAGATATACCTCTGTGGTACCCAGACTCGCAACAACCACACGGTTAAAAATTTTGGGGTACTTTTTAATATTTTCTGGGTTACATATATGACAACACCAAAAATATATTGAAATTTAATACTTGACAAATATTAAAATTTGGAAGTTAATACAAAATATATTAAAACTTAATAATATCAGATATTACAAAGGAATACGAAATCTGTATTATATTTTAATAATACAAAGGTATTATAATATAATATTTTATTTCTTGAAATTTAATTTTTAGATGCTTTTCATGAAAATTAATACAAAATATATTACAAAAATAATAGTAATGAAAGACTTTTTTTCTAAGAGTATTTATCTTCTTAGTCAATTAATGGTGGCATTATTATATTTATTTTTTTCACATATGTGAGAACCAAAATCTTAATGCGATTGAAATTTTATCTACTAATTTGTATATTGTACCTCGAAATATTTCAACGCGCCTTCAAAATAATGCATATTTAAATTGTTTATTTATTGTTTTATTGCTGTTTTAATACAATTTGTATTGAATTTTAATACTTTGGCATTAAAAAAATATGCTTCATGTTCATATTTAAATATGGCTGATGCTTGCTTGTAATGGCTTCCTGTTGTAATACAAATTGTATTAGATTTTAATACTGTTGTATTGAAAGTATACGCATCTTGCTATTTTAATACAATTTGTATTAAATTTTAATACTTTTTGTATTAAAAATACACGAATCCCGAATCCCGAATATTTTAATACAATTTTTATTAAATTTTAATACATTTTGTATTAAAAATTCACGAGTCCCGATATTTTTAATACAATTTGTATTAAATTTCAATACTTTTTGTTTTAAAAATGTACATATACTTAAGTTATTAAATTTTAATGCCAAAAGATTATATTTTATTTCATTCGATTACTTTTTAATCCTTTTGGTATTAAAAATAACAATTTTAATACTAATCTATTAGAATGTAATACAAAATTATTAGAAAATTTCTTTAATATTTAGGGAATATTAAAAAGTAATATTTTCTGTATTGAATACGGCTGTAATACAAAGGCTGTATTAAAAAATAACCCAGAATTTTTAACCGTGCATCTGCATGACAGTCCTACGCACTAACCATCATGCCACGAGGTACTACCGCCAAGAAAGATGTGAGCTTCTAAAAAAGTTGTCTAATGGAAGACCGATGCAATAGATTGGAATCACAAATGGAAACCCTCCATCGTCGAAACACAGACAAAAATCTTGTTGTTACTATGCCGGCTGTCGCAGAAGGAGACGAGAAAAAGGAAATTTCGAGCATATGTAGTGGTCTACTCAAATCATCAGAAGATGTGGTGGAAGACGTAAAATTGATTTCCAATAGGAACCCCCAAAGGCCAATCTTCTTGGTGCGGTTGAAAAATCGATCGGCGGCAATTGAGGTTATACAACAGTCATGGAACCTTAAAAGCACTGGAATCTTATTTCGTAGAGATCTCCCTTTTTCTCTAAGGCAGAGAAGGTCCAAATTTATGCTAATAAGATATTTGATACGTAAACAATATCCAAACACTAAAATAATTGTTCACGATGATAAATTAATTATAAATAATCAAACATTTATTTGGAGTGAAGGCTTTGGTCTGTTGTATAATAATGAGAATGGTTTGACAGCTCTTAACCAACAATTCAGTGGCTTGAACTTAACCAACAATAATATCTGTCATGATCGTTCGTCAAGCAGAGACACAAACCAAAATTCAGCGACACCTTTACCTCAAACCTCGATGCTCTCCAATGGAAATGCTTCAGTAGCTCCTTCCGTTTGACCGTTGGCAGTTACAAACAATTTAGTTTTGAATGACTTCAATAAATGTTGTTCAATTAATATTTTAAGCTTTAATGTTTTTGGATTAGCAAATAAACTTAAATTTTCTGAATTCTTTAATTATGTCAACAAATTTGATATTTTCTTTCTATTCGAAACTCACATAATGGAAGATAAGTATATAAAATTTCAAAAAAATTTTCCAAGTTTCTCACTTATATGGTTACCAGCGACAAAAGTTCATAATATGGGCAAGTATCGAAGGCAACTGGTTGTTAGAGCTATTTATTTTAAATAAAAAGTATTTATTTTACCAGTTTACTTCAACGGTGCTACTATTTCCGGATGGAGGTCTGATTACAACTTGCCTTGCGATACTTTATCAAGTCTTGGAGAGAGCAATATTATGCTTGTTGGAGACTTCAATGCTCGGATTGGATGTGAATCATGTGACACAACGTACCAGGATTTTTCGTCTGCACTGCTACCAATCCGTTCTTCAAAAGATGGTCTCGTCGATAACAAGGGAAAAATATTGTTGGATTTCTGTAAATCATTTGATCTTACTGTTTTGAACGGGCGAAGTGTTGATGATAGGGAAGGAGAATTTACGTTTATTGGTGCGTTTGGAAAATCCGTAATCGACTATCTTCGTTACTGACTTTTTCCTCAGTCTTATACTGGGTTTCAAAGTCGCTGCGAAACCTTTCACTTCAGATCATTTACCGCTGAAAATAGCTTTGAACACTTCCATTCCCAGTCAGCAACAAAATACAATATCACATCAGATTAAATTGCCACCAAAATTTACGATTAAAAAAGGAAATATTTCAACCTACCAATACAATCTCTCCTTAAATCTCACAAACCAACCTTCTGATATTAGTCTCGATATGTTAGACGATGTTTTCAAAAAGTCTATAGTCAAGAAAACCTTTCAAAGTAAAAAATTTGTTCCTAAAGAAAAATGGTTCGATGAAGAATGTTTCAAAAAAGGCAAAAATCATATGCTTTTCTTCAACTTTTCCGAAAATTCAACACAGACTATTTCAAAGAAAAGTACACAACATCCAATAAGGAATTCAAAAAACTGTGTAAACGAAAAATTAATGAACATCAGAATTCCTTGATCAATTTGGTTGCTGCAACAAGAAATTCGAGTGAGTTTTGGAAAGCTAACGGGTGATTTTTTAAGAGGTTTAGAACTTAAAAAAAAAAAAACACAAAAAATTCGAAAAAATGAATGAAATATTTATTTGAATCGATAGTTTGAACCTTGCAATTTAATGTTTAAAGATAATTTCATGCAAATGTTGACCGCGGCTGCGTCTCAGGTAGCCCATCCGCTGAGTCCAATTTTGGCATACTCTTTCACACATATCGGCCGGTATCTCACGAAAGAATGCATGGATGTTGGCTTCCAGTGCGTCAATCGAAGCGGGCTTGTCCCTATAGACATTAGCCTTGACATACCCCCACAAAAAATAATCTTATGGTGTCAAATCGCACGATCTAGGCGGCCAATTGACCGGCCCGAAACGTGAAATTAACTGTTCACCAAACTCGCCTCGCAATTGCGCCATTGTTTCGCGTGCTGTGTGGCATGTGGCACCGTCTTGTTGAAACCACATATCATGCAAGTCAAGAACTTCCATTTCGGGCAAAAAAAAGTTTGTTATCATCGCTCGGTAGCGTTCACCATTGACAGTAACGCTGCGATTCGCATCATCTTTGAAGAAATATGGCCCAATAATGCCGCCGGCCCATAAACCGCACCAAACAGTGGCTTTTTCGGGATGCATTGGTAGCTGTTGCAATGCTTCTGGCTGATCTTCACTCCAAATGCGGCAATTATGCTTATTTACGTACCCATTCAACCAAAAATGAGCCTCATCGCTGAACACAATTTTTCGATAAAAAGCACGAGCACGAAAGAGCACGAATTTTGATAGTAAAATTCAATAATTTGCAAGCGTTGTTCATTTGTAAGACGATCCATGATTAAATTGCAAACCAAACTGAAGCTGTTTGACAGTGACACAAGGTACTAAACACACGTCAGCTGTCAAAACCAGTGTTGCCAAAACCAAACCAGCTTAAAAATCACCCGTTATAAGGGAGATTAATGGAAGCAAATTCTATGTTGGAAACTCATTGTCAGCTGAAAATTTAAGACACCATTTTGAATCACTTCTGAATTTCTCTAACCCACAAATTGCTAGTTTTCAATATGCTGCACCGCTGATTTGTGTTGAAAAACTTGACTGCCCTTTTACAGTAGCTGAAGTTGTTGAATTTATTAACGCTTCGAAAGAAAACAAGGCCCCAGAATTCAACAGAATTTCATACGAATTTTACAAGTATGCCACAGAAGAGTTTATAATTTATTTGACCGCTGCTTACAACAAAATTTTTGAAAATGGGGAAACACCTCCTAAATTTTGGCAAGCCATTATCTTCCATCTTCACAAAAAGGGAGACCACAATGAAGTATCAAACTACCGTGGTATATCATTCTTTAATTCCTCTATGAAGATATTCGCCTCAGTACTCCTTAATCGAATAAAAGCATGGGTTGCGGAAAACGATATTTTAAGTGAATATCAAGCTGGATTTCGAAGTGGCTACTCGACAACTGATCACATATTTACTTTAACATCTGTTGCTCAGTCATATCTTGAAAAAGGATCCAAATTATACGCGTTCTTTGTTGATTTAAGAGCAGCTTTCGATTCTGTGGACCGAAAATCTCTTTTTTATAAAGTAAGCAGTATTGGACTTTCGACCAAAATTATTACATTGCTGAGGAATCTATACACGGAAACAACATCGGCAGTTTGGAATGGTGATGATTTGTCAAATTGGTTTCAGACATTATCTGGAGTACGACAGGGTTGTACATTAAGTGCTCTTTTATTTATCCTGTTTATTGATGATTTGGTGGAATGGTTAATTGGAGGTATTATATGGAATGGAATAAAAATTAAAATACTTATGTATGCAGATGATGTAGTCTTGCTGGCAGATTCTTCGGCCATTCTACAAAAAATGATCCACAGGCTTGAACAATATTGTAGCATTTGGAGTTTATCTGTCAATATAAACAAATCTAAGGTAATGGTTTTTAGAAAAGGCTTTGGAAGATACGCTCAATCAGAAAAATGGACTTTCAACGGCGAGGACATTGAAATAGTCAAAGAATACAAGTATCTAGGCGTCTTGATAAGATCGAATTTGAGCATGCAAAACCACCTTGTTGATAAACTCAACGTTGCCAAAACCACACTTAACTCAACTTGGAGGGCATGTATGTGTAACTCAGCGCTAAATCCTTCAGCAAAATACAAAATTTTTCAAAGCACTGCAACTTCAACCATGTTTTACGCTGCACAAGTTTGGGGAATTACTAGGTATGATGAGGTCGAAAAGCTTCTTCGCTTTTTCATAAAACGATGCTTCCATCTGCCTCAAAACAGCCCCAATTATATGTTGCTTCTGGAAACAGGATTGTCCCCGTTGCATATATCAACAGTTAAGCTACATTTTGATTATATCCTTCATATTCTTGCTCAGATGTCAGACAATCGTCTTCCTAAAAAGATCAAGTTGCAATTAATACCAAAGCTTTATTTTTTAAAGAATGGAGTTCCTTGACACAATTTATGTTGCTTCTGGAAACAGGATTGTCCCCGTTGCATATATCAACAGTTAAGCTACATTTTGATTATATCCTTCATATTCTTGCTCAGATGTCAGACAATCGTCTTCCTAAAAAGATCAAGTTGCAATTAATACCAAAGCTTTATTTTTTAAAGAATGGAGTTCCTTGGCAAAAAATCATAGCCTTCAGTTAAATTTAAATCCAATTCAACCAAATGATTGGAAGGAGATTCTATATAACTTTTTAAAAGATCTTGACTTGAAATCAAGGGAAACATTGATTGAGGAAGCTGAATCTTCATTTCATCGAAATTATTACAGGCAGCTAAATTTTAATCTAGAGAGGCTTAATTATTTCAACTCCGATTTTAACATAAAATTTATTGAAACCATATTTAGGACGAGAGGAGAGCTTCTTAGACTTAACTACGTGCCGCATCGTGAAGATCTCCCAATTTTTTGTACGCTATGCAACATGAATACCAGGGAGGATACGTACCACTTCATCGCAATCTGTCCCATCCTGAAAGACATAAGAAGGAGATGTTTTGGGAAAAATGAGCTTAATTGGATTGAGACAAAGGATATTTTGAACGGAAAAGCTGGGTGGAGTACTCTTTTCTCCTATGTGAAAACAGCAGCAGCTTACAGGCAGAGAATAGTAGAGGAAAATTTTTAGTTTTAAATTGAATTTGTTTGCGACTTAAAAATAGAGTTTAAAATCTTAAAAAAAAAAACTTAAAATGTTAATATTAATTTTTTTTTTCTTTTTCATTTGCTTTCTTAAAAAAAAGTCATGCAAAAATATATTTTGTGCCAATCAGGCAAACGGCTTATTTAAGCCATGTCTTAATATGTATCCGAAAATATTTTACTATGTAACAAAATTGAATTCAATAAATAAACACTATTATTATTATATGCTAAAATTAAAAAAAAAACGGTATAAAAAATACTTTTAATAGATACCTAATTATTGTTTAAAATAAAAATCCCATAAAATTTACATACAATCCTACCGTAGTACAAACAAAACCGTCTCTGTTTACAGAAAAATTGAATTTTCGTTACAGGTAAAAAATATAGGCAGTTTGGTAGTTTGGCCAAAAACTATTATTTGGTCTTAGATAAGTTTAAAAAATTGTCGTGTAAGTTTATTATATTTATAATGTTAATGTATGTAGTATAATTGTCTAGTAGCATAAATGTCTTCCAAATTTAAAACAAATTCATAAATTGCAAGATTATCATCTTAACAGACATTTGATACCTATGTAACTACCTTTTTTTAATAAGAAATCAACACCATATATCTACATAATGTACCTATATAATATAAGTAGTAGAAGGTACATGGAGAGCTCACAGCTGTACCGAACTAAGTCAGAAAATGAAAATTCAAACATATAAAGAGGTTTATTAAATAAACTGCCATAAATTAATGAATATTTTACTCGTAAAAGGAAAAGCCAAGTTTATTCTCTAAATTAAAATATTTTAATAGTTCTCTTATTTAAAAATTAAAAACTTGAGTTGAAAAGTATCCACAAAAATCTGCAAAATAAAAAACAAAGCATGACTTGGTTCGGTACAGCTCTGAGCCCTCCATATGTAGGTATGTAAATTATATTTTTCGATGTAAGAATCTTACCAAAAATCTACTTAGCAGTTTTATTCTAATACTGCCGTGCTAAGAAGAAAAAAAGTATCTGTATTTTTGGCATTTTGAGATAAACGCGTTTTTATTTTTTATTATCTTATATATTTATTTCTCTCTTTTAGATTATATTTATATCTGCAAATATGTTCCTACTTGAATTCTTCAATTCAATTTTTCTCAAAAATAGCATGGTTCCTTGACTGAACTTAATTTATTTAGTTTTGTTACCTAGCCGTTTTTAAAAACAACAAAACAAAAATCAATATATCAAAGGGCACGGTAGTGCCCAGCCAAGTTCGCGGCACTACACCCTTTTTACAGGAACAAACTCAGGTGAATTTCAACCCCCATCTAACTTCAGTACCAATAAAGTCAGAAACTTCAAATCCGCAGTATTTGCTAGGCTGATCAAACACAGGTGGCTCACCAAATTTCAACTCTTTAACACTAGTAGTTCCCGAGATATAGGACTTCAAAAATCGCAAAAACCGTAACTGACTGACTGATTCACTGACTCACTGACTCACTGACAGATCATCAAAATTATGGAGCACTTCCCGACATCGTAGAAACTTGAAACCTCACACAACGGTAGGGCTTGTGGTACATACAAAGGGAAAAATCGAAAATCTGCAATTTTCTATTCAGGGGGCGTGGCATCCACCCACTTTCTTAAATATTCTATAAATTATATGGCGCTTTTCCGATTGTTCTAGAACAATGAAAATCGGTAAGTTGGTAGGGTTTGAGGTACTTAGAAAGAAAATAATTGAAAAATAGGAATTTTCCATACAGGGGGCGTGGCATCCACCCACATTCTTAAAAATTCTTATAAATTATATGGAGCACTTCCGATTGTTGTAGAACGATGAAAATTGGTAGGTTGGTATGGCTTAAGGTACTTAGAAAGAAAAAAATTTAAAAATTGAAATTTTGCATTCAGGGGGCGTGGTATCCACCCACATTCTTAAAAATTCTTATAAAATATATGGAGCACTTCCGATTGTTGTAGAACGATGAAAATTGGTAGGTCGGTAGGACTTGAAGTACTTAGAAAGGAAAAAATCGAAAATTTGGAACTGTCCATTCAGGGGGGGGTGCCATCCACCCACTTTATGAGAATTGCTATTATTTGTATGGAGCATTTTCGGTTGTCGTAGAGCTATGAAACTTTGTAGAGCGGTAGGGCATGACTTTCACCTGGCAAAATTAGTCTTTGCAAAAAGGAGTGAAATGACAGCAAAAACATAAATGTTAAAAAAGGAGCCAAGTTCTTATGTGCACAAGAAACCTGTCCGTAAAAAGTCACCCAAAAAAAGTAATGAGATCTAAAATATATGCCAAGTTTTAAGTTCATGAAGTTCAATATCAAATATCTTAAGTAGAGTAATATCGAAACAATTCCAAATCATGACAGAAATTTGGTAACTAATGATTACTGATTAAAATTTGGTGGATTTACTTGGCAAGTTTTCTCTTAAATACTTATTTAATCACAAATTTAAAATGTATGAAAACTTGACCAGTGAACCCACCAAATTTTAATAAGTAATCATTAATTACCAAATTTCTGTCATGATTTGGAATTGTTTCGATATTACTCTACTTAAGATATTTGATATTGAACTTCATGAACTTAAAACTTGGCATATATTTTAGATCATCGTAATCATCGTAATCATAAGAGCAAGAAATTTCCCCTCAATGAAAACTCTTACAAATTTCTGCTACACAAATTTCTGTGTGCAAGAAGTAAAAAACTGTCAAATCCACGTCTGTGTGTATTTTTGTTTGTGTGAGTCTTAAGATTTGCCTGTAGTGTTTGATTGTGTGTGTCACGTTTGAAGTTTCGTACATAAAAGTGAAGTGATACAAAATTGGTTTTTCGCGTTTGTTAACTTTGTAGCAAGTTTTCCCCTCTATGAAAGAATTTTCCCCTTCTTTCAATAATTTGACAGTTTTTGAACGTCGTGCTACAAAGGTAACCAAACAAACCTTTGATAATATACTTGTGCAACCTCGCTGATGACGACGACGATGACGTGATGGTTGATGGCAACGTGGTGTTTCAGTTGCTGACTTGCTGTGGCCTGTAGATTTGGTGGCTGTTTCATGCGCAATGTGGTTGTGGCAATTACAACACGCTTAGCAAATGTATGTGAAGCTATGTATGCACATTAGGGTGGTCGTTAAAAAAAGGTCATCCCGGATGGGCCCAAATCGGCTCTAAATGAAGAAAAAAAAAACTTCTTATTTTTTTCAGATTTTTATTTTAATCCCCTATAGTAGCTGTAGGGGTGAATTAAATTTCCCATTTTTTTGCATTCTAGAAAATTTGCGTCAAATCTGCCAAAAAAATTCAGAGTATGTAGGTGGGAACTAGACAAGAAAAAAATCCTATAGGAGGGGGGTAATATCTCCCCCCGCTTGGACGGGAGGCGCAATTTAATCAAATATTTGCACAAAATAATTAAAGAACAACGGCAATACTTACAGTAATGTTTTGTAGCTTTTTGAAAAGCCAGAAGTCCATTCTTATGGCTTGTTTTTAAATTAAGTGTTTTTGATGAACAGTTTTGGCAAAAAATGGTTTCAAACTCAAAATTTTGAAGAAAAATAATTTTGTTTGTTTTTAAATTATAAGTTTGAAAACGAATTTTGCTGAAATCGTTTATTCAAAGAATTTTATTTTATAATCAACTATTAAAATGGACTTCTGGCTTTTCAAAAAGCTACAAAACATTACTGCAAGTGCTGCCGTTGTTTTGTAATTATTTTTTTTCTTTTTTATGCAATGATTTTATTAAATTGCCCGTTTAGATTTTAGGTCAATATAGAGTGGACGTAAAGACGCAATTTTTAAAATGGAGTTATCATGTTTCTCCCAAGCACCACAGATTTATATCATTTACTTAATACCATTAAAGGAGAACTAGTTTTAGTAATTGGTCATCCATAGATTTATTTTTAGGAATTTTTCTTCAAGGTTGTAGTATAATTTTGATACCTTGAAAAACTTTAAAAATCTATGTGGTCGCCCATAAACTTTTTCCGTGAATATTTTGAAACTTAAGCCTATCAGCGGAAAAGTGAATCCCACAAAGAAGAAAATTTCATAAGAAAATTTCCTACAAAAAAAGCCTAATTCATTATTTTTGGTACGAGCAATAATAATACGGAGTAGAAATTTTAAAAGCAACGTTATCTTTCACATTTAATATTTTTTGATAAGTATAGCCAGAAATAACGAAAAAAGTAAGTATGTATACTGACTTTGATATGGTCATACCAGTGGGGGCGCATTATTCCGTTCAGTTCGCCAGCAGTAATTACAAGCTTGGATAGAAACTTCAAGCTAGGGGAAGTGCAAGAATTCGCCCAATTCACACTTCCATGTGATGTAGAGTGGGTTGACTTCACTTTGTCTGAGCTCGGTCTTGAGGTCCTTTAATCGAATATAATTAGGGATGTTATATTGGTCAACTTCACACAAAAGCGTTCCTTAGGTGAGGCGTGTTTACCTTGACAACGACTGCGGCATTTATTTTGTTTGTTATAACGCCAAATTTGCACCAAAAACGCATTTTTCTTCAAAACTTTAGATTCGAATATCTCAAAATCTTGTTGTACTACAGCAATTCTGAGCCCAGATTCGAATTCAGCGCATCAAACACCATCATAGACGTATATCTTTGGTTCATGTTAAGGTCAAAAATTCAAATTTTGTCACACAAAGTAATTAATTAGTGTTTGTGAGTGGATTTTCGGAAGCAGTAACTAATACGACAATTATCAACAAGTGTTTGAGTCCAAATGGCTTGTCACAGAAAAAATACCTTAAACAGAGACTTGTTGCGAATTGTGCATACTTTTAGTGGTACTTTGGTTAAATTAAGAATAATAGATAGTTTTCGAGCCATAAGTTAAAAACGAAAAAATATGGATTTTTTCTTTTTTTACTTGTTGTGTCACGGAATTTTAGCTGCAAAGCTCAGATTCGTATTCAGCACCACCGAAAACATAGATCAGGGAAAAAATCAAAACTATCTCACAATTTGGTCACGAAGACGCTGAGGGCCTTTTTGAACAGAAATTGACTGGACTATTTATCTTAGAGGTTTCTACTTCAGTGATCCTAGTGGTTTAATAAACATAGACATATGTAAATACATAGTTCGATCCACTTCATAAAAATGTCCAAATAGTTGACAGAGTAGAGAAAAAGGTTTCCTAGATGTGGTGGTATCACAATGGTTTGAAGTTGTTTCCAGTAAAAAAAAAGAATAAGCCAGTACAAATTTAATAATAACTTTATTTTAATAAAAGCCTAGGCAATTGCCGATCGAAACTGAGCAATGCCTTTCAAAATCTTTTGTCTAAATCTATTAGCAGAAACTTCTACATGCTACAAGTCTTCGTTCCTCATCTCGGCTAGAGTTTCCAACTATTTTCCTTCTCTCGAACAATTAAGCAAGGAAGATATAACCACGTTGGTAATCCAATCTGGATTGCTCACTTCCACATATTTGCTTGTGCATTTGATTCAGCTCCCTGATCTGGACTAATTTTTGTCGACATTAAGGGGGCACACTCAAAATCATGAAGGTGCCTGACGGCAGTGTTATACACTTTCAGTTTCAAAAATCAGCAAAAGAACTGTTCATGCTGGAGACACACTTTCAAGAGTTTACAGCCAACGACAGGACGACGACTTCTCGTCGTTATAAAACCATCCTGCAGCAAGCACTTGACATCATCTGCAGTTCCTTGGATCTGAGCTATGCTTTCAAAAGTTCCCATAAGAGCATTTGTTGTGCAGTGGAATGTGGAACTATTCCTCCCTTGGTTTCTTGCAGCTTCCAGCAAATGAGGAGAAAGGTCTTAGGAAATAATATCACGGTTTGGATCGACATTGGTTTCTATACCCCGAAAAATGTCTTAGAATGCGGCACAAATATTTTTTGTTCTTATGCCCAGTTGCACCAAAATTCACTAAAAGCGGTTTTTGCTAAAATGGAGTTAAAATTTATCGGACTGATAAATTTATTTTGGTTGCACCAATCTCTTTCGCGCATTTTTAGCTAAAATGCAGTTCATGAACCACCCCTGGATTTTATCATATGTTTATTAAACTGAACGAAAAAATTTAACCAGTGCAAGTAAGATAGCAATAAGGATAATGTGAATACACTATACACAGAAACAAGGTATTCTCATTAGATACAGCCAATGCGCCATCTTGGTGTTTTTTATTATTATTTATTATTTTCTTTTTTTTGAGAAATTATGAAACTATTGAAATAGATACCAACTAACACTAATATTTTTTCGACACACTCTTGGAAATTATGAACAAATATTTAAAAACGACGTCATCGAATTCAGAAAATGGATTTCTCTGTGAACCTGAATAACTCTTCGACGTCTCGCCATTTTTTGGTTTAGTTCGTTATCATATCAGATGAACACATGATGACCATAGTCTATAATTTTTCTGGAATAATTTATTTATTTAAGTAGTGAATTATAAATAGGAAACAAAATGCCATCACCTGTTGTTTTCATTATTTTAATTTGGAATTAACAATATTCCGTCAAATAAAATTGAATTATTTTGTTTGTAGGTAGTTAGATATGTTCATTTAAACTTGCTTTTAAAATTTATCTGGAGGAAAATGGAACTTTACTTTATTGGTTCGTTTATTGGCCTGTTAGATTTAGAAGTGGTTGGTGCAACCGATAAATGTCATTTTAAAATTAAACGAAGCAATAAATATTTAAAAGAGGTCGGTGCAACTGGCCATTACTCAATTAAAATTAAAAATAAATACAGAAAATAAATTAAACAACGAGGCAGATTTGGGGACGCACCAAAATAAAAAAAAATATAGAACTGGCAGAACAAATCAAACTCACCGTGTTAAATTGTTGTTGCAATTCACATCTATTCATCGACACGAAGTGAGATTACAAAAACAACAATGTAAACAAAGGGGTTTTGGGGGGTGAAACGCACGAAGGTTTCCCATCTTTAAATTGTTTATCTATGGTTTTAGTATGGCTTTCAAACGCCTTATTGCCTTAGCGAAGTCTCTAAAGAAGAATCCTCAACTTTTGGAGTGGCAGAACAACTATTTTCGGGATTGGATTACAAAGGGCTTTGCCAGAATCGCGTCACAAGACGAGTTGGAGAGGGATTGGCCAAGGGTTTGGTACGCACCAACGTTCATCATCATTAACCCGAATAAGTTTCCTCCAAAACCAAGATGTGTGACAGACGTGGCGGCTGAAGTCAACGGGGTCTCTCTGAACTCCAATTTACTGAAGGGACCGGACAATCTAGTTCCACTTCTTGCGGGCTTGTTCAAGTTCCGGGAGCGACAAGTAGCTGTGAATGGTGATATCAGAGAGATGTTTCACAAGATTCGTATTAAGTCTGAAGATCAGCAATGCCAACGCATTCTATGGAAGGACGGAATAACAACTAGGCAGCCAACGGTGTATATCATGCAAGTAATGATGTTTGGCCCAAGGTGCTCTCCGTCATGCGCACAGTACGTCAAGAATCATCATGATAACCTTTTCAAGTATAAGTGCCCCGAAGCTGTAGATGGGATAACGAAGCGCACCTATGTCGATGACTATTTTAATAGCCACAACTCAGTCTAAGACGCCATGTCGGTCCCGTGTCGGTTGTTTGTATATCACTTTCTGATGCAAGGTGTTGCTGGGATGAAGGAACAAGAGGTGCATTTATATCATCTTTAGTGGCGTGATGATCCTCTGTTTCCTCGATTGTACCTTGTTGTGGTGATGACGAAGCAGCAGTGCCTGCATTTATATCGTCTTCGATGGTTTGATGATCGTTTTCCATTTCCTTAGAAACCCGAACTATTTGTTTATTTTTATTATCAGGCTAAGATAAGGAAACAGGAGGATGACCAGTGTCTTTGCACAATTGAGTTGTTATTTCGGCAACCTTGATTTTAATTGCACTATTAAGGAAAGAAGAGAACCACTGATGGCAATGCAGTTAGTACAGCGCCACAATAAATTGCGATCTGTGTGCAGGGCTGCATCAGACTATTTGGAAAGATGAGCACACTTTTTCTGAAAAATTGAGCCACAAAAACCTTCACATTTAATAAAATTATTGCGAAGAAATCTATAGCCACAACTTGTACACTTTTCAATTTTTTGATAGGCAAACAAAATTAATTAAAAGAAAGTTATTGTTTAAAATGCAACAAACTATATAGAAACACGTCTTACTCCTAGAGAGAGAGTGTGAATAAATGATGGACGACGGTATGACGAATACCACTTTATTGTGGCTGTTCTGAAATTCGGCCGAATTGAATCCGTACGGATTGAAAACGGCCAACGAAAATATACTGAAATTAAAAACATTAAAAAATGGCCGATTGTGGATCCATTAATTTTGCTGAACATGATTCATAGACGCTCGGCAAAACAAACGGAAAGACAATCCACCTGATTCATAGACGTTCGGCAAAACAAACGGATAGACAATCCACCTTTTTTACTTTTTAATTGGGGTATTCTTTTGTTTTCCGTTTTCAATCCGTACGGATTCAATTCGAATGAATATCGGAACAGCCGTGTATATACTCCTTCATCACCGATTTTGATTGGAACCTCGAAATTTTGTGCCCACAAAACCAATGATATCAAAGTTTAAAAAGAACAATAAAAAACATTACCTAATAACCAGAACTCACCAATACGTACCACCGAAGGCAACAATGTTACTTCACCAATTAGCATCAAATCAAAAAGAACACCCACTAGAACCTTTGTTAGTAGTACTCGTACAACAAACTCAAAACTTTTCCACTTAGCGAAGAACATTTTTGTATGAAAAAAAACCTTAACTCAATATCCACTATTTACAAAAATTGAATTGAAAAAAAAAACTTATGTTTTATATATTCTCCGTTTATTTCGCACCCCGATTTTCATAAAAACTCAAATGAAACCAAGTAAAGCACACACAACAAGAAACAACTTTTCCCTTAGTAGACGGAAGCAGAGTAACACTTTCTCTAAAACTCTTGTTGATAATGATATTTGAGAATTTTGGAGAAAAAAACCACCCTATTTTCTTAGGCTTCATAGAATTCTTTGGGCTAGGGTAGTGGGGTTATTACCGTCGACTATCTTTATGAGTGTGGATGAAAATTTAAAATCCCCTAGTTGACGCTGGTCAAGAACTACTGGCCAGACAGAATGGTGTAGTTGTAGTTGTGGTGTGTTAACTTTGACTGTCAAAGTAGAAATATACAAAAATAGTTTACAGTGCCACAATGAGAGGCTGTAAATGTAGCAAATGTATGGTGTAGCAGAAGTTAAACAAAATTCAACTCTTGCTACATTCTGTTCAAGGGGTTAGTTTCTTGACCAGCGACAACTCTTTCTACTCATCCCTCCTACCTTGTATAACCATATGAGTCGGGTACGCAATAAGAAGAAAGAAACCGACTGAGCAATAGCAATCTTGTGTGTGTTTGTAGTAAACTGCACGACTGGATCGCACGTACTTGCTCTTATGTTCAAGTTGCTTGGAACTTAAGAACTTTTAAAATATTCAAGTTATCATAGAAAAAGTATAAAAAAGCATTTAAATCGTTCTTTTTATTGCTTAAACAAACCGTTAAATAACTTAGAACCCAAAAACAAGTTCATATAAATGGCATTTGATTACTTGAAAAAATACCCACACAAACATTTTAAATCGTTGGAACGGCTTTCTTGAAAACTAATTTCTTATAGATAAAAAGGGAATTGCTCACTTTTGTAGCGCTCTCCGGCCCGGAGTGTTCACTAATGAATTGGGTATCAAATGAAAGCTTAGGTTGAGCTATTTATATGTGTGAACTATTTAAGAAATATGTCATGGTAGATTTGAGATATTTGAGCTGGAAGTTGGCAACTGCAAATAGAGCTTTTTCAGCTTTTTGTCGATAACTTGCGATCTAGGATATGTGGGTCAATATTTGAAAATATTAATATTTCAGTCTCCTTCATTTTTTAACCGAAGTACAAAATTTTATTATAAGTTTGTTAATTGGATGGCTTAAAACAAACGGGTTCTAATATTCGCGCTAGAAAAAATAAAGCTAAAAACATATCATACCCGCTATCTCCATTTAAACACCCAAAATGTTATTCCCCTGACGTGTCCCCAGGTCTACTTACCACACTGTCTGAATTTTAGCAACGAAACTAAAAACGATACAAAAAATTTAATGATGCAGTCTTTTTAACAATATATGCATCCTAACTAAAAAATAGTTAAAGGATTTTTAGTTGCTTTTTTTTTTTAAATAGGAGCTATTAAGTAAGTGTCCCCCATAAATTGATCATTTCTATCCCACCAATGGAAATTTAAAAAAAAGTATATATAGGCTCAAAATAGAAAACTGATTTTTTTGTTGTTTAACGGTACAGAATTGCTCTCTATGAAAATTGAAGTAAAGGTAGAACTAGAATAGGCGGAAGCTGTCGGAAGCTTATGTCAAAACCGACCGAAAATTAGCTTCCCGAAACGTCAATTTCATAAGTGGCCCATAATGCACTTAAGTGGTTGGAAGTGAACAAAAAATAAATAATTGTTTATTCAATGTTTATTTTCTCATTATACTTATTCACAGCGCAGAGTGATAGCTTTTAATTATTTATTTTGCAAAACCACTAAAATTCTATGTGATATAAATTAATTCAAAGAAAATTGTTTTGACTTCTCTCATTCATTCATCAAACAGAAAAAAAGTTGAAAACTTTGCACCAAGCGCCAAGTTCTTGTTAGTTTGCTTCCACCATTTTGATTTTGCATTCGCCCACTTACGAAAGAGCGGTCGTTGAGCGCTCTCACTTCCGACGGCAAAAGTTAACGAAAACTAAACGAAAAGTTCCACTTCGCAATTATGTGCGTGTCATATAAATTTCTTGTTTTCGCTCGGTTTCGTACGACCACTTAAGTTGGCTTCCGACTATTCTAGTTCTACCTTAAAGCCTAGTACGCTGCAGATGCGAAACGAAAAATCCCATACAAAAATGACAGAACGAAATCATAAACAAAAAATTTAGTTCTACTTTTCGTTCTGCAGTACGCTGTTCGATGAGCGAAATTGATAATCGTAACAGATTATTTGGAGAAGTCTACACTCTTTTTTCGCACACAATTAATTACCCAGACCATTTATTATGTGCGAAAAAATGACATTTGTGTTTTTTTGTGTTTATTTTTGTTGTTTCTTTCATTACAGAATTAATGCTTGTGATTTTTTTGCATTTGCATTTGTTTTAATTTTTTGAATTTGTGCAACTGTCAATGAATATTTTTCCGCTTCGTTTTCGTAGGCATTTCGTTGTGTTGTTGGAGACCAACTAAAAATTTCGTTTCGCATCAGCAGCGTACTAGGCTTAAGGGTTTAAAAAAAACTTTGTTGTCTTTTTTATTTCAAGTTAAGGCAATGATTTTGTTTTTTGTCAAGCGAAATTGTCATTCCTCTAACGCGTGTTTTTTACTAAACCGTGTGGTATAAAAATTGAAAAGTTTAAGTTTAAGTTTAAGTTAACTACAAGGGCCTACGTGAAAAATAATATAAAACATCTAATTTTCTAATAACCTCCATTTAATTCTCATAAAACACCCTTCGGAGTCATTCCCCTAACATCATTTTTTGTGTCATTCCCCTGACTTTCAAGCTTTCATTATAATGATTGATTGCGTTTTGGTAACTCTAGAAGAATAAATAATATTACATTTAAACATATTTACAGTATTTTTAGTAGTTTTGAATTTTTTCACATTTTCTCGGTCAAAATATCATAAAAAAATACGATCAGGTATTACTATAAAATGTTTAGTTTCGCAAAATCCTTGAATCATGAGAGCAAGTTCGTGCAACATAGTCGTGGATGCTATTTTTCATGTTAGTATTTGTTCTCTTTTTTCTTTACACTCCTGAAATAATTCGCAAAATTAAATATCCATCTAATCAACAGAGTAAATATAAATTCTTGTCATTCCCCTGATACAAGTAAAGGGTCCGCCAAATAACTTTTTGACAATGCTATAAAAACAAAAACTACTGAATATTTTCTCAAATTTCTTTTTTATTTGAAAGTACAATCCTTCCGGTTAATAATGGAAAATAATTTCATTCAAATGGCTGCTTCGCTAAGTGGGCCTGCGATCGACTTAGAGAAGATGCCAATTTTGCCAAAAAAAATTATCTTTTCAGATGAAGCTCATTTTGATCTTGGCGGGTATTTAAACAAGCAAAATTGTCGCATTTGGGGCACAGAAAACCCGCACGCCATTGAAAAGCCGATACACCCAAAACGAGTCACTGTTTGGTGCGGATTTTGGTCCAGAGGCATAATTGGGCCATTTCGAGTGGCCGTTACAGTCAATGGCGATCGTTATCGGGCCATGTTGAACGAATTTTTGTTCACAAAAATTGATGAGGAAGATATTGGCAACATTTGGTTTCAACAGGACGGCGCACAGTGGTAAAAATGGCCAAACTAGCTGGACATTAGGACAAAAATTCATGTCAACTGATCAGCGAATGGACTTTATATTATAACCAGAAATGGTTGACTAGACAGAAACTGCATTGAGAATTCCATTTGATCTGATGCACGTGTGCAAATATGTCACTCTTTGTAATACATCAGGTAGTTCGCAGTTCTGTACTAAATTTAGACCATGTTAAATATTGTTCTGCTAGTTTTAAAAAGTAAGGTATTCAATTTTTGACATCTGGATATTCTTATTAGTGGTTAGTACAACATATTTAGCCGTTACCTGATTCGGAAAGGTATTAAATTATCTGGTACAGACTAACGAGAAGTAGCGCTTTAATTTTTATTCAACTTAGTTTTTGAAGTGATATAACTTTTTTTCTCCGTGTTTCTCCACATTTCGGAAAGCATGGCCTGAAAGAAGAGCATCTACAAAATACTTAAAGCAAAAAATCACACCCATACAGACCCATACGGCTTTGATATCTAATTTTGTTCAGGAAAATGTCCGTTCAAAGGTGATGTTTTAGTAGTTGAATATGAAGAAAATTTTAAAAGAAATTCTTCTTTTTAAGTGGAGTGACCGAATATATAATTCAAAGTTAAAAGTTCAACTGATGTTTTAGTCCAGCGGTTCCCAAACTTTTTAAGCTGTGGAACCCTAAACAATGCCCAAATACATTTCGGAACCCCATCCTGAGAATTGCAAAAAATAAAAAAAAAAACAACACATTTCAAAATCAATTTTAAATTTAGTGTGAAGAATGAATCTGTATCATTGTTTGATTTATAATAAATTAACTTCTATGTCCGAAAGTTGTATTCGCAGCGTCCAGCCTCGATCTGTATTCAGTTTTTGTGTAAGTATACGCTGAAAAGCCTTTCACAGCGGTACATTGTAACAAAAGGTAGCAAATTTAATATAGCTTTCTTGGCAAGCTCAGGGAATTCATTTTTTAAAACCAATCCAAAATTCGTTTAATGATACAGAATCACATACATATTTTGATGAAGAGGAGCTCTGCAGATCTGTCAGGGTCATACGCTTGATGGCTTTCATTAGAAATGGTTTTTTACCCACTCGATGCCAGTATTTGTATCTCGAAAGTGATCCAGCATGAATCTTTCGAGACTAACCAAATGGAGAGCAATAACATTGCTAATATCTGCTCTGAGTTCAAGCATGTTATCTTGCAAGAATTCATGTAAAACTGGAAAACGCTTAAAATTGTTCTTTTGTTCACGCATGAGATAGTCCAGTGATATTGTATTTTTACTATGCAAATTGTGGGATAGTTTTGATTTGTTCGCTCCTTTATGTTGTTGGGGGTGCTGAATCCGAATCTGAGGTTTGCTAACAAAATTTCGTGACGCAACACGGAAAAAATGCATTTTTTTGTAGTTTTTCACTAATGGCTCGAAAACTGCCAACTATTCAAAAATTGCATCAAGCTTTCATTGAAAGCATACACAATTTCCAATAAATCCCTATTTAAGGTTTTCTTCTGCGACAACCCATTTGGACTCAAGCGTTAGTCGAAAATTGATGCATTTTTACTGTTTTCGAAAATCCACTCGAAACCTCTAAGAAACTACTTTGTGTGACGAAGTTTGAAGTTTATTCCGTAACATGAACCAAGATATACTTTTCTGATGGTCTTAGATGCGCTGAGTTTGAATCTGGCCTTGAGATTGCTCTATCGCGTCACCTTTTGAGATAGCTATTCAAATCTTAAAATTTAAAATAAATGCATTTCTTATACAAAATTGGGGATTTTTTTTTCTCGAGGTAGTTTTTTTCGAAAAAATGTCTATGGTCATTCTGAAGTATGAACATTTAACTTCGAAATCCTTTTTGAATCTTTCAAATACCTCCATTCGTCTTCGAGAAATGGTTGGTTTTCATTTTACTACATAATTCGAAAAATCCCACAATTTGCCATTTTGAGCACAAATTGACTGGATTTTTCGAATCAGGTAGTAAGACGAAAATCATCGATTTCTCGAAGACGAATGGAGGTATTTGAAAGATTCAAATAGAGTTTTGAAGTAAAATGTTCATACTTCAGAATGACCCTAAACATTTTTTCAAAAAAAAATTACCTCAAGAAAAAAATAAATAACTTCAAATTTGCATACAAAATGCATTTTTTTAAATCTTTAGGTTCGAATATCACAACGTAACGTGCTAGAGCAATTCCAAGGCCAGATTCGAACTCAGCGCATCAAAGACCATCCGAAAAGAATATCTTGGTTCATGTTACAGACAAAAGTTCAAATTTTGTCACACAAAGTAATTCTTAGCGCTTTCGAGTGGATTTTCGAAAACAATAAAAATACATCAATTTTCGACTAGCGCTTGAGTCCAAATGAGTTGTCGCAGAAAAAAACCTTAAATAGAGATTTATTGGAAATTGTTTATACTTTCAATGGTACTTGATGTAATTTTCGAATAGCTAGTTGGTAGTTTTCGAGCCATTCGTGAAAAACTCCCAAGAAATGCATTTTTGATCATTTTTTGCGATTTTTTCCATGTTGCATCACGAAACTTTGTTGGCAAGTATCAGATTCGGATTCAGCACCCCTGAAAACATTAAGGATGAAAAAATCAAAACTACCCCTCAATTTGCTCGCAAAGAGCCTTTTTGAGCACAAATTAACTGGACTAAGAGCCAGAAATTAATTTTTGTTTTCAAAGCTGCCAGTTTGTCTCTCGCAAAAAATACTGTTATTGATTTTTCCTGCAGAGCTGTAGCAGTTTCGTTGATCTTCTCGAAAATGTCTGCAAGTTAAGCTAATATCGTAATCCATAGCTTCATGCAATACATTAAAGAGGTTTGCAGTTAAAGACATATTTTTTCCAGTTTGAACACATTCAACTCATCACGAAGTTGAAATAACCAGGATAAGGCTTTCCCTCTGGAAAGCCATCGGATTTCAGTATGAAATAATTTTAACAATCTCGATTGGAGAGGACGATTCCTTACAAAATTAACTATTCTCACAGCTTCACCGAGAACTTTTTTTAAATCAGTTGGCATTCTTTTCATAACAAGTGCATAACGATGGAAAATACAATAGGAGCAAAGTTATTAATATTTGAAACAACCCCTTCAACCTTTCCCACCATTTCTGTGGCTCCGCCGCTGCATATGTATATAAATACATTTTCCCCAATTAATGATGTGTTTACTCATTACCTTGAAGTTCACACTTCGATTAAAAAATATAAACTTAAAAAAAAAAATTTTGTTCAATTTTTTTTTTTTGAAAATTCTTCTTTTTTTTCTTTTATTGTATGTATTTTACTGTTTATACTTCAAGAAATTTGTGGAACCGCTGTTTTAGTCTATTGAAATGGTATTTTGACCTTGTATTTCGGGTTGGACAAAGTTTTTTACTTTTGATGTGTAGGGGAGTTCAGTATGTGTATAAAACCGGATTTTCGGGGTTGAAAGCCCCACCATTCGCCCATCATCTTGAAAAAAGTGTAGAAAAGAATTTCCACGATATCTTGAAAACCGTTAGTTTTATAAACGAAAAATTTAACGCCAATTATTTTAATTTGACCAAGTTGAAATATTTTGTGGGTGAAAAATCTGGTTCTTCTTCGGCTATTTTGGTCACTTTGGTATATGCAATGAAACAAGTTATTCCATTTACTTTCCCGACGTTTCGACAGGGGTTGCTGTCTTCCTCAGGGGATCTTTATTGAAACAATAAATCACAAAACACAGTTGAACAAATTAGTATAAATAGTTTGAAGAAATTAAATGAATTGATCAGATTTCTTATACATAAAAAAGAAAAAAAAATTACATTAATAAAGTTAATGAAATGGATTTGTATAAATTAATAAATAAATTAATTACGAAAAAAAAAAAGAGTTAAAACAAAAATTAAGCACTTCTTCTCACGAAGTTCAGTCTTGTATTACTTTGATTTGCTGTATTTAGAAACAAAATTTAAAATTTCTTAGCCGTTACAAAAGAGCAATATATTGCCGAAATGTTTTGTATGTCTTGTTTCCTGTTCATGTTGTTATTGTTTTTGAGAATGTGGAGGGTTTCCAAGGTGTACCTTTTGTTAAAATGTCTCTCCGTTTGAAGGACTTCGACCTCATCAAAATCTGGCTGATGTTCGGTTTGAACACAATGGTTCGCCAGTGCTGTCTTGGCGGAACTTTTTCTATGAATGTCCGATTTGTGGCCAGCCATTCTCTGTCGCAGGAACTGCTTTGTTGTACCTACATAGCAAAGGTTGCAGCTTTCGTCATCTTTGCCTTTGCAGTTGATTTTATAGACAACATCGGTTTTATTTTCCTTCTCGGTTTTCGGTTTCAATTTTGTAAAAACAGATGCAAGTGCGCAATGTGACTTGAATGCTAATTTCACATTTTTACAACGACTGGTGACAACTTGTTTGAAATTTGTAGCTAACGTTGGGACATAAACAATGCTTTTATAAACGCAGTCTGTAGAAATTTTTTCCGGAGTTTCGGAATTAACTTTATTTTTGAATCTTTGTATTAAACTTTATGAGTTCATAAGGGTAGCCATTGTTAGCTAAAATTTCAGTGACAATCTTTTCATTTTTTGGGTGGTATTTTTTGTCACTTAACATAAATACTTTTTGTACCAAGTTAGACGCGGTGTTTATCACAATGTGTTTCGCCTGGTATGATCGAAAATTCACTAGTCTTCCTGATGCTGTTTCTTTTTGATACCAATCGAAAGATAGGTGGTCTTCTTCACGATGGATTTTAACATCCAAAAAAGCTAACTCGTTTTGTTTTTCTTTTTCCACGGTGAACTTTATTTTATGGTTGAAACCATTGAGAACGACCAACAAATCATCAATTTTACGGTGATAAATAACCGCGAATATATCATCAACATATTTGAAAATTGCTTTTGGTCTCTCAATTATTTTTAAACATTCATTAAGAAGATGATCCAATACCAAATCAGCAATAGTGGGCGACAGTGGGTTACCCATTGGCATGCCGTGTATTTGCTTATAGATTTTGTCCTTATATTGAAGGTAATTGTTTTCTTTTAAGCAGAACTCTAAAATTTCTAAGAATTTTCTTTGGCTTAGCATTGTGCTTTGGCTTATTGTTTCCCATTGATTTTTAACTACACTGATTGCAAGATATGTAGGGATATTGGTGAAAGAGACGCAGCATCGTATGAAACTAAAACTTCATGCTCCTCTAGTGTGATGTTTTTGGCCTTCGCTACAAACTCAAATGAATTTTTAACCATATAAACTGAATTATTGGTTACATTATGCAGTATTCTCCCAACGTACTTCGATAGTTCATAACAAGGCAGCTTCATAGAGGATGTTATGGGTCGAAGAGGCATATCTCGCTTATGTTTTTTTGGCAAACCGTAAATACATGGAATTTGTGCTGTGTATGTCGTCATTCTCGCCTTCTCCAAAAAATACCACCCAAAAAATGAAAAGATAGTCACTGAAATTTTAGCTAACAATGGCTACCCTTATGAACTCATAAGGAGTTTAATACAAGGATTCAAAAATAAAGTTAATTCCGAAACTCCGGAAAAAATTGCTACAGACTGCGTTTATAAAAGCATTGTTTATGTCCCAACGTTAGCTACAAATTTCAAACAAGTTGTCACCAGTCGTTGTAAAAATGTGAAATTAGCATTCAAGTCACATTGCACACTTGCATCTGTTTTTACAAAATTGAAACCGAAAACCGACTGCAAAGGCAAAGATGACGAAAGCTGCAACCTTTGCTATGTAGGTACAACAAAGCAGTTCCTGCGACAGAGAATGGCTGGCCACAAATCGGACATTCATAGAAAAAGTTCCGCCAAGACAGCACTGGCGAACCATTGTGTTCAAACCGAACATCAGCCAGATTTTGATGAGGTCGAAATCCTTCAAACGGAGAGACATTTTGACAAAAGGTACACCTTGGAAACCCTCCACACTCTCAAAAACAATAACAACATGAACAGGAAACAAGACATACAAAACATTTCGGCAATATATTGCTCTCTTGTAACGGCTAAGAAATTTTAAATTTTGTTACTAAATACAGCAAATCAAAGTAATACAAGACTGAACTTCGTGAAGAAGTGCTTAATTTTTGTTTGAACTCTTTTTTTTTTTTCGTAATTAATTTATTTATTAATTTATACAAATCCATTTCATTAACTTTATTAATGTAAGTTTTTTTTCTTTTTTATGTATAAGAAATATGATCAATTCATTTAATTTCTTCAAACTATTTATACTAATTTGTTCAACTGTGTTTTGTGATTTATTGTTTCAATAAAGATCCCCTGAGGAAGACAGCAACCCCTGTCGAAACGTCGGGAAAGTAAATGGAATAACTTGTTTCATTGCATATACCAAAGTGACCAAAATAGCCGAAGAAGAACCAGATTTTTCACCCACAAAATATTTCAACTTGGTCAAATTAAAATAATTGAATTTAATACATCGGACGGCCTGCCGAACACAAGATCTACCACAATGAGAAACTACTACCAACACATCACATACAAACACGGAGAACATGTATGCTTTCATCTAAAACAATACAGCTATTCACAAAGACACCTAGCCCAACAAAAACAAAATTTAAAATTTCTTTTAACATGCAGAGACTACGGTTTTATACCCAACCACTTGTTAAATACAACAAAAAACATCCATCACATATTCGCGAGTTCAAAATCCATCTCGCAGTTTAATACAATTGAACAAAAATTCCATAAAAAAGTGTTAAACATTGAAATCACAGAAATTTGCCATAAGATTAAACGCACAACCAACGTAATACGACTACAAGACAAACGCATCAAAGAACATCTATCAACTGAGGAATATACACAATTTACAGGTAAACAGAAGCAGGTCTATAGAGATACTCTTTTAAAGAAACAAACCACAAACACGCATAAAATAGACCAACTGAAGACAAAACTTTGGAATAATTTCAATATTCAATTTAATGACAAATGGTTTGTCAACAAAACAAATATTGAATTTCCATTTGAGATCAAATGGCTTTTTTCATTAGGAAAAAAATTCTCGCTGCCGATTGAAAAGAAAAGCTTTCCCTTACTACAGCTTATCAGCGTTACCGCTGTGCCACTTTAGTGTCAAATTGCCACTTTTTTTCAGGCTGTGCCACCGAGCCACCACCTTTCAGTCTGTGCCACTTTTTATTCCCCACAAGTAAAACTAAAGTTAGCAATTCACCATGCCATTTTACCATACCTTTTCATTTCTTTCATTCTTTTAAATAAATTATTATGTATTATTTATTCATACCTTTATTTATTTATTTATGTTGAATAATAAAACAAATTGAACTGTTAAATTTTTAGTTTGTAGCTTACGTTGCAATAAACCTTAAAATGATTGTTAAAATTATGTGTTTTCTTCAACTCCTATAAATTCGTTGAGATGAGTGTGAAATTTTTTCCCTTAAGTCAATTTTCATTATGGTGTTGTTCTGTTTTTAATATTAAGTGCCACCTTTTTTTCTCGATTGCCACTTTTTTTGCCACTTTTCCAAAATATCCTACGGTAACGCTGCAGCTTATTGCCGACGGAGAAGACATCATAAGGAGTGTGCAAGATGAAAGAGAGCAAGAAATATTACGCGCTCAATACTGCAATATGTTGCACTCTTTCCAACGTAACCATCAAAATGATCAATTTGCCAAATATGTAGCTAAGGTATACAAAGAAACGAAAGCTTTTTTAAAGAAAAACAAAAACATCGTCATTGTACCAGCTGACAAGGGCAATGTTACTGTGGCCATTGTATATAAATTCTATAGTATTCTCATGAAGAAAAAAAGCTCGTGGCCATCTATGCGTCCAAATGTCATACTAATTTTTGTAAAGGGATCTCGGTAAGGCGATCACAGCGAACCTATCGACCAAATGTCTACCTACAAAATCGTGTTTCATGAGAATACTATAGATTGGATATACAATGCTGTGGCCATGGATAAGAGTGCGTATGAAACGAAAATGAATGACATTTTAGCCGATTGTTCTACATACAGAATCAATAGAACAAGCCCAACAACAACACTACAGTCGAAGAACAACGAATTAGTTAAATGGCTCAACAACAACAAATTTATTGATGACAAGGAGAAGGCGAGAATGACGACATACACAGCACAAATTCCATGTATTTACGGTTTGCCAAAAATACATAAGCGAGATATGCCTCTTCGACCCATAACATCCTCTATGAAGCTGCCTTGTTATGAACTATCGAAGTACGTTGGGAGAATACTGCATAATGTAACCAATAATTCATTTTATATGGTTAAAAATTCATTTGAGTTTGTAGCGAAGGCCAAAAACATCACACTAGAGGAGCATGAAGTTTTAGTTTCATACGATGCTGTGTCTCTTTTCACCAATATCCCTACATATCTTGCAATCAGTGTAGTTAAAAATCAATGGGAAACAATAAGCCAAAGCACAATGCTAAGCCAAAGAAAATTCTTAGAAATTTTAGAGTTCTGCTTAAAAGAAAACAATTACCTCAATATAAGGACAAAATCTATAAGCAAATACACGGCATGCCAATGGGTAACCCACTGTCGCCCACTATTGCTGATTTGGTATTGGATCATCTTCTTAATGAATGTTTAAAACTAATTGAGAGACCAAAAGCAATTTTCAAATATGTTGATGATATATTCGCGGTTATTGATCACCGTAAAATTGATGATTTGTTGGTCGTTCTCAATGGTTTCAACCATAAAATAAAGTTCACCGTGGAAAAAGATAAACAAAACGAGTTAGCTTTTTTGGATGTTAAAATCCATCGTGAAGAAGACCACATATCTTTCGATTGGTATTGTAATATTTTCTCAGGTTCGTTAATAAAACTTATTTACTTTATTCAAAACGTCCACTTATTTATTTCGCAAAATAAAGCACTTTACTTTTCTTACTACAAACAAAACGATTTATTATTCACCACTGAATTAATTCACAAACTTTACTTTTCACTTTTATTACAACCAACTTTATTCATTCACGATTAAAAACAAACTGTGTCGCTGCCGTTCAAACATGTGCCTTTTATACTTGTTTTCCAAACTCTCGAAATAAGGAGAACGTTCTGGTCTCTGCTTCTAGAGCTTTCCGTAGAGGAAATTTCCCAATAATTTCCCTTCCAAAAGCTTTTATTTGACAGCTGGTAAATCTGCTATAATCCGGCAGATGGTGCTTCCTTCGTTTGAGAGTTGCTATAATTATAGCTAATAAGGGTATGTTTGCACTGCGACCGTAAGCTTTATTGTGTCCGTTTGTTTGCATTTCGGAGTCGTTATAGTTTAAATATGGAAAGTTATTACACTGCCCCCCTCTTAGGATTGATCGTCCCGAGCAAATCCATTACTTCCATCACCATTATAATGATGTAAACGGTCGCTGTGAACTACTTTTAGTTTGCCTCTTAATCCTCTCTGAATGCGGTAGACGACATCGTTTATTCGTGTTACGACAGTATAAGGGCCTTCCCAATTTTGTTGAAGCTTCGGTGAGAGTCCCTTCCGACGGTGGGGATTATAAAACCACACAAGGTCTCCCACTTGGAATCCTGTCGTTGTGGCTTTTGCGTCGTATCTTGTTTTCATCCGATCACTCGATAGCTTTATATTTGCCCTCGTCCTTTTGTGAATGTCAACTAGCTTTTCTTTGAGGTTTTCCACGTAGTCGTCAATTCCTTGTGGCTCACTTGTATTACATCCAAATTTGATCTCGCTTGGTAGTCGTATTGTGGTCCCGAGCAGGATTTCTGATGGTGTATGTCCTGTTGAGCTATGTACCGAACTTCGATAGGCCATCAAGAATAACGGAATATGCCGATCCCAGTCTCGTTGGTTGTCGCTTACAACTTTGGAAAGGTGTTCTTTAAGGGTCCGGTTGAATCGTTCAACCATCCCATCAGATTGTGGGTGAAGCTGTGTTGTCCTCGTCTTTTTAATGCCAAGGAGTGTACAAACTTCCTGAAAAATTTTGGACTCGAAGTTCCTCCCTTGATCTGAATGGAGTTCCATAGGTACACCAAACCTGCTTACCCAGTTGAAAACAATGTGATCCGCGACTGTTTTGGTTTCCTGGTTTGGGATGGCAAATGCCTCAGGCCACTTGCTGAAGTAGTCCATTACTACCAGGATGTATCGGTTTCCGTTTTCGGTTTCTGGAAAAGGGCCTGCAACGTCTATTGCAATCCTCTCAAAGGGCGTGCCCACATTATACTGCTGCATTCTACTCTGGACTTTTCTGCCTGGTCCCTTGCTTGCAGCACAAGTATCACATTTTCGGCACCATTTTTCGACGTCTTCTCTTGCGTGTAGCCAGTAGAATCGCTGCCTTACCTTTTCCAGTGTCTTATTGACACCCAAATGTCCTCCGGAAGCTCCATCATGCATCTCTTGCAGAGCGTCATTAACTTTGGAACGAGGTACGACTAGCTGCATCACATATGATTTGCCGTCTGTGGATTCCCATTTACGTCTTAGTACTCCTTCTTGTACATGAAGCGAGTCCCATTGTGCCCAATACGCTTTAAGAGTTGGACTTCTATCGGAGATGTCACCCCATTTTGGTTTCTCTTGGTGTTCCTTCTACGCAAGAATGGGTTCAATATCCGAGTCTTCTTGTTGGGCAGTCCTCAGTTCTTCATTACTCCAACCGTAAATGGGATCGGGTCTTAATCGCTGGATGGAAGCAACCTCCTTCTCTTCCTGACGTGTGCAGTGCTTGCAGTCCGATTTGCATGGTCTCCGAGATAAGGCATCTGCATTTGAGTGCAACCTTCCTCTTCGATGTTGGATCTGGTAGTCGTATGTCTGCAATCTCTCAATCCATCTTGCCACTTGACCTTCTGGATTTTTGAAGTTCAACAGCCAGTTAAGTGCGCCATGATCTGTTCGAAGAAGGAACTTCTGTCCATAGATGTACTTATGGAAGTGTTTTGTTGCCGATACTAAAGCTAGAAGTTCTCTTCTGGTCACGCAGTAATTTCTTTCTGGCTTTGAGAGCACCTTGCTGTAATAGGCAACGACCTTCTCTTCTCCTTCGTGGACTTGTGATAGTACGGCACCAATTCCTACGTTACTTGCGTCAGCGTCGATGATGAAAGGTTTCCCTGGTGTCGGATAGGCCAAAACTGGTGTATTGCATAGGCGCTGCTTAAGTTCCTGGAAGCTTTTCTCGCACTCGCTTGACCATTTGAACGGTTTGCTTTTCTCTGTTAGCTGGTGCAAACTTTTCGCGATCCCAGCAAAATCCTTCACAAATCGTCGATAGTACGTGGCTAGACCAAGAAAGCTCCGGAGTTGATGTTTATCCTGTGGTTTCGGCCAATTCTTTACGGTGTGAACTTTTTCAGGATCAGTCTTCACTCCTTGGGAAGAGATGATATGTCCCAAATATTTTACCTCAGACTTAAAAAACTCGCACTTGTCTGGATTCAATTTCAAGTTTGCTTCTCGAAGCCTCTGGAACACGGCCTTAAGGTTTCCACAATGCTCATCAAATGTCTTACCATAAACAATGACATCGTCCAAATAGACTAGGCAAGATTTCCAAGTAAGTCTTTGTAAAACACACTCCATCAAACGCTCAAATGTTGCCGGAGCGTTGCATAGTCCGAAAGGCATCACTTTAAATTGCCACAGACCATTTCCTGTGGAGAAAGCCGTCTTTTCTCGATCTTCTGGATGGATTTCTACCTGCCAGTAGCCACTCTTCAAGTCCAATGTTGAAAACCATTCAGCTCCTTCCATCGCATCCAGAGTATCGCTGATTCTTGGCAGAGGGTAGCTGTCTTTCTTTGTCACATCGTTCAGCCTCCGACAATCCACACAAAATCGAGTACTTCCGTCCTTCTTTTTGACAAGAACTACTGGGGATGCCCAAGGACTTTTAGAGTTTTCTATTAGCCCATCTTTCTTCATGCTCGATATCATCTCTTCAACTTCGGCTTGTTTGGCTAATGGGAGACGTCTTGCTGGTTGTCGAATAGGTCTCGCGTCTCCTGTGTCGATTCGATGCTGCACCAGTTGTGTTCGACCATACTGCCCATTGGGTGAAGAGAGTATATCAGCGTACTCGTGAAGGAGGCTTCCAGCAACACTAAGCTGATGTTCACTTAATTTTGAAGACTTGAGAATGTTTGACTTCATAGAGTTCACTTTCCTGGGGTCCACATATTCTTGTGTATCAACTTCTGTGATTTTAGTTATTGCAGATACGGATTCACGTTTTCCAACAACTTCTCCTTTTTTAAGCTTGACTTCATACGGTTTGATGTTGAGTATCCGTACGGGCACCATGTTGTTCTTTGGTGCCACAAGGGTCTTCCCTAGGATGATGTTTTGAGAAGACTGCTCAGACTCTGGCTCCACCATTAGGTATCGATGGCTACCCAAATCTCCCTTTATTTTTGTCCAAACGAACACTTCTGAAGAAGGTGGCAGGCAAATATCTTCCTTTATGACAGTTCTCAGAGTTGATGAATTTTCATTGCCATAAACCATAGGAATTTCCACATTTCGGTATTTGAGAACTTGCTTTCCGATATCGAGAATTACTTCATGCTCTTTCATAAAGTCGATTCCAACGATGCACTCGTCACATATATCTGCTACCAGAAACAGATGTGAAAACTCCAGTTCTGCCAAACGGATCGTTAGACGAACCTCCCCGTACACTCTGGCTGCCTCTCCTGTTGCTGTTTTCAGATGGTAGGCGTTGGTGTTATGCAGCCACGTCATCTTCACCAAGTCCTTTCGAACAATGGAGGTAGTGGCACCGGTGTCGATCGTAGCCACTTGCTTCTTGCCGTTTAATGTTGCCTCCACAGTCAGACTTTTGTTGTTTCGTTTCGTCTGTGAGACCTGGATGGTGGTTCTGGGGCCATCGATACCAGAAACCAGCTTCTGCCCCTCGAAGTTGGTTCTTACTCGTTTTCCCGGTTGAGCAACGGGGCGTGTAGGAGTATTGACATTGTTGTTGTTAAAGTTTCTGCTTCCACAATGTTGACATGCAGGTCTTCTAGGTGGCAATCTGCACTGGCGTTGAAGATGTCCGGTCTTGTTACAATTCCAGCATCGAGCAGGTCCATCTCGCTGGTTCCTTTGGAATGCAGTTCTCTGGCAAGAACACTCCTCAATTTCTAGTTCTCTTACCCGATGAACTCCTTGAGAAGCCTGTTCTGCTGCTTCCATAGTCAGGGCGAACGCCAATGCTTCAGGGAGTGTGCGTTTTCCAGCCGTTCGAATTGCTCGCTGAAGGTTGATGTCAGATACAGCACGAACAAAGGCTTCTGTTGCGAATTGGTTGATGATTTCATCTCCTGCAGCTGGATATGCCAGATGTGCCAATCGTTCGATGTCTGCTTGAAGCTGTTGCAGAGTTTCTCCCCTCTTTTGGATTCTAGTATTGAGTTGAACACGGAAGACTTCTTGCATATGGCCATCTCCAAAGCGTTTGTCAATGGCCTGAACAAGAGCACTGAAGTTGCCACTCTTATCTGCTGGTATGGTTTGCAGCAGTTCAGCAGCAGTTCCTCTGAGGGCAAGCGTCAGAGCTATGTATTTGTCCTCCTCATCCCAGCCATTTGTTGCTGCGGCTGCTTCAAACTGCTTCTTGTAGATTGACCAGGAAGTTTGTCCATCGAAGGTTGGGGGATGCATCTCCTTTCTCCTAGGAAAGTCACCAGAACTTTCTCGAACCTTCATTTTTCTTACTTTGTCCAATTCCTTGGTAATGGATTCGATTTTATCTTCCACTTTTTCGAACTTTGATTCTACTGTCGACAATTGCTTATCGACATTAGACAGTTGTTGATCGACAGTTTTTTTTTTTTTTTTTTTTGACCGTGGGAAGGTGCAAAACCTGCATCAGGCTCTATGAGGACCGGAAAACGCGTGCTCATAGAAGTGTGAGATTCTTACTACACTAAAACCACCTCCACTTCCCGATTGCAACTAAGTTGAAACTTATCTAGCAATTTATTTTTAACGAAGTTAAGTAACGTGTTGCAGGTAACTTTCCGGTGAAAGTTTCTGCTTATTCCGCGATTTTAAAGCGGTTTTGTGTTCACCGCACCAAGTCGGAAGGTTTTGTTCTTTGCAGACGGCGTACTAAATTCGACTCGTCAAGAATGTCAATAATCGTTGGATTAGCGTGATCTAATATATAGATATCCGAACCCTTGTTTGAGAGCTTAAGTTGTGTTTATTTCTTGCAAATTTAACAATTGTTTTACTTAATTACACTGGTCTGCAACGAAAATCGCCTTTAAACCAAAATATACTTTTCTAAAGGATTTTGGCATGCTGAATCCGAATCTGAAGTGAAAATTACTCTAGCACGTCATGTTTTTGAGATACTCCAGTTCAAACATGTCAAAAACCCGTTTTTTGGGTTCTTTTGACGTTGAATTTCTTCACCGATAGAAACTTTTTTTAAAAACAAATAACAGGACCTGAAAGAACTATATTTCATCTTTCTAAATCATTTTTAATCTTTTTAAAATTCCTTTTCCTCCCAAAGATATTATAAATTCAAGGAAATCACCCAAGAACTACTTAGCTCTTATAAAGCTCTTAACTGCAACATGTCGCTGAAAATTCATTGTTTGGACTCCAACTTAGATTTTTTCCCGGTTAACTTTGGTGTAGTTTCAGATGAAAATGGTGAAAGGTTTCATCAAGACATGATGTACATAGAACGAAGATATAACGAGAAATGGTCAGAAGCAATGCTGGCAGATTTTTGCTGGTCAATTTTTCGTCAGACAATGGAAAATATGAAAAGAAAAAAAGCTACAAAATAATATGTTTATAGAAAAAATGTTATAGTAAATTGTTTATTTGGATTTTTGAGTTTATTTTATTTTTTAAAACTACTTTTTTAAGGTGTAGTTTGGTAGAATCGGTGTGTTTTTTTATATTGTAAATTATTTTACCAGAGTACTCGGTGAAATATACTAATGGGAAAAAAGTGTTTGGGATTTTGAAACGCTTAGTTTTTTCTTTTTTTTTTTAAGTCTGATTAAAAAAATTTATTTAATATACTTGATTCTATGAATATTAAATATAGGGAAATTCTATTATTTCCCAAAAAAAAAAAAAATGTTTTTTACAGCGTAAATCATAAAAACTGCGAAATTTCTCTTGTTTTTTTTAAATAACGGTTTAAAATATAGGTGAACATTGATGGATAATGACAAATCTGGTTTCATGTGAAGGCCAATATTATGTGGAGTAAGTCCTCCAAATTTGAGCAGAATTGGCACAATAGTTTTTTTTTTTTTGCCAAGTCAACCAAGTCTAAGAGGGCTCTTTTTTACAAATCAATCATATTTTTCAAAAATCAATTTAATAAAAACTGGACGTGATAGAATTTTTCTGAAACCAGATTTAGATTCAAAAAAGTTAAATCTGTCATAATTTCAAAAAATTACTTGAAGGCGAAAAAAAAAGTTGATTTTTGCAGACCAGTGTTATTTGTAATTCTTGTGAATCAAGTGTTTTAAATCTGTCATCATAAGCATAATCGCTTTCTATTGATCCAATAGTTTATTGCAGTGCTATTTGATTTTGTGCATTTCTTCAGTGTTTTATTTTCACGAAATTTATTGCATTTTTCGAGTGATTTAAGTTGTTTGACATTTATAATTGAATACTCAGTCTCTCGTTCTGAATATAAATTTGAGTGTTAATATTAGTGAAATATAGCAACAATTAGCTTTGCATACCCTAAGTATAAAACATAATACCCACCCTGCTAAACTAACAAATCCTAAAGTCATTGCATACTTTTAGGTGTACAACACAAATATTCTGTCAAAAAGTTTATCATACCCTAAGGTGAACTTATATAATTGAAATTCAGTGCTGACACTTTTTGTTTTATATCTCTTTTTTAAATATGGCTTGTTTAGTATGTTCCAAAGATATTCTATCAAACGAAAAATCAATTATATGCAGTGGTATTTGTGGATCTACTATTCATTTAAGTTGTGGGAAAATTGACACTAAGACATTTGAAAAAATTAGAAGTCTCCCTAATTTTCACTTCTTTTGTGATAATTGTAATATTCAAGATGTTGTTTTACTTCGTTCGAAAGTCGAGGATAATAGTTTAAAGTTGTCCGAAATTCAGAAATCCTTGAACGAGATTAAAACGCTGATTTCTGGTCTGGTCAAAGAGCCCCCTTTGACGAGAAGTAACAAACGGAAAGCTGAGAATTCATCTGAACCTTCGAACAAAAAACTGCACCTTGTTCCGAAGACAGCAATTAAAGAAACTCCCAAACCACCAAGCAATCAAATAACTACCACAGAACCAGAAGATAAACAGATATCTGTTGATACAAAAAGTAATGAAGTTTGTGAAACTATGGATATAGAGATAGAAAAAGTGTCAGAAAAAATAATACCACTTAATCCAGATGCTCCTATGTGCTCCAAATCAATTCCAATAGATCCTCTGAACAAAACATCTAGCCCACCCATTTTACTTAAGGCTATCCCTCCACCTAAAGTACTGTTTTTATCTCGCCTTGAATCTTCAACTACTATTGAGGATGTCTTAAATTATATTAAGTTGAATTCGGGTCTAGAAAGCACAGAAGGAATCAATATTATGAAATATGAATTTAATGTTGCTAGAGAGATCTCCTCGTTTAAAGTAACAGTGCCGCACTTCTTATTCACTGTTGTAATCAATCCGAATTTTTGGCCTGATCATGTTTTTATTCGAGAATTTGAATACCGATCTCGCAAGCCTCAAATATCTGTGAAATTAAATCAACCTATAGCAGTCGAGTCCATTCATGCAAAAAACGATTAAAATCTAAAAATACTTTAAACATATTCTATCATAATACTAGTGGCATGAAATCTAAACTTAAAAATTTATATAATAAATCTCTGTGCATCGATTATGATGTTATTGTTTTATCTGAAACGTGGCTCAATGATTCTGTTTTTGACAATGAAATTTTGTGTAATGATTTTAATATATACCGCTGTGATAGAAATGTGATAAACAGTAACTCTTCCGTTGGAGGTGGTGTCCTAATTGCCATTCGTTCATCTTTCCATTCTAAAAGTGTAGCACTTTTAAATGTCGCGTCGATTGAATTTCTATGTGTTGAAGCAATCATAATGGAACGTCAGTTTTTGTTTACATGTTCGTACATTCCTCCACTTTCTACAAAAAATATTTATAATCAACATGCCGATGCGATATCTCTTGCAACTAAACAGTTTCCTTTTGCAAACTGTTTCATTCTTGGAGACTATAACTTATCCAGAGTTAATTGGATGTCTGATCCTGATGGAGGATCCTTCTTGTCACCACTTTTTCCTGTGGACTTAAGAGAAATTTCCTTGGATACAGAATCTTACTTCACTGATGAATGTGCTAATATTGGACTATATCAAACTAATTATGTTCTCAATTCAAATGGAAAAATTTTGGATTTGGTATTTACAGATGCGCCGGAATTTACATCAATATCTGCAGCTGATAACTTTTTATTTGAAAATTCTGTTCATCACTCTGCTATTGACATTAAATTTTATATCGATCGGTTTTCAAAATCTTCCTTTTATAGTGAAAGAATACCAGATTTCCGCAAAATTGATGACATCCGATTTAAAAACCTTCTTCAGGGCTATAATTGGAAAAATATTTGCGAGGAGAATAATGTGGAACGCAGTTGTAATTTATTTTACTATGAACTAAAAAACTTGCTGTCTTTGTGTGTTCCTTTGAAAAAAGCTTTTGCTGAGACTTGCAGCCCAAAATGGTTTACAAAAGAAATTAAAAAATTAAGAAATACTAAAACTAAACTTTATAGGTGCTATTTAGCATCCAAATCAGTTGTCGACTACACTAAATACTCTTCTGTTAGGAGAGAGCTTCATGCTAAAACAAATGCCAGTTATCAACTGTACTTAAATAATGTGAAGAGTGAAATTCGTGTTAATCCTAAAAAATTTTGGGACTTTGTTAATGTAAAAAGAAAGACAAATACTTTTCCAGCTGTGATGACCTATAAGGATTGTTCTTCTAATGATACTACTTCCATCTGTGATATGTTTTCAAACTTCTTCCAAAGCGTATATAAGAAACCTAATATCTGTGATAATAACTGTGATAACACCTGTGATAACACCTGCGATAACATCTGTGATAAAAACTGTGATAATAGTTATTTAAAAACTATATCTAACTTTTTCCAACTTGATGTTGCTAAACCAATAATTGACGAAAATGAAATCAAAGCCCATGTGTCCAGGCTAAGTAATTCTACATCCTATGGACCTGATGAAATACCATCCTTCATTGTCAAACGTTATATTTCTGTCCTAGCAAGTCCTTTGTGTTATCTTTTTAATTTATCAATTCAAACGGGTGTTTTTCCAAACGTTTGGAAGTCCTCATTTATTTCACCACTATTTAAAAACGGAAACAAGTGCAATATATCCAACTATAGAGGCATTGCTAAGTTATCATGTATACCGAAATTGTTCGAAAAAATTATTCTTGAAGCCATTGAAAAAAGATACAAAAACGTTATTTCGCCACATCAACATGGATTTATGAAGGGCAAATCTACCGCAACCAACTTGATGGAGTTTTGCTCGGATGTCATTGTGAAAAACCAAAATGGATTTCAAACAGACGTCGCATACTTAGATTTTTCAAAAGCGTTTGACCGCGTAAATCATGCTTTACTTTTAAAAAAGCTAACGACCATTGGGCTCCCTAAATGGTTTCTAGTTTGGTTGGAGTCATACTTATGTTGCAGATCACAGTTTGTCTATTTTAAAAACAAAACATCAAAAAAGATAATTGTGTATTCCGGTGTTCCTCAAGGAAGCCATTTAGGTCCCTTTCTATTTATATTGTTTATAAATGACTTACATAGTGCAATCAAATATTCTAATCTCCTTCTATTCGCCGATGACGCTAAGCTTCGCTTATCTTACAAAAACAATGATGACTATAAACTGCTGCAAATGGATTTGAATAGTGTTTCCCATTGGTGTAGTGTCAATGATATGGAACTAAATGTATCAAAGTGCAAGTGTATGTCTTTTTCACGCAAACTTGTGCCCTTCTTCAATGTCTATTTTCTGCGTAGTCAACCACTTGAAAGAGTTGATAGTTTTTGTGATCTTGGCGTTATAATGGACCCAAAATTAGACTTTAACAAACATATTGATCACATTATTAACAAAGCCAAATGCATGTTAGGATTTGTTTGTCGGTTTTCAAAAGAATTTCGAGACCCATACATTTTAAAAACTTTATACTGCTCTCTTGTGCGATCGAAAATCGAATACTGTAGCAGTGTTTGGAGTCCGAGTTATCAAACTAATATAAATAGATTGGAATCTGTGCAAAAACGATTTCTCATTTATGCGCTTCGCCATCTTCCGTGGAACGTAAACACTCATCTACCACCATACAACCAGCGCCTAGCCTTAATTAATTTGCCGTCACTGACTCATCGAAGAACAGTGTCTAAAATATTATTTGTGTATGATGTTTTGATTGGAGCAATCGATTCTGAATATCTTTTAGCACAACTCAACCTAAATACTTACTCACGATCCTTAAGATCTGTAGATTTTTTAAGTCAAAGATTTAATAGAACGAACTATGGAATTCATGAACCTTTGTTTGCTGCATGTTCAGCTTTTAATAAATATATTAATATAATCGATTTTAATGTTTCAAAATATTGTTTAAAAAAAGAACTTTATAAATCTCTTCAATCTCAAAGCTAATAATTTGTAAATTTGTAGCTAAATAGATAAATAAATAAATAAATAATAGCCGATTTCTATGTTTTCGCGCGAAACTCTTAATTTCGTCTCGAACCGTAGGAATCCCGAGATCCCTGTGAAGATCTTCGTTTCTTATATACCATGGTGCATTTACAAATGACCTAAGCAATTTATTTTCAAACGTTTGTAATTTATTTAAATTTGTATCGCAGGTACAACCCCAGAGTTGTATACCGTAAGTCCAGACAGGTTTAAGTACCTGCCTGTATAAAATCAACTTATTATCAATACTAAGCTTGGAATATTTACCGAGTAGCCAGTTCATATCTCTTAATTTACTTTTTAATTCTTCGCATTTCTTTTTTACGTGCGGCTTCCATTTTAATTTCGCATCTAGAGTCATTCCCAGATATTTTGCTTCATTTGCAAATGGTACACGACCGGTATTAAGAAAGACGGGCAATCTATTTATTTTTTTATACGTAAAGTCCACGTGGACTGACTTTTGTTCATTGAGCGCTATTCGCCATGTTTTTGTCCACTCATTAATATTATTAAGAGCATTTTGTAATTTAATCGTAGCTTCGTTAATCGTTTTGCCTACTGCTAGTATTGCAGTATCATCAGCAAACGTTGCTACGAAAGTGTCTTCTGTTTGAGGTATATCATGTGTAAATAGAAGGTACAGAACTGGACCTAAAACACTACCTTGTGGTACCCCAGCCACTATTTCTTTGAAATTAGAATATTCATTTCCGTGTCTTACACGAAAAAGTCTGTTTTCTAGATACTCGTTAAGAATTTTATAAAGTCCTTCAGGCAGAACTTGTCGTAATTTGAATTTGAGGCCTTCATGCCACACCTTGTCAAACGCTTGCGACACATCCAAAAAGACCGTCGAACAGATTTTCTTTTCTTCAAGAGCTCTCTCAATTACGTCAGTTGTTATTCTATGCACTTGATCAATTGTTGAATGCTTGCTTGTGGAACATTGGGACACAATATTTCATTGAGTGCTTGCCCATCGGAAGGTTTAAATGTTTCTTCCAGGTAATCGGCGAATACCGCCGCTTTCTCTTTGTCACTTTTAGCCCATTCGTTTTGGTTTTTCTTAATCGGGGGTACTGGAAGCTTTGGTTTTTTCGTTGTTTTTATAGCTTTCCAAAGTGAGTAGTTGGATTCTTTCCCAGCTGACAAGCTTTCAAGGTAATTTTCAACTTCACGGTTTTTGAAATCTGATATCGCTGTTTTTAGCATATTACACAAGCGATTTAAATGAGCTTTGTGTTGAGGAGCACGGGTTCGCTGCCATTTCTTACGTGCTTTTCGTTTATCTTTTATTAAATCTTTTATTTCCTGCGGATATTTTATATCTTTATAGCGCGGCGTAACCCTTTGATAAGGTGTGTTATTCCACGCTGCCTTTTGTATTATATCAACAAAGGTATCTACTGCGTCTTCAAGCTCAAGAGGCGTTTGTAATGATACCCTCAATTCAACGTTGTCCTCGATATCTTTCTTAAATCCTTCCCAGTTGGTTTTACCGTTTGTTAACCTGGGTGGTTTTTCAATTTTGACAAGGCTTTCGCTCATAGTGAGTATGACTGCATAATGATCAGAGAACAGATCATGGCCTTCTGAAATTTCAATACGGTTAGAGGGTATTCCTTTTACCATAAACAAATCGATTAAGTCAGGTATTTTTGACGGATCAGTTGGCCAGTAAGTTGGCTTTCCACTCGAATGAAAATCGCAATTATTTTCCATTCCTGCCTCATAGAGCATTCGACCCTTTTGAGATATGCATCTTGAAGCCCAAAAGGTGTGCTTCGCATTAAAGTCGCCACCAACAATTAAGTTTGGGCTTAGCGACTTTATCAATGTCGTAAATTCACTCTTATCGATTTTGCAACGCGGAGGGCAATATATCGAAGAGACATTGAGAAGAATGTTTTTAGTTCTAACTTGAACACTACTCAATTGCATCGATTCTACCTCTATTTTCAGGCCTATTGAGTGTTCAATGCACTCTTTTATATATAACGATGATCCACCTCTTGCTTTATTTGAAGGATGAACAGCGTGGTAGTCAAGAAACCCGTGGATTTTAAGATTTGATTCATTTTTGGCATGCGTTTCTGATATCAAGCATATGTCGATATCATTTTCCTGCATATACATCTCTAATTCTCCAAGTTTTTGCCATAATCCGTTGGCATTCCACGTAAGAATTTTAAACTTTTCCATCATAATTTTTTTGAGAGAGATTTGGGTCGAAAACAATTTTCGAGCTTACTTAACCTATCAAAGATAAGTTTATTTGTGTCACATTGTTCCTCAAGTTTCGACAGAATTATTGAAAAGACTTTTGAAACCGGGTCTGTTTCAGTGTCGTTGTTTGCGGGTATATTTTTGGCCGCTATTTGGGCATATGTTTCTGCATTTCCTTGCTTTGATATATTCTCCGAAGGTATTGACACTGTTTTCTTTTCCTTACGGATACTAGGTTTTGGAGCTTTACTAGATTTGGAAGTCTTGGGAATTACGGTTTCTATTTGCCTTTGTGGGTTTCTTTGTGTTTTGGCAGATTTTGATCGCCGCTTTTGTAATTCTTTAGCTACTTCGCAGCCTCTATAGTTTGCCGGGTGATTTCCATTACAATTAATGCACGTCGGTGGACTTTCACTTTTTCCGATGCAGTCAACGGTTAAATGCTTTCCGGCGCATTTTACACACCTTGGCTCTTTTTTGCAATAAGTTTGGGTGTGATTGAATTCTTGACAGCGTTTACACTGAGGGACTAACCTTGTGCTCTTTCTTAGAGGTTCGATCTTAGCTACGATGTTTAGAATTGTTTTGATTTTATAAATTTCATCTAGTTTTTCAGTCTTATCGAACGAAAGTATAAATAGTGGAAGACCACGCTGTACCACTTTTGTTTCACCCTCTTTTGTCTATTTCTCTCTTTTGACGATGTTAATTGCATCTAAGATTTTGAAGTTGCGCTCTTTTAGATCACTAATGATATCGTCTTTTGAACATGATGCGTGTAAGCCTCTCGCCACAACACGTAAGGGTCTTTCCGACTTATTTTCATAGGTATACCACTCTACTTTTTCTTCGTTTAGTTTTCGCGACAGAAGGCGATAACTTTCGGGGTCTTTCACACATACTTTCCATTTGTTGTTATTGAGCGAAATAACTTTAAAAGCCGATGGAAGTAATGCCTTTAATATGGTTTGCAACTTGTTATACTCCTCAATACCGATAACATTTATCGGTGGCGGGGACCGTTCCTTAACAGGTTTTTCTTTTACTGTCGCATGTTTTGGTCAAACTATTATTTCAAAAGACGAGGCTGCCTCAGGTGAAGAGCCAGCTTTACGCTTTTTACTTAATCTTTTCTTTGAGGACTTTTCCGTTTCACGTGCTAGCTCTTCTTCGTCTGTTTCATATCTAGAATTATTGACTTCTGGCAAGCTAGCTTTGGAGTTTATTTGAGAATTTTTTCCTTTCAACATCTCATTTTCTTTTCGAAGAAGATCGACTTCTTTCTTTAGCTCTTGATAAAGTTCCATTACTTCATCAAGTCTTCGTCGAAGTTCGTTATTATCTTTTTCAAGATTTTCTGTTTTATCTGAGTCTTTTTTGGCGCGCGCTGGCGTGACGGGTGGACTCTTTTGCCCGAATTTGGATGGTTTTATACTCGATTTAGATGGTGGTGATCGAGATACCCTTGCACTTTTTAGGAAGGGATTTATTAAATGCAATAATTGGCTCTCCCCAGAATCCATAGAGCCGACCTCCGAAGAGGGTGGATTTTCCAGTGAACCTGGACTGCCACCTGGGGTACTATATCTTATTGTTTTGCTCATTGCATAGTTTTGTATACATCAATCTCAGTATACGGAGTTTGGATTTTAGTCGCCTCTTACGACAGGCATACCTACCTCGGGTATATAGGATATTGATTTTAAATAATGAAAAAATGTAACTTGACGACTAAAGTGAGTAAATAGTAGAATTTATAGTTAGAAAATTAACATTGTTCATTAAAATATGATTTGTATTGAAGGTCTAATAAATTAATAAACAACCCCTGAAGATGTTGGCAAAAAACCAAACGAAACGTCGGGAAAACTAATGAATTAGTCTTTTAATTGCTTTAAAAAATAATCGATCAAAAAGCCCAAAATTAATAAACACAATATTTAATATTATAATTGATCAATTAAAATCATACCCAAAACGATTTATTATTCACCACTGAATTAATTCACAAACTTTACTTTTCACTTTTATTACAACCAACTTTATTCATTCACGATTAAAAACAAACTGTGTCGCTGCCGTTCAAACATGTGCCTTTTATACTTGTTTTCCAAACTCTTGAAATAAGGAGAACGTTCTGGTCTCTGCTTCTAGAGCTTTCCGTAGGGGAAATTTCCCAATAATTTCCCTTCCAAAAGCTTTTATTTGACAGCTGGTAAATCTGCTATAATCCGGCAGATGGCGCTTCCTTCGTTTGAGAGTTGCTATAATTATAGCTAATAAGGGTATGTTTGCACTGCGACCGTAAGCTTTATTGTGTCCGTTTGCTTGCATTTCGGAGTCGTTATAGTTTAAATATGGAAAGTTATTACAGTATCAAAAAGAAACAGCATCAGGAAGACTAGTGAATTTTCGATCAAACCAGGCGAAACACATTGTGATAAACACCGCGTCTAACTTGGTACAAAAAGTATTTATGTTAAGTGACAAAAAATACCACCCAAAAAATGAAAAGATTGTCACTTAAATTTTAGCTAACAATGGCTACCCTTATGAACTCATAAGGAGTTTAATACAAAGATTCAAAAATAAAGTTAATTCCAAAACTCCGGAAAAAATTTCTACAGACTGCGTTTATAAAAGCATTGTTTATGTCCCAACGTTAGCTACAAATTTCAAACAAGTTGTCACCAGTCGTTGTAAAAATGTGAAATTAGCATTCAAGTCACATTGCACACTTGCATCTGTTTTTACAAAATTGAAACCGAAAACCGAGAAGGAAAATAAAACCGATGTTGTCTATAAAATCAACTGCAAAGGCAAAGATGACGAAAGCTGCAACCTTTGCTATGTAGGTACAACAAAGCAGTTCCTGCGACAGAGAATGGCTGGCCACAAATCGGACATTCATAGTAAAAGTTCCGCCAAGACAGCACTGGCGAACCATTGTGTTCAAACCGAACATCAGCTAGATTTTGATGAGGTCGAAATCCTTCAAACGGAGAGACATTTTAACAAAAGGTACACCTTGGAAACCCTCCACATTCTCAAAAACAATAACAACATGAACAGGAAACAAGACATACAAAACATTTCGGCAAATTGCTCTCTTGTAACGGCTAAGAAATTTTAAATTTTGTTTCTAAATACAGCAAATCAAAGTAATACAAGACTGAACTTCGTGAGAAGAAGTGCTTAATTTTTGTTTTAACTGTTTTTTTTTTTCGTAATTAATTTATTTATTAATTTATACAAATCCATTTCATTAACTTTATTAATGTAAGTTTTTTTTCTTTTTTATGTATAAGATCTGATCAATTCATTTAATTTCTTCAAACTATTTATACTAATTTGTTCAACTGTGTTTTGTGATTTATTGTTTCAATAAAGATCCCCTGAGGAAGACAGCAACCACTGTCGAAACGTCGGGAAAGTAAATGGAATAACTTGTTTCATTGCATATACCAAAGTGACCAAAATAGCCGAAGAAGAACCAGATTTTTCACCCACGAAAAATTTAACGTTTACTATAGAAAATAAAATTTTCTACAACTGATGTCATTACATTTTATGATAAAATTGAAAATAAAAAAGTAAAAGATAAAAATAAACGTATGTTTTTACGAAAATTTTTAGCTGAATCTCATAGAGTTCGGAAGTCCTAGAAATGGAAGAGTAGAAACATAAATTGGTACCTAAATTTGTTTCCTGCCCTTTTTAAGTGAAAGGTACATATATATAATGTGTATAAACAAACAATATAAAAATGAACGCAATGCTTATTTAGAAAAAAATAAAAAAAAAAAATGAAAATTGAAAAAAAAATCAATTTTAAAATTAAGAAAATATTTGTTCTTATTCGATTTTTGTCGTAGAACCGTTCCCACAAGAAATGTACAGTTCATATACATAAGGATTAATTTGGTACTCTGATATTAGTTTCATTCGATTAAGCATACCTAAGGGGCCGGTTATAGCGATCAGTAAAATACATCAGTAAAAAGTAGAAACGAAAGGAATTCGGATTTTTTTCCTGATGGGTGTTTATAGCGAACAGTAAAATTGTGTCAGTAAAACTAATGTCTTCTTCTTCTTTCTATTTTTACTGGATGTCAATGCATCAGTAATTTTTTTTCGTATGTACTGAAACAGTAAAAAATCGGAACACAAACAGGCGGAACGAATTGTTTCATTTTGAGTGACATGACAATCAGCTGATACGTAAAATGAGTTTTCGTCAGTAAAATCAAATAAATGGTTTTTCTTAAAAAATACAATTCCGAATCAAGTTTTTCTTTAAAAAAAAATTATTTTATAACATTCGTCATCGATTTGCATATATTTTTTGTTTCAAAAAGCATTTAAACATATTAAATATTGCAGAAGAAAATTTTTACTAGTGCATTTTACTGATCGCTATAACTGGCCCCTAAAAACATCACAAATGATACCAAACATGGATTTTTGGTAAGTGTGCGATGTGGTCGCAAGGCAACCACTGTGACCGTCGCAACAGGCGATTTGTAGCATCGCATAAGCGCCACACCATAGCTTACGCAAGTGGTATGAAGAATTTTAATACGATGCAAATTTTCAGGTGATTTCGACTTTTTATTTAGAAGTTATGGGCAATGTCCACCTAGATTGGTCGTTTTTACCACTGTGCGGTGCTACGTGCCACACAGCCGAAGCTACACTCCATGTAGTAGTAGCATTTTCAAAAAAAAAAAAAGTTATTTGGCGGACTTTATCATTACCCTGACTTAAAAAACCGTTAGATATGATCAAATGTTATGACTCCTTGTTTTAAAGTGGTTATTAGAGTAATTAAGAGACATAATTGTTCGTCTACCAAAATAGGTTCTTTTAAGCGAGGGTCCACTTTGGAGTGAAAAATATTAATGTTTTGAAATATTGACCCATGTTAGAAAATGATACTGCTGAAAATGATAGCTACAATCCAATCTTTTCAATATATTGTAATATTTTCTCAGGTTCGTTAATAAAACTTATTTATTTTATTTAAAACTTCCACTTATTTATTTCACAAAATAAAAAACTTTACTTTTGTAACTACAAACAAAACCATTTATTATTTACCATACAAATTAGTTCACCAACTTAACTTTTACTTTTACAACCAACTTTATTCATTCACGATTAAAAAGAAACTGGGTCGCTGCCGGTCAAACATGTGCCTGTTATACTTGCTTGACAAACTCTGAAAATTAGTAGAAAGTTTTGGTATTTGCTCCTAGAGCTTTCCGTAGGGGAAATTTCCTTTTTCCTTTCTAAAGCTTTTATTTGACAGTTGGTTTTCTGCTATAATCCGGAAGATAGCGCTTTTTCTTTTGAGAGTCGTTTTAATTTAGTTAAGGGTAAGTGTGCACTGTGACACATGCTATTCGAAGTCGTAATAAATCAAATATGAAAGTCATTACAATCCCCCCCCTCTTAGGATTGATCGTTCCGAGCAAATCCATCACTTCCTTCACCATTATAACAATGTAAACGGTCGCTGTGAACTACTTTTAGTTTGCCTCTTATTCCTCTCTGAATGTGGTAGACGAGATCGTTTATTCGTGTTACTAAAGTATAAGGGCGCTCCCAATTTTGTTGAAGCTTTGGTGAAAGTCCCTTCCGACCGACGCACAGTGGACCGTTTCTTGTATGCTAGACGTCAAAAATTATAATTTTGTTCAAAATTATTGTTTTTTTTTTATTTAAGCATAAAATACTCAATGCCTATATTATTTGCTGAAAAAATAACTACATTTTGCAGATTTGTTGAATATTATAGTCAAATAATGACAAAAAAAATGTTTTAATTTCCCTTTATTTTTATATACAGGAAGTCAAATATGAGATGTGACAAAAGGATATACCCCATTCATTGGCGTAGGAAGGAATTTTTTCTAAGGTGGGCAACCAGTCCAAACCAAACTTAATCATTAAACAATTTTTCGGTGCAAATGATTCCTCAATAACTGTATTTATTTGGGCTTGAGCATTTAATTAATCAGAAGAGATCGAATGAATGAAGCCGACAACCACGTCAACAGTAAAGCAAATTAACAGTCATTATAAGTTCTACCAAACTCAACTCTGCAACAATGTCTTACGATGCATCTATATTAAAAATGATTGGTTTTGGATAAAATAAGTTCTCAACCAAGTTTTATCCGCCGCACTGCCGATATACTTCTTTCACAATTGGTGCAACTAACCGGAATTACCGGAAGCGGTAATGGGGTCTTTTGCAGTTTGTTTATACATTTGAAAATTTCCAATATGTTTTTTTTTCTAATTGTCAAGGTTTATTTCATAGCTCTTTAATTAGAACATATTTTTTTTTTATAATCTAGACTTCGGCACTTAGTGCTATATTGAATTAATTTTAAAGCATCTTTAAGGTTATTGATAAAATTTGTCTGCAGTACTCATATATATAATTTGACGAAGGCGACTAATGAATGGGCCAATAGAATATTTTCAAACCGCCTTTTGAAGTTGACATAATATGTTATCCATCACCTTAGTCGAAAAAAGAGTTATACGGTCGTACTTATAAACTTTGATAGACGTCGTACTCCAAAAAGTTCTTTAAAAACTTTGTTCACCCTTGTCCTTAAGTTATCTTACTTGGACAACGGCATCGGTTTTCTAATATTTGACGAACTTTGCATTTTATTTAATTAAACAAAGCATATTTCCAACTATTAAGAACTTTTAGAAACTGTCAAACTACTCTACTGTCAAATAAATTTAATTTCAGAGTATAAACATTATTCAATTTGATTTTCCTTTAAAACAGAGCTTGTCTTTTGAGTCATTTATTAAAAAGAAAAATAGTTTTTTCCACTCAAACTTTGATCGCATTTTGAAAAGAAACTTCAAAATATGAATTTAAATACTAGACCATTAAAAACAAATCAAAGCTGCATTAAAAAAATAAAAAAAAATTGATTAAAAAATCTACCTGGGTACAAATTATAATATTTATTCTCCAACAATCTTCGGTTTCGATATGGGATGCCAAATCAAGTGTATTGCTTTCGCCACAACTGTTGCTGGAAAATAAATTTATTTTTCCTGATGTCTCCTTTTTGGTACTCGTAAAGGTTTTAAAGGAATCCCATAATTTTGTGAAAATTTTTCTACTTCAAACCAAATTTTAAAATCATTCCTTAATGTTTCAAAAGTATGGACTATACTGTGTGTAGAGTGTAGTTACTGGCACAGAAAAAGTGTATTTTGATCCAAATGTCACCCAATTGCCCTAAAATCATCTTTTTCCGGAACAGTAAAAAGAACTTAAAATTTCTGGTTTTGTTTTTAATTCAGCCACATTTTACTGTTCCGCAGGCAATAAGTAGAAGCAACTCGGCTTAGATTTTTTTATAAAATTCCAATTATTCGGTTTGATTTGCCTGTTACAGAGCAAATAAAATACTACGTTAAGTCTATACATACCGAAACAGAACCGTGAGCTTTAATTTTGAACAAACCAAATCGAATTACGTTTCGGTTCATGTTCCTTAGGAGAATGGGCATTTTTGGGCGTTTCCGGCCATTAATGAATCTAGTGCCAAATGAAAGATATGTTACTCAGGAGCAACTTTCACTATGGGTGTTTCATTGCATTTAATTTAGAAAAGAAGATATTTCAATGTTAATGTATTGCAATTGCATAGAGCAACATCGCAAAGTAATTATATTATTAGTGCGTGGAATGCTTTATCCTTACTTCAAAAGATCTCGTGACACTGTAGTAGTTTGTTTTGTGAGATTTCGGAACCTCTCAAGGTCCCGGTACGGTTTAAAACTGAACCAGTACGATATAAGAATCTGAACAGTTTGTTTTAATATTTTTTTAACATATTTCAATCAGGATTAAAACCTCATGTTTGAAGACTTTAAAGTAAAAGGCCGGCTGCTTAACGCTTTTTAAACAACAACGTCTGATAGCGTAAACACATCCACATTTGTAGATATTAGTTATGACCACTAAAACGACTTAACCACTTGGTGGGCTATGATGCTCGAAAAAATATGAATAGGCAAAAGGCAACGTTCCAAAGTACCACTCGTATTGGCCCTTTTTTGACGAAAACAAAACGAAGAACATTCGATTACACGCAACGGAATCAAGTGCGATTTATAGCTTGTCTATATGCAGTAAGCAGTATGCACTTTGCTTATACATACATACATTCATTTTTTTAAATATTATGCAGATTGAAATAGTTATATATATATGGGATATTACGGAAAAAGTACTTATTGATGATGTTATATGACAATTTTTGTATATAAAATACTCTTGAGGTCCTTTAGATTTCTAATTGCACTCTGCTTTCCTATTTTTGCATTGGCAAGATTCCAGAATACTAAGTAAAACTTTATTGAAGTGTTAAAACAAAAATGCATTTTTTCGTTTTTGAGGTACATACACCACAATGAAAAAATTTCTGCACGGTGATTGTAGGACAAAAGCACATCCAAAAATTACACAACTATTCTTGGCCGCTCACGCCCATGTTTCATACAAATTTGCCCATTCTCCTTTGTCAGATGTAGCGATTTATCGCCAAACAGACAATTTGAAATAATTTCATTTGGTGGCATGAAAATCGATTTGGCGACGTACACAAAACAGGCAATATTTTTAGCTTTTGGTGATTTTATTTTTTTGAATTCAAATCTTTATATTTTTTCCAAGTTTTTACTTGAACTTAACATTCATTTTATAATTTAATATTTTGCTAGATGGAGCCAACGTAGTACTAAATCTGAGGCTTCCCGGACAGTAAAGCAATGTGCAAACACAAACAAAATTAAGGTGGGCAAAAATTGCTTTTATGTGACTACCAACTGTAACTGTAGGCAAAATTTTAATTTTCGTGTCTAAAATTTCATTCACAGTTCTTCAATCTTGATTCTTGAGTGGGTTGTAGAACCAGAAAAGTTTAAATGTCGATTTTTCTAAGGTGGGCAGTTCATTTTTTAAGGTGGGCACTGCCCACCTCCGCTCCCCCCTTCCTACGCCTATGACCCCATTAGATTGGGCAAAGACAAGAAAAAATCGTACGGGCGAGGGGGTCTATTTCCCTCCTTTAAGCGGAAGGGTAAGTTTTCTAAAACATTTACCTAAGATAAAAAAAATATTAAAAAACAACGGCATAATTCACAATGTCGAGAAATAGCTTTTTTAAAAGCCAAAAATTCATCCTTCAATTTGCAAATAAAGTTGGGTTTGTAAACAGTTTTTGAAAAATAATTTTCAAACTTAAAATTAAAAAAAGATCAATAAAATTTTTTTTTATTAACCCACCAATATTTCAGTTTCTCAAAACTGTTAATTTTTGTGCATATTACACTAGCTTACATAGTTTTAGGTCATTGTAGTGGGTCGCTGAATACGAAAATACAGATTATTTTCCAAAGACGCTTTTTCGAGATACGCGCAAAAATAATTTTCCTAGATATTTTTTTAAGGTACTGTCATAAATCTTGCTAATAGTAGGGGCGTTAGTACACGATATGAGGGCAAACCTTTCATTTCGACCTGACGGGTTGAGCTTTAGTACACTAATAGTTCATGTCCTAACTTTACTTTTAAGAAGTGTTGCCAAGATGGCAACACTGTCAGAAGGATAACAGAAGGGTTTCCACAATTCCGAAATGTTGCTTATAGATTGAAAACTAAGGGTCGGACGATGACCCGAGAATTCCCGTTGGATTCAGCACCCTTCCCAAGGGGCACAGATTTGAATTTTGCAACAAGAAATTCAAAAATCTGGTTTCACAAGAATAACTCGGAAGTTTTTGTAGAGTTGTTGAATGCTCTCATTGTATTTTAAATTATTTGAGTTCCAACTTTGTTATATTCAGGTCACTGTTCTTATTTAGTGGGACTAAAAATAAATAGGCGTGGCTTAATAGTAACTGAGTAGTTATCCATTGTGTTTCAATGTAACCTAATTTTAATTAGCCGTTCTCAAAAACAAAATCGAAACTGTTTTGCGACTTTGATCTTTTGCTACTTCAAAGTAACTCTAAAGTGTCTAATCATTATGATTCAGTAAAACTAATATACAACACTTTTGTAACAAAGTGAAAAAGTGACAGAAATATTAAATACAATCCTAAAGGCAACCACATTGTAACTTGCTGTCAGATTCTTCAAAAGTAACTACCATATATTAGGGTGTCTATTTCCCAACATATTTTTTTAATGACAGACATCTCCTTAGTAAAATATGCATGTCCTAAGAAATATTTTACCAAAAAATTGTGTCCGATTTGTCAATAACCCTTACAAATTAATATTTGTATAGGTATTGCTGTTTTCACATTTTATTTTTGTAATTACTGCAGCTATTCATTTTTTTTTTGTTTCTATTTGTTCTTTAATCCTTTAAAAGCCCCCACTCAAAAACTTATAAACAATAATTTTATATAAAATATTATGACTTTTAATTATTTAATTAATAATATTATGACTTTTAATTCAATGATGAGAAATAATTTGTTTGTTTGTTTTTGGTCACTAAATTTTATGTAACCTTTAATACATTATTTTGGAAAATTGATGACACCCTAATGTAGGTTCATGATAAAATAATATTTGTTTGTTTGGCTTGAAAACAAAATGGCAGAAACAAACCTAAATGCAACAAGAAATACATGCAGACGGTCACAAAACTGTTTTCGATTTCTGGAGTTATTGAAGGACTTGTATGCAACTCTAGTATGACAACTGTGTCTGTCACTTTCGTTGTTATTGAACAGTCACTGAGGGAAAGCATGTTGTTTCAAAGGAGGTGCGTTCTTTTTCTTCATTAAATCGAACTTTTGTTAACGATCATCGTTCATTTATTCCAAAATTTTATTGTTTTGTTTTATTGGATTCGGAATGTATTTGGAGTTTTTATTTATGGACGGTGTTCATACCAGCTTCATTTTGACGTCTCTCTTTTGTATCTCGTTCTAATTTATTGAAAAGAAAGGGATGGAGAAGTGAGGCAGAAATTTTCAAAAAATTTAAAAACTTCTGCCTCACCTCGCCATCTCTTTCCTTCCAATAGATATAGGAATGAGATAAAAAAGAGAGACGTCAAAATGAGTCGCCTCACGTGAAGCTGGTATGAACACCGTCATGTATGTAGTTATTTTCAATTAAGTATTTTCTATTGTCAATTTTCATTTTTGATATTTTTTATTAAAATTTATATTTTTATCCATAAATAGCCCGACTTGGACAAATGTTATTATAATGGGAATTTTGCCCCTCCTTAAATGAAAAAGAGAGGTATTAGTAGGCTTAATGATTCAATTTCTTACAAAAATATTGATAAGGGGAATGTGATTTGTTAATTATATGAATATTTAAGTACTAATTGTATGAATATTTGAATACTTAACTTTTTCCTAAAGCAACTCGAAATCATAGCGAATCATTTTCAACGATACAAATAATGCAGATACACAACTCTTAATAACAAAGAAAAAATATTTTAAGTGAACAACAGGTTTTTTGTATGACAAATTAAAAATAGCTAAGATTTGTTAAGAAAAAGAACGCTCTATTAATGTTGTGTTCGTAAAAGAAGTTTCTGAAACTTCTTTAGAACTAAACTTTATGTTAGTTTCTTCACAGTTTCATTAGGATCATTGTAGGCAAAGAAAAAGAACGAGGGTGAGTGAGGCAGTAAGGGAAAAAAAATAGAGATTGATGAAAAATTTTTGCACAGGGACGAATTAGTTTTTGTTGGTGATGTTCAAATCCATTTAGCAACCATAATGCAAAGTTTTTGTCAACGTTTGAAATAAAATATTTTTAGATGTCTTTCTGCTGTTGCCCCTTTCTATCTTGTCGGTTTTGTATCTTCGCCAAAAAGTGTTCAATAGTTTAATACTTTTACGTATTTTATTTACCTAAAAACCATCACGTCGCATAATTTTATGAAAAATATGAGACAAAACTTACCTGTGAAATGAAAAATTTTTACACCGTATTATAGGCGTGTTTACAGGATTTAATGCAGCATTGCATGTTATTTTATATATATTTTTCAAATAAAGTATTGTATGTAACATACCTATTTACTATATTTACATTAATTTCACCCTTTTATTTAGTTTAGTAAGGTTTTTTACTAATTTAACGATTTTAAATTTCTGTACACTTTCATATATCCCGGCAAAATGACGGAAGCATCTCAATCATTTTTTATCTTGCTTCCTTTGGGCACCCCAGCAGATAAAAGCCTTTCCTTTAAGTGCATTTTTATCTTCGCTTTTTTCAAGCGAAGATAGAAATGCGCTTAAAAACATGGCTAATTAGGCTTAAATTTACACTATTCACAATCATTAGTCCTGGAACAAAAATGATTATTTCGTGTCAAAAATTAATTAATAATGATATTATCTGCTGTCGTCATTGACATCAGTATCCTGAATTTCATTCATGTGAACCATTCCACTAAATCCGACCCTGAACTGAATTAAAAGATCAGTTGCTATGGGGTTATAGAAAGGAAACTTTCTATCAGCCATATTTTTTTTTTTGAAATAAATGTTTCTGTCTTAAAAAATAAAATGCACGACTGGGTCGCACGTACTTGCTCTTATGTTCAAGACACTGGGATTAAGAAAATTGTATATAAAAACATGGAAATTATGAGAGAAAAATGTAGAGAAGCATGAAATACGACATTGAAATTAGGCCAGGAAAAATAGGTTCCGAGGTTGAAAAAATTAATTCATGAAATATTAAAATTGGAATCGACGCAGAATTGCAACCTCTATAACATATCCAAAGTCCCCCAAAATCCCCGCATTGGCTTTTTGTGTAGATGCATTTGAAGAGGTGCAGACGGGGAGAATTTGGAGGTCTATCAAACTTAAATATTTGTTTGGGTAAAACCTGATCATATGATACATGCTTTAAGGGTAGTTTTTAACGCCGAATCTAATGAGACCAAATTCAAAATGATACAACCACCCAAAAAGAAGTTATAGTCCTTTTTATGTAATGATGACTTTTTTTTCAGGTACAACAGGTAAAATATTACCGAAACCCCTTTGAAAATAACGGTATGTTAATGAAACTTGGAATGAATGTTTCATTTGTCTTAGGAACTAAGAATCAAGAGAGTCCTTAAAAATATTCATGGTGAAAGGGTGTTTTTTTTAAGGGGGAGGGGCAACAAAGAATGTTAACCATAACACCCACGTAAAAACTCTTACACTCATGAAATTCGCCAAAAATATATAATTTGTCATGGCAACCAAGAATCAAAATAGTCCTCATAAATATATTTGTTCTGGGGTTTTTTTATTAAAGAGAGGGAAAATCAGGGAAGAAGTTGGAAGATTTGAGCCAAAATTCCGATTTGGTGTAATTGAGGTATATACACAAAGTATGGTATATGATTTAAGAGTATTTTTTAACGCTGAATCTAATAAAAGCAAAACTAAAATGATACAAGCACCCTTAACAAAGTTATGGGCCTTTTCAAGCAAAAATTAATTTTCGAAATCGTATTTTCCGTAGAACAAGTCAAAAGTTAACAGTCACCAAAAACACTATTATAGCAAAGATATTTGTATGGACTATTTTGATTCTTGGTTGCCATGAAGAGTTTAATATTTTTGGCGAGTTTCATGAGTGTAAGAATTTTTACGTGGGTGTTATGGTTAACATTCTTTGTTGCCCCTCCCCCTTAAAAAAAACACCCTTTCACCATGAATATTTTTAGGGACTCTCTTGATTCTTAGTTCCTAAGACAAATGAAACATTCATTCCAAGTTTCATTAACATACCGTTATTTTCAAAGGGGTTTCGGTAATATTTTACCTGTTGTACCTGAAAAAAAAGTCATCATTACATAAAAAGGACTATAACTTCTTTTTGGGTGGTTGTATCATTTTGAATTTGGTCTCATTAGATTCGGCGTTAAAAACTACCCTTGAAGCATGTATCATATGATCAGGTTTTACCCAAACAAATATTTAAGTTTGATAGACCTCCAAATTCTCCCCGTCTGCACCTCTTCAAATGCATCTACACAAAAAGCCAATGCGGGGATTTTGGGGGACTTTGGATATGTTATAGAGGTTGCAATTCTGCGTCGATTCCAATTTTAATATTTCATGAATTAATTTGTTCAAGGTTCCCCATACGATTTGTGCTATTTTTCCTGGTCTAAATAGGCTAAAACAACTCTTTTGACAGTTTCAGGTGAAAAAGAAGAATGCCATCTTAATTCTTGATTGAATATGATTGTATGGAAAAAAAAAATTTAAAATCGTTGGAGCGGTTTTTTAAAAAATTAATTTTTTATATATAAAATTCTTAAAACATTTTTAAGAAAAAATTTTGGTATGCAAATCTTAAGTAAATATTAATGTGTATATAAAAACAAAATTTGAAAAAAAATTGTCAACCCGTTTTTGAGATATCGAATTTTCAAAAAAAAAATTTGAAACTTTTTTTAAAAATCCAAAAACTTTTTTTTTTGAAAATTTTGATATGCAATATTATTGAATCTTAACTGAAATTTGTATGTAAAAAAAATAATTGAAATCCGTTAAGCCGATAACGAGAAAATTCAAAATAAAAAAATACGTTCTATGACAGGTACTGTTAATAGTTTCTAAGTGTAAAATTTTATATTTTTTTGTAGTAGATCATACTAATTTTAGTATATAGAAAAAGTTTTATCAAAATCGTTGGAGCCGTTTTTAAGCAAAAAAATATTTTCTTTTGTGTTTTTTTAACTTTTGTATGGAAGGTACCGTTATTTTTTCATAAATGTTAAATTTTTTCTAAAAATATTTTAGAAAGTACTAAAACACTCTTAAATATCGAGTTTCAAGAAAATCGATCTTGTCATTTTCGAAATATTTGATTTTCAAAAAAAAAATTTGAAACATTTTTTAAAAATACAAAAAATATTTTTTCAAAAATTTTGGTACACAAAACTATTTATATTTTTTGGAAGCTTCTGTATAAAAAAAATAATTGAAATCGGTCTTACCATTTTGAAGAAAATCAAAAATTAAAAAATGGTTCTTTGGGAGGTACCAGTTATAACCATTTTTGAAAAATGGTTTTCCACTTAAACAAAGCCTTTACTAAAATAAATTTTTTGAATTTTTTTAAAGAAAAGTTGTCGAGCCGTTTTTGAGAAAAATACAATTATGTAAAATTGCTAAAAAAAAACGTATGGCAGGTACCGTTATTTTTGGTTCTAAAAAAAAAATGAAAAAAACGTGTCGGCAGAATCACCAAAAACCACTATGTACCAAGTTTGAAGAAAATCGATCAAGCCGTTTAGGCTGTAGTCGAACAGACAGACAGACAGACAGACAGACAGACAGACAGAATTTTGCCACCCACTTTTTTCGTGTCCTCTATCATCGTAATATCATGTTTGATTGTTATCTAAAATTTTTTTTTTTGCACGAATCCAAAACTTGCCTTATAGTACCTATAATCGCAAGTAAAAACAAGAAATTAGGTGTTTATAATTGTTTTTTTAATTTAATATATTTAAACCATGATTTTTCACTTTCAGAATTTATAAAATGTAATAATATTTTAATATTTGATAATAATTTCCACAAAAAAAATCTTTTAAAAAATAGAAAGGCACTAATATTTTAACAAAAAAACTTTTAATTCAATCAATTTTACGAGCGCGCAAGTTTTGAAGGGGGTAGCAATGAATATTAGTTGATTCAACTGCGAGCGTAGTGAAAATTAAATACTTACAACCTTGAAAATTAATTATTTAATATAACCTATTTCAATTTATTGATAAAAGAGGAAAAAAAAACAGTTGTCACATCACAAATGTCTGACTGCATTTTTAGTTACATATTTAAATAAAGAAATACATTTCTGAAACTGAAAAATATTTATTTGAAACTAGTTATGTAGTTTGTGTAGGTTTCAGTTTAGTGTTCATAAACTCCCCTAAGACAAATTGATCTGTTGCTATTAAGTCAATAAGAACTTGACTGAAACCTTTCAAACTTGTTGCAATCCAGTATAAAGAAACTCATTTTGAACGATTTACATTGATTACACAAGTGTTACGTGTAACTACAAAGTAACTTGAATTTAGTTGCACAATAGGACCACCCCTGCGCTTTTTTGGTTACAGTGGTGTTCCCGTGACTAGTTCTTCTTTAACAAATGCGACCGTCACTATGTTACGCAGAGGTCACCACAACTTATCAAAAACTTAGCGTGCCCCTTGGGTTGAAACCATAGGACCACATTATTGTTTTTCTCCCACCCCTCCCCTTGCACGAAGGGGGTGGAAAAAAGTTGTTTTGAAAACAAAATTTGAAAAGCCAAGAAAAGTTAGAAAAATATTTTTATTAACACAATTTAAAGATGGTGTGGAGGCAGAATTTCAAAATCTACTACATTATATCGATTGAAAACCTACTTTGGTTTTTTAAAAAGCCACTTTAAAAGTGCTGGGGACGGGGGTATGAAAGATTAGCAAACTTAAATATTTATCTTGAAATAATATAAGCATATGACAAATGTTTCAATGGTATTCTTTAATGCCCAATCTTACTAAATCAGAATGAACTAGAAACAACTACCTTCAAAAAAGCTATAGCCTTCTGCATAAATTATTGCCGAGTTATTAGTGAAACACGTAAAATATTATCAAATTTCAACAGCATTGACACAAAACTTGGTCCACATATTTCATTTGTCATAAGCAACAAGAATCAAAAGAGTTTACAAAAATATTTATAGTAAAAGGGTGTTTTTTTTCATTGAAATGAAAAAAATTTGAACTATTGTAATGTTTTATCTTTTTTTCTAGGTTATATGTAGCGTAACACGCTATAATACTATTTAAAGCGCAGCTCGCTGATAGTATTATATAAATATATTAGAAGTAATATATATATATAATAGAAGTGGCAAAAGGTGCCCATATAAACGACTCAAGTCAACGTGTAAAGTATGATCAAGAATGATTTTATTATTCAAAATTCACAACTATTTATACTTAAAAATTATCGATATATTCTTACAAATTATTGGGGACAATTCTATTACTCATTGCTTTCTGGAGTAGTGTAGTAAAATACATTCTGTGTCATTCATAATGCATCGTTATCAAAGCGACGTCAATGCTCTCAGCTTCGTTGGTCAAAGGGGACAACGAAAATAGGTGTTATGTATCAGTGCAATTGGTTGTATTGCAGAATTTATTTTATTGTATGGATTTGTTTACATGATTATTTTTGTTTACGTTTGAATGAATTAATTAATGAATGGTTATTCTTATTACACTACATCCCTCCCCTTTAATAAAATGATATTTGTTTACAATTATAAATGCTTAAATAAATATTATTTTTTTTGTATGTGAACATTTTTGTGTTTATTTTTATGTATAATGTTTAATTCTAGATTTAATTAGATTGTTATTATGAATAGTATATTCCTTATTGTCTATTAATACTATTGTACTATTTACACCATTTTGTGAAATTATTCTATATGGTCCTCTAAATGGTTTATCAAATTTTCTTTTATTTTGATTTTTTAAATATAACTACATGATCTCCTACGATAAAATTTGATCTATTAACATTTTTTTGAAAATTCTGTTTTTATATTTATCATTGATTAAGTTGCTTTTTGCTTGTTCATGAGCATGTCTTAATTTACATTTAAATTCATTCAAGTAATTATCGATGTTATAAATTGTATCTTTGTTTTCTATTACTTCACATGGAAGTGTACATAACTTTCCAAATACTAGTTCAAATGGTGGATATAAAGTGCTACTGTGTGGTGTTGAGTTATAACAATAAGTATAATATGGTAACCATTCTTCCCAGTTATCTTTATCTCCTACGCTCATAATATATTCATTAAATACCCTATGATTTCTTTCTATTGATCCCATTGTTTCATGGTGAAAAGGTGTGGAAACTATCTTTTCTATCTTTAAAAGTGTACAAATATTCTTTAGTAATTCATTAGTAAATTCTGTTCCTTTATCTGTTTTTAGTTTCTGAAAACATCCGTATTTAAGAATACATTTTTCGACTATTGTTTTTGCTACAGTATTTGCTTCTTTAGTTTCTATCGGGAATGCTTCTACAAATTTCGTTAAATCATATTGTACTGTTAATATGTATCTTATCTATAACTATTTGATGGTCTAAGTGGCCCTACAGTGTCAATTGTTATTGTTTCAAATGACGTACTGGGTGTATCTGTAATTACAATATTTTCTTTTGTGTATCTGGTTATCTTTGTTTCATTGCATGTTTCGCAGTTGTTAACAAATTTCTTAACCATTTTGTTCATATTCTTCCAAACATATCGTTGTTTTAATTTATTCACGCATCTTCTGATACCGCAATGACCTCCTATTTTCGTATTATGGTGTTCTTCTATTAACTTGTGCATTTCTTTCTCATCTGTTATCTGTTTTGGAGGAGTATATAATATTATATCTAGATATTTATATTCTTCTATATTTTCTTGCAGCATATTAAATATATTTTTAAATTCTTGTATGCATACTTTATTAAATATAAGACTGTTTCTTGCTAGCGCTAGTCTTTAAACACCTGCATTGTTCATATTGAATATTAGCTTCCTCAGAATCAATTTTATTTCTGATAAAGATTTATCGCTAAATTCTACAAATACAGTGTTTGCTGCTTTTATTATTTCATTTCTCTTTCTCTTTGTAACGTTACATTCTTTAAATTCTATCTTCTTTAATCGCCTTATGTCCGATATTGATGTACAGTCCCAAATATGAAGGTAGCTAGTCTTCATATTAGAGTCCAAGGCTGCTGCACAATTTTCTTCCTCATTTGGTATCTTTTCTTTATTCTTCTTCATTGCTCTTGTTAAAACGTCAATATTGTATTTTGGTAGCATCTCTTTTAACTTCTCTGAATCAATTTTTATTCTTGATAGGGCATCAGCGTTCGTGTTCATTTTTCCTTTTTTGAATACTATTTCAAAATCATAGTACATTAAATCAACTCGAATTCTTGTTAACTTAGATGATGGGTTTTTGTGAGTAAATAAACTGACTAATGGTCTGTGGTCCGTGTAAACTATGAATTTTTTACCGAAAAGATATGGCCTAAAATATTGTATTCCCCAATGTATTGCTAACAATTCTTTCTCTACAATGGGTTTGTTTAATTCATGTTTATTTAGGGATCTACTAGAATATGCTATAGGTTTATCAGTTCCAATTTCTCCCTGTGACAAAACTGCTCCTAAAGCAAAATTGGAAGCATCTGTCGTTAGTATGAATGGTTTTTCAAAATCTGGATAGCTAGCTAAGTATAGGAGGAGTCATTAAATTTTGCTTAAGTATGTTAAAAGATTTTTCACAGTCTTCTGTCCAAGAAAATATTTGTTTCTTTTTTAAAAGTTGGTTGAGAGGCTTTGCTATTTCTGCAAAATCTTTTATGAATTTTCTATAATAGTTGCAAAAAGCTACAAATCTTCTAACATCATCTGCATTTTTAGGCAGTGGATAAGTTTTAATTGTTTCATATTTTTTTGGATCTGGTTTTATTCCATTTGCTGTTATCAAATGCCCCAAATAAATTACCTCTGGCTTCAAGAAATTACATTTTTCTATATTTAATTTCAAATTATATTTACGAAGTCTTTCTAAAACTTTTATCAAGTTTTCGTTGTGATCTTTCAGATTCTTACCAAAAACTATCACATCATCTACATATAGAAAAGCTGAGGCTTATAAACCACTAAGAGCTATCGACAACATTCTCTGAAAACTATTTGTCGAGATTTTTAATCCGAAAGGAAGTGTTTTGAATTGGTAATGACCCTCATTAGTTGAAAATGCCGTCAATGGTCTGGAATTTTTATTTAGTGAAATTTGATGAAATGAGCTTGTCATGTCTAGAGTAGAAAAATATTTAGCATTACCTAATTTGTCTAATACATCTTCTAACCTCGTGAGTGGAAATTTGTCATCTACAACTTTCTTATTTAAAGACCTAAAATCTACTACTAATCTCCATTTAGTTTGTCCATTTTGAGTCTTCTTTGGAACTATAAGTAAAGGTGAATTATATGGACTAACTGACTCTTCAATTATGTCATTTTTTAATAACTGAGACACTTGTTTTTGTATTTCGTCTAATTGAGCGTTTGGTAGTCTATAATTTTTTATGTATACTGGATTTTTGTCTGATAAAGCGATGTCTTGTTCGTAGAAATTATTTGTTGTTAGTTTTTCATCATCATCATGAAAGACATCCTGAAATTCTTCACAGATCTTCAGTATAGTCTGAGCAGCAGATTAATCTAAGTTGTCTATTTGAATTTTCTCTATCAATCTTTTAAATTTTTGTTTGTCTTTAAATTTTGTATTATTCGATAATATTCTGTATTTTATCAAAGGTTATATACCTATCATGGAATTCTCAATTGTTTCCTCTTTATCTGTAGTATTTAATATCTTGATATGCTTTATTCCTTTTGCAGGTAATATTGAATTTGCTAAGAAAATTCCCTTTTTGATTTCATTCCCGATGAGAACACTATCTTCTTTTAAATCTAGTTCAATACTTTTTATTATTTCTGTTCTTGGTGGAATTGTTAATTTTCCTAAATTCCTCAGAGACATATTTAATGGTAGTATTATTTCTTCATCTTGTACTAATACTACAAGCACACAAGTTTCATAATCTATTTTACAGTTATAAGCTTTGAGGAAATCTCTTCCTAATATACCATCAGTAGTTATATTTAATTCTTCATTGACTACGTGAAATTCATGTTCTACATTACCTTCTCCTATCATGAGTTCTAGATTTGATACACCTTTAGAAAATATTATTTTATTTGTAATGCCGTTTATTTGGCATGTCGATTTCTTATTTAATTCTTTTACCAGATATTCTTTACAAACAGAAATATCTGCACCGGTGTCAATTAAAAATTTGTAAGTTTTGTTTAAATGTTTTATTCTTATGCTTACGAAATTTGTATCATATTCCCCATAGAAATTTAAAACCTTCTTTGATTCCCCCGATTCTGCTGACCAGGGACACCTATGTTTTCCGACCTAGTGTTGTTATTATGGTATCCTCTTGCAGTACCTCTACTTCTAGCATTACCTCTATTAAAACTGTTGTTTCTTTCATAGCTATTTCTATAACTATTGTTATTGTATTGTCTATCATTGTTATTATTGAATCTAGTGTGAGAATTGTTATATCGGTGTCCACCTCTAAAGTTTGTTCTAAATTGCATGACATTATTTTGTCGTGAAGAGACTTCAACTTCAGTAGCTATCTTTATAGCTTCACTGAATGTGCTAATTCTAGATGCTTGTATAACTTGTCTTGTAGCTTCATTCAGTCCGTTTTTGAAAGCATTTAGTCCTAACTGATCATTTAATTTTATTATAACTCTTCTATTTGATTCACCTCGTTCAGCTATTTGTATCTCATTTAATTGAGATATCAGTAATTCAATTTTTTCTGCAAATCTATTTACTTCTTGAGTTCCTTGTTGTGATCTTGCTAACTCACTATGTATTTTCAATGGATTTGTTTTTGGTTTGTAAATTTCTGTCAAAGCCTTCTTAAAATCAGGAAAAAATTCTGGCTGATTTTCTAATGTTAAAAGTCTGTTTCTTACTTTTTCAACTATTTTTGTTGCTATTACAAATTTGATCAGCTTTTTCTTCTCTAAGTCCTTAACTAATGTATCGTTATAAAATTCAACTAGTCCTAAAAAATTTGATAAGTTCTTTGACTCACCATTGAATTCTGTTATAAGCTTTGCAGCTACTAGTATTTCAAACTTTGCCATAGTTTCTAATTCTTTCTTTTCTTTTTTTAGTATGAGCAATTCTAGAATTTGTTTTTCTATTCCTCTAAAATTTGTTAATATTTCTTCTATTTCTTTTTTATCTGATAGTTCTATAAGTATCTCTTCCCTTGTATTTTCAATTTCCTTTTTGATTTTATTGATATATTCTTGAGTATATTCCCTGTTTGGATTTTTCTTTAAATTATTTAATATTTTTGACAAAGTATTTAATATATCCATATCATAAAAAAAAATTTTAGTTTTTAAATTGTTGTTTAATATTTTTGACAAAGTATTTAAAATATCATGAGAAAAAAAACTTATAAAATTATGTTTATAAATGGTTTATTCTGTTTCTAACTATTTGTTTTTTAACATACTTTTTATAGTATGAATGGATTTTTAAAAATAAAAAATTATTAATATTATTAATATATAAATATTTATGTTATTAGAGTTAAATATTTGGCTTGAGCCATTATTGCTTAGGTTGTTGTTTATTACCTCTTTTGAATTGGGCTGTCCCATCCTTATTCAAAGTATATAAATTTTTTATCAGTCTGTTCTTTAGTTTCCTGTCGGTCGTTATATTTATAATCCTGTACAGCTCTGCTTTTTGCTGTCTTAACTTAACAGCCTTGCCTCCTCTCTTCCTTCGGGTCGGCTTAGTCTTATCTGAGTCTTCTTGCGTCTGGTTTTTTGCTTTATTTCTTGCCCTGTATCTTTCTGTTGAAAGCGGTTGGGGTCCGGCAGTCTTGCTTGTTGCTGTATATGCTGGTGTTATATGTTCCGCACCTTCCGGGATATATTCTATTGTCTGTTCCTCTGAGTTGTCCGGGGAGTATGGCTGGTCTAGCTCTTCGAACAACGTATCCAGAATCTCTTTGCAGTATGACATCAATTATTGGTCTGCTTCCTGTTGGTAAAAGTATTTTTCGTTAACCTAACAGGCTGGCAAGATCGCCATGTAATGTTTTATCTTTTTTTCTAGGTTATATGTAGCGTAACAGCGTAACACGCTATAATACTATTTAAAGCGCAGCTCGCTGATAGTATTATATAAATATATTAGAAGTAATATATATATATAATAGAAGTGGCAAAAGGTGCCCATATAAACGACTCAAGTCAACGTGTAAAGTATGATCAAGAATGATTTTATTATTCAAAATTCACAACTATTTATACTTAAAAATTATCGATATATTCTTACAAATTATTGGGGACAATTCTATTACTCATTGCTTTCTGGAGTAGTGTAGTAAAATACATTCTGTGTCATTCATAATGCATCGTCATCAAAGCGACGTCAATGCTCTCAGCTTCGTTGGTCAAAGGGGACAACGAAAATAGGTGTTATGTATCAATGCAATTGGTTGTATTGCAGAATTTATTTTATTGTATGGATTTGTTTACATGATTATTTTTGTTTACGTTTGAATGAATTAATTAATGAATGGTTATTCTTATTACACTACACTATTACCATGAATCCCCTTCCGAAACTGGAAAGTTAATGAAAATTGGTTAAAACATTTGACTTTTCATCAAGACCAAGAAACAAAAGAGACCAAACAAATATAAACTATCTGAGGGTGTTTTTCAATGTGGAATGAGAAGCATAGTTGTTGGCCGAACATTTTTATGTTTTTGAAACCGTCCAAGATACACCAATGTAATATGGTGCATGATTTTAAGGTATTTTTTAATGCTGAATCCAATTATATTAAAATAAAGTAGATACATGCTCACATAAGAAATAATCTTACTTTTAAAGAGTTAATGTCTGTAAATGAATGTATTTTTTGGCTAGAATAGGTACGACACTTCCTCTCAAAAAAGACCCTTAGACCATGGATATATGAATGGTCTTTTTCGATTCTTGGCTCCGATGATTCATCAAACATTTTCACCAACTTTCATCAACGTACCAGTTTTGAGAGGGGTTTCATGGTAGTAGTTCAAAATGTTTCTAGTTCATTGAAAGAAACACCCTTTCTCTACAAATATTTTTGTAGACTCCTTTGATTCTTGTTGCTTATGACAAATGAAATATTAGTACCAAGTTTCGTGCCAACGCTGTTGGAATTTGGTAATATTTTACTTGTTTCAGTAAAAAGTTCATTCATCATTTATGAAAGAGACTATAACTTTTTTTTAAGATGGTTGTATCGGGTTCATTCTGATTTAGTAAGATTGGGCATTAAAAAATACCCTTGAAACATGTGTCATATGCTTATATTATTCCAAGATAAATATTTAAGTTTGTTAATCTTTCATATCCCCTCTCCCCAGCACTTTGAAAGTGGCTTTTTGAAGAAAACAAAGTAGGTTTTCAATCAACTTTGGATGTAATCTAGTAGATTGTGAAATTCTGCGTCCACACCACCTTTAAATTTTATTAATAAAAACATTTTCTAACTTTTCTTGTCTTTTCAAATTTTATTTCCAAAACTACTTTTTTCCACCCCCTTCGTGCAAGGGGAGGGGTGGGAGTAAAACAATAATGTGGTCCTATGGTTTCAAGGGTGCTGAATCAAACGGGAATTCTCGGGTCATCGTCCGAACCTTTGTTTTCGATTTAAAAGCAACATTTCGGAATTGTGGCAACCCTTCTCTTGTCCTTCTCACAGTGTTGCCAACTTGGCAATACTTCTAAAAAGTAAAGTTAGACTATTTGTATACTAAGGCTCAACTCGTCAGGTCAAAATGAAAGGTTGGTCTCACTTATAACCCCACTATAAAGGCTTAGCTAATTAACTTTATCAGCCCTATCAATAAAAAATGCTTAGTTGCCGTTTTACTCACAAATTAACTAAAATGTTGATCAAAACTTGATTCATGAATTAAGCTTTCTTATCAATAAAATTTATAAACTGTATGCAATAGCTAAATGACGTTTAGAAAAAAATCCTTACAAAAATCTACTACAATCAACAAAAACCCTATTTTTACCAAAGATTATAGATAATTTTGCACTTACACATTCTCACATAGTCTGAGGTTATTCACACACACTTCTTCATTCAATCGGACATTTCGTGTACATAGCTAAAATTAATATGACGTCACAGTATTCAGTATTAATACTCTTTGGCTGTCACTTTTCAAAGAAATAATGTGTTTTTGTTTTTGTTTAAATCTCCTGAATATTTGCCTCGTGTAAATTTAAAATACAAAAAATTAGAATAACCAGTAAAAACAAAAGGAAGAGGACAGAAAAGTGGCCACCAAATGACAAGGTATTTGCATAGAAAAGTTTTGGAACTAAGAAAATAAACGATACAATATTGTATTATTGTATGCGCTGTAAAGGTCAGCGTCATAGAAAATAAATTAGTGGATACTAACACCAATAGAATTAAAAAAGAATGCTGGGCCCAGATAACAGAAGCGTAAGTTTGGATGACATTAGCCTTGTTTTTTAGTGCATTTTTATCTTCGCTTGGAAAAAAGTAGCATGTTAAATACAACAACAATACGGAGTTATACCAAATTGTTGTTGTATTTAACATGCAACTTTTTTTTAAGCGAAGATAAAAAGGCACTAAAAAACAGGGCTATTATGTAAAAGTTAACTAAATAATTCAGTTCACAATTTCTGTGTAGGTTTAATTCTATCAGTGAAATCAAAAAGGACGTAGTAGACCAGGGAAAATAGCACAAATCGTATGGGGAACCTTGAAAAAATTAATTCATGAAATATTAAAATTGGAATCGACGCAGAATTGCAACCTCTATAACAAATCCAAAGTCCCCCAAAATCCCTGCATTGGCTTTTTGTGTAGATGCATTTTAAGAGGTGCAGACGGGGAGAATTTGGAGGTCTATCAAATTAAAATATTTGTTTGGGTTAAACCTGATCATATGATACATGTTTTAAGAGTAGTTTTAAACGCTGAATCTAATGAAACCAAATTCAAAATAATACAACCACCCAAAAAGAAGTTATAGTCCTTTTTATGTAATGATGACTTTTTTTCAGGTACAACAGGTAAAATATTACCGAAAACCCTTTGAAAATAACGGTATGTTAATGAAACTTGGAATGAATGTTTCATTATGTCAAAGAAACTAAGAATCAAGAGAGTCCCTAAAAATATACATGGTGAAACTGTGTTTTTTTAAGGGGGAGGGACAGCAAAGAATGTTAACATAAAAACTCTTACACTCATGAAACTCGCCAAATATATTAAACTCTTCATGGCAACCAAGAATCAAAATAGTCCATACAAATATCTTTGTTCTAATTGTGTTTTTGGTGACTGTTAACTTTTGACTTGTTCCTACGGAAAATACGATTTCAAAAATTAATTTTTGCTTGAAAATGCCCATAACTTTCTTAAGGGTGCTTGTATCATTTTAGTTTTGCTTTTATTAGATTCAACGTTAAAAAATACTTTTAAATCATATACCATACTTTGTGTATATACCTCAATTTCACCAAATCTGAATTTGGCTCAAATCTTCCAACTTCTTCCCAGATTTTGCCTCTCTTTAATAAAAAAAACCCCAGAACAAATATATTTATGAGGACTATTTTGATTCTTGGTTGCCATGACAAAATATATATTTTTGGCGAGTTTCATGAGTGTAAGAGTTTTTTCGTGGGTGTTATGGTTAACATTCTACACTTGCCCTTCCCCCTTAAAAAAACACCCTTTCACCATGGATATTTTTAGGGACTCTCTTGATTCTTACTTCCTATGATAAATGAAACATTTATTCCAAGTTTCATTAACATGCCGCCATTTTCAAAGGGTTTTCGGTAATATTTTACTTATTGTACCTGAAAAAAAGTCAATACTGGAAGGACTATCCGGCTTAAAAGTTTTTACCAAAAAATGTTTATATGATGTGATCAAAACGTGTTGAAGTTGGATTTAAAACTAAATTGGATTACTTAGAAAAAAATATAGACAAGACTTGTTGTAAGAAGGGTCTACTAGAAGATTTTAAAATTAAAATATGGCATTTAAGGTTTGAATATGAATTAAAATATTGAAATCTATTTGCGTTTATTGGTAAGCTTATTTATAGATTTGAATTTAAGAGCAGATGGATTCGTTCTAAAAGGGTTAAAATTCGTTCTTTTACAAAAAAAAACTTGGCTAAAGCTTTGTATATGAAAACCCTAGTACTATCATGGTGGCACTCGAAGAGGGCGACATCTCAAGTCTCCAAGGGGTACCTTGACGTGGAGAATTGTGGAATAAGTGGAAGTGTGAACGTGAAGAATAGTATAAGTATGGGAAAGACGTATACTGAATTTATGAGAGTTAGAGTGAATCAGGTAGAAGGCATTTTGGAGAAAATATTCAATTTTGTTTTGGTTATCGGTTTTGTTTACATTTTTTTTACTATGCAGATAAAGCTGAAAGACACAAAAAGAACAATTTTGGATATTCTTTTTGGCTTATGGAGTTTTTATGGTGCAAGGGAAAGGGGTAGGTATACATGTGAAGGTGTATTTGTTTTTTTCACAGCTGTAAACGTATTGTCTTCAATATATTTGGGTTTCTATGGTGCAAGAGGAAGATGTTGTTATACATTGGAATATAGGTAGGTAGCAGGGACGAAGCGTCCATATAATGAGTGGAATGAGTGCTTCCGTTGAATAAGTTAAAAAATCGTAGGAGTAAATAATTAATTTCGAACTTGCAAATCGTATTCATTTTCCCGTTATGATATACCTATTTACCTTTATTTTCTACTATAATCAAATCTTCATTCTGTGAATTAAATTCCACCATCATTATGAGAACATTATCATCTTTTACCAAAATTACTATAGAATGCGTAACAGATATGCATTCTTTACTGTCGCTTTCTTAAATCAATTTCAAAATACCCTACTACTCCAACCAAATTAAGAATACAGATAACATAACCCACCACTATTCATATAATGCTCACACAAAAGTGCTTTGCTTCATCAAAAACTAGAATGCACAACTGGTAGGCATTCCATTATTTCGCATACTTAGCTTAGATCCCAACACAAATAGTCCAGTAAATAAAGAAATTTTACTACTGACCAAATGGAAAAAAATAGCGGCAGGCTGAAATTTTGCAGGTCGTTTCGGGGGTACGTATACATTTTAAATCTTAGTTGGCGACCTCCTACCCCTTGCGGGGGCGCTGCCACGCCCACTTTTCTGCAATCATGGTCTATGAAGAAACGGCTCGACCGATACGAATGGAATTTTCATAATTTGTTGCTATGATCAAATAAAAAATTAAGAAAATTGTTAAAATAAAATCCACCCACTGCCACGCCCACTTTTCTTATTTCTTTGTTTCTCATAAACTGCTCCAAGGATTTCCATTAAATTTAAAGAGTTTGTTCTAATGGATGAGAAAAAATTGTTAAATTGGTTTTAGTAAAATCCGCCCACTGTCACGCCCACTTTTCTCATGTCTTTATTCCTCGGAAACGCCTCCTTAGATTTGTATGAAATTCTGAGAGTTAATTCTTATGTACGAGAAAAAGTTTAAAAAAGTTGTTTTATTTAAATCCCCGTCTTAGACTAATAGTATTTAAATGTACAAAAAATTGTGGATACGCTTGTGGCTACCGAAAAGCTGGTCTGAAATGTACAACAATTTGAAAGAATTGCAGTGGGGAAACCTGCAACCATAGTCGTCAGATTTCTCTACTAAACGAAACCGACGAGTGTTTTGGTGATGAAATTTCAATTGAAAAACGTGACGCTGGGCCTTTGATTGAGAATGAGAATGAACTACCAGGTCCTTCTCAAAAATGAAAAAAATATAAAAATATTAATAAGGTATTATGTTGATTAGGCCTACAGTGGACACCACTGTGCTGTTAACTCTACCTCCAGGGTGGTTTGGAAACGAGTGATGTGCTTAATCAACACAATTGGATTTCCCATATCCTTATGAACACCGATGAATAATACTAATTGTAAGTCTCGATCGAAAAAACAAGATTTGAAAATTTTACACACTCCAAATAGCCGTCTTATAGTGACAATATTGAAGAAAAGTCGGAGTGCTAGTTGGCGGATCTTACTAAAACTGCTTTTTTAATATATATATTTTGTACAATGATTTGGGTTTTTATTTTTTATTTGAAAACTTAATCGTTACTCCATAATACAGTTCGTAGAAATTAATAAATATACATGAAAGAGGAGCGTGACTACCTGTGGGTTTCACAAAACCAAAAGTACTTCGCAAATCTTTATATATCACTAGTATGAAAAAAGTTTTATCCAAATCAGTTTCTGAGAAATCAAGATATAAAAAAGTGGGCGTGGTAGTGGCGGACTTAAATGAAATTATGTTTTAATTTTTTTCTCGTTCATAAGAATAAACTCTGAAAATTTCATGCAAATCGTAGGAGCCATTTTCGAGAAACAAAGAAATAAGAAAAGTGGGCGTGGGCGGATTTTACTTTAGCAATTTTTTTAATTTTTTCTACAACTATACTAACATATTATGAGAATTTCATGCATATCTGGCAGCCGCTTCTTCAGAAACCAGGATTTAAGAAAAGTGGGCGTGGCACCGCCCCTGCAAGGGGTAGGAGGTCGCCAAGTTAGATTTAAGTTGTATACCTACCCCCGAAACGACCTGTAAAATTTCAGCCTGCCGCTATTTTTTTCCATTTACAATTCTAATTTTACTGTACTAAAAGTCAAAGTAATTTTTTTTGTTTCTCGCCATTTGACCAACGTGTGAAGAATGAGTTGAGTGAATGCATTCTGAATATTCCATGAACAAAACTAGAGATAGAGAGAAAAACAAAGATGTATCTATTGAGTTGCGTATTGTCTCACACTGTTAATGAGTTCAATTTCATAGAAGAAAGGGTTAGAAAAGATATTTTTTGTGTGAGTGGGAATAGGGAATAAACAAAGAGCCGATTTAAGGTGGTAGTTTTTTAATTAGTTTCGTGGCCGTGTGCGATATAAGCAATCCACCAGTTTTCTATTGTTATATTCTTTTTGGGAATAAATATGAATTCCTATAACTGTGCTATAGAAAGTATTTTCGATAAACCATTTTCAGCTAGATCGTTTGATGAAAAAAAATATAATAGATAATGGGAGACCGAAATCTTGTGTAATTATAAACACCGTTACAAAGCGGTGTACTAGGCATTTTTCGATGCAATCTTATGAAATTTTTTCGTGGTTAACAGGATGTTTAATGATATGAACAATTTTTCAAAAGCCGGCAAAAGGCGTGGAAAAGAGTGCGGTTCATATTTAAGTGCAATGGTGTCATTAAAAATGTTTGGTTCTGTTCGCATAGAATCATTTAATTTTAGTTATTAAATTTTTTTTATGTAGGTATAAAATAATGATTAAGAAGAATTAAAAAATAAACAAATGTGATCTAAAAAAAATGTCTTTACTTTTTGGTTTTATGTTAAGTGCTTTCGCTGCCAAAAAAGTCACGCCTCGTGCCTGAGGTAGGTATGTGGGTTAGTTCTTACAACTGAGTGGGTAGTTGAGAACCAAAACCTTTGTATATAAACTTTATAGTAATATCATGAGCATCGATGTTTCACAACAATCTGATGTTGAAGCCCCCGTGCTTGCCTCATGTTGAAACTCCATGCCTTTGTATATAAACTTCTACTTTTGTGTTTTCGTATTTATTTTATTATTATTGTCATTTCTCAGTTTCTTTCAGTTCAGTCGTAAAAATGCATGCGAGGAGGAAGTACCGCCACTCGGCGCTCCAAGAATGAAAAAAATTATTGCTGGTTTTCATGTTTTTTTTTACTTTTTTTAATATCCTCTTTGCTCTATCCTTTCGTTGTGCGCATGTTTTCGTTCATCTCGATCTTCAATAATTTTCGTTTTTATTTTCTTCTTATAGGATTTCAGGTTTGGGGGTGCAGAATATCTACATAAATATTTTTTTTATTGTTTGCTCTCCGTCATACTTTTTTTGTGCATATATGCGTGTGTACGCTTGTAGTTTAATTTTTCATTCTTCTCGATCTTTAAAATAATGTCAAATAATAGGATTTTGCGTACGGCATGAAAAAACATATATGAATGTATGTAAGTAGGTATACCTATCTTATGTAGGTATGAAGGAAAGGTTTGTTTTTTGAAAAATGTCTCTGTTTTGGCTTGGAGGATTTAGTGTGTTTATCTTTTAAGTTTATTTATTCCTTCAGGAAATGAAAGAATATTGCTTAAAAAACATACATAGATAGGTAGTCTCGTAAGTGAGAGAGTTTGTTATTTTTTTTGTATTTAAATTTGTTAACACAAACAAATTATTAACAAAAATTGAGCTGTAAGTGCGTTTCTTGTTATGGCAGCCACCTTAGTACGTAGTCAGCCCCTGTTAATGAAAAATGGGGGCCGACTACAGGGACACACATTTTTATACGTCTCCTGTAGTCAGACCCCATTCTTTCATTTTGTAAACAGGCGGATGACTACTGAAAATAGGGATTTCTTACAAATAATTTATTTTTACTGAAATCAAGAGAGGATAAAAGGTCCATTCTATTTTCATAGGTAGGTACCTACTCAGTTTAATACAAAAATTAAAAAGTGTAGTCTTCAGTAGTCAGCCGGGGCCCGGGGGGCCGAGCTTAAAAGAACTGAACAAAATTTGTCTCTTAAAGCCAAACCCCCTTCTAAATATTTATCTGTTGAACAATTTGCGTACGGCATGAAAGAACATAAATATGATTGTAAACAGAGTTGTAAAGTACTTAAGTACACTTGTACTTAAGTACTTTGTAAGTACCCAGTACCTTGTACTAGTACTTGTACTTGAAAAAAACAAGTACAATTTACTAGACGGTAGTCTAAAAGAAGACAGAGGTGGGTCTGGATCTGGACACAGGTGGGATTTTCCTCAATTTTATTTTCGGTTTTTAATTTTTCTTCGAAATATGAATGAAAATATTTTGTTTTGAAAAATTTCAATCAAAAATTAAACTTTTCTCAGTTTTTTTTTTCGTTTTTTAATATTTCTTCGAAATATGAATGATAGGTACTGTTGCTCAAGAAAACTTGACATTGGCGCTCAATTTATGCATCGCATTATAGGAAAATTCGACTTATATCTTTAAACGCGATTTGCGGCTAAACTAAGCGTCCTAGAGGCATCAAAGTTGACACCTTTAAACTTGATTTGCGGATAGACTAAGCGTACTAGCGACTTATAAAATACATATTCGTGATCTTGGAATGTGCCCGTTCCCAAAAATCAAAATAAAATTGGTAAAAAAGTTTTTTCCAAAACTTTCAAAAAAAATATTTTCAGTTTTTTCGGCTAAACTTAATCAATTTGTTTTTTCTTTTTTTAATTTTTCTTCCAATTATGTATGAATGATATTATTTTTTTTAAATGCAAAAGAAACTTTACATACACCCAACATCGCACCCACCCAAAATCCTATAATGGGCCCAAGCAGGGGGGTTGCAGGTGGGCAGCATGCCCCCCATACACACTTTGCTGTTTATTCGCGTTTAATTGTCATTCTAGGTACTCTTGCTCAAGAGAACTCAACTAATGCATAGCATTATACGAAAAATCAACTTTTATCTTTAAACGCGATTTGCGGCTAAACAAAGCGTCCTAGAGGCTTCAAAGTTTACATCTTTAAACTTGATTTGCGACTAAACTAAGCGTCCTATCGACTTATAAAATGCATATTCGTGAAAATAAATAATTTAAGCCCAATCTATCACATAAAATGAATTACTAGGCGAGTTCAGGAAAATGAGATCTCAGAGTGCTCATCAAATTTTATCCGTCAACAAGTGAGCAAGCGAATCGAATAATTTGTTCCTCAGTAATTTTACAGCTGAAGAATCCTGTTCGCACGAAATTGAGATTGCTGAGGGCTCTGAGATGTCATTTTCCTGAACATGCGCCTTTTATTTCAAGGATTGAACTACCTTACCAATGATCATTGAAAAGGTTTTTGATTTTGTATTTGTTCTTCAAAAAACCGTTATAACACATCAGATAGGCCACTCTTCTTCTCAAGGTTTTAATTTTGTTGTGGTTGGCTTTAAGTGAAAAAGTCCTGCAATTATGGCATGTAGCTATAGTGCTTATTACATATGTACAAATTCAATTTTCGTTAAAACTCATTCAAATTGCAGCTAGGCCACTATGCCTCTCACGGCCTCAATTGAAATTGAAACTAAGGAATAATTTTTATAGAAGGGGGTTTTTATGATAACAGATTTTATACCTGTACAAACATATTATAGTCTGATATCCAACGACATGCAAAGTCAAGTCATTTGCGTAAAGGTGTAAGTCATATCAATTAATAATAGCCTTTTAGATGTTGAACCATTAGCCGTTTGTCGGCCTACCTAAACAATTGCCGAACAGGTGTAAAATTTGACGTAGATTTTTGACATCAATTTATTTCAATGCCTATTGGTCGGAGGGAAAAAGTGTGCACACAAAAAAATTTTAAATTCGTTGAATATACAGTAGACGCTCGATTTAGTGAATCTCGAAATAGTGAACTATCCACAACAGTGAACACACAAAATTTTATATACATAAAAACGTATTTTGTATAAAAATGCCGCGCAAGCATCTTACAAAGCTTTAGAGCTCTGAGGAATTGTTTCTGTTCTTTGTTTAAGCCTGAGTGAAAAATTGTCTAGTGTTTAATTTAAATTAAAAACATTCAGATCGAAATGTGCATTTTGGATCAAATTCATCTTTAGAGAACCTAAGAAAACTCACGCTCGAAAAAGTCAACAATCTCAGTGAACAGTGAACAGGCCTGGTGTTTATTACTTCTTTATATCAAGCGTCTACTGTAATGTAACTTAAATATTTTTCTTAATGTCTTAATACATCCATTGTAAGATAACAATAATAGACATTTGTATGTAACCTTTCTACTTGCGATATAGGTGCTATCACAACAAAAACATAAATGTTAAAAAAAGAGCAAAGTAAAATATGACTACTTCCTAACATACATACCTTGTTTGTGAAATTAATTTTTTGATGTAGTTTTGTTAAAAATTTTCATCTAAAAAGCTGAAGGCATTCATTTTATCGCAAGCAGCTGTCAAAACATTAAATAGTTGTTTTTTATAACCTCCTCTCATCTTGGCGGCTAAAATATGCCTTAAATATAGCCTATCATTACATTTAATTCAAGCTTTGAGCAGGCACAAGGACCGCAAAGAAGTTTTTTTCTACATATTGTATTTGCTTAATTTTTGTCTGTTTTGCTTAGAAATAAGAATTCTTATTTTATTAAAAATTTTAAATTATAGTTTTATTGCAATAATTAACAATAAAGTCATAAAACTAGTCCAATTATATGTAAGGACATATCCCGTTTTGAATAACCGGTGTCATTACATCTCCTATCAATGGATTTGTAGGTTTTGACATTTTCATTTTTTATTTGAATTCTTAAACAAATTAACTACTGGGCGTACAACAAATAACCTACTACTAAAAAGTTTTTTTTTGTGTATGATTACCTCCTTTGTTTCTTTTTTCTTATGAAAATCACAAACTATTTCACATGACAGAGATTCAAACCTGAAAATACTTTGCCAAATTTCATCACTAGGTATACGATTCTGTTTTGAGAAAATATTCAGTTTTTGTCTCCTGTAAAGTTTACAAAATGCGAAATAAAAGGTATTCATAGTTAACCGTCGATATGTAGGTACCTATGTAGGTATGTAAATGTGTTTTTTTTTTTAAGAATCGTTAGAAAAAAATCTACTTAGCACTTTCATTCCAATAGATACTTATCTACCGACTTAATGAACTGGTGGGTACATATCCACCTACGAAATTTTATAAAATTTACTCACCTAACTATAGGTAGGTACCTACCTACCTTGCCATTTTCAAAAATAAAAATCTATTACCTACCTAGGTATAATACATACTATAGGTACCTACATTATATATGTATGTATACCTACCAACCAACCATTATTGGAACCGAGTTAGTAGCTACCATAATTGGACACGTCAAATAGTTTGTTATTTTTACTTGCGATATAGGTACTATAGGGCAAGTTTTGGATTCGTGCAAAAAAAAAATTTCGAGATAACAATCAAACATGACATTACGATAATAGAGAACACGAAAAAAGTGGGTGGCACAATTCTGTCTGTCTGTCTGTCTGTCTGTCTGTCTGTCTGTCTGTCCGTACCTCAACCTACAGCCTAAACCACTGAAGCGATTTTCTTCAAATTTTGAACTTAAGGTTTTTTTGTAACTCTCCAGAGGGGAAATTGAAATTTTTTTTTAGCTCAAAAAATAACGGTACTTGCCATACAACCGTTAAGGAAAAGCTTATTTATCTCAAAAACGGCTCCAACGATTTTGATAAAAAAAATCAGTGTGTTATTGTAGATATGATATACCTTTTAGTAAGAAAAAAAATCACCAAAAACATTTATTAACGGTACCTTCCATATAACGGTTTTTTTTATTTTTGGTTTTCTCATTAACCGCTCATCCAATTTCAATAAAAATTTTTGCACAAAAGCTTTGTTAGAATATAAATAATACTGCATACCAAAATTTTTGAAAACATAAATTTTGGATTTTTAAAAAAAGATTCAAAATTCTTTTTTGAAAATTCAATATTTCAAAAACGGGTTGATGAATTGTTTTGAAATTTCAGTTTTAAATGTATATTAATATATACTAAAAATTGGCATACCAATTTTTTTTTTGAAAAATGTTACAAAAATTTTATATATAAAAAATTAATTTTTAAGAAAACGGCTCCAACGATTTTAAATTTTTTTTGCATATATTGATATTTTTTTAAGTAATCAAATGGCATACTTTTTTTTGCGCTCTAAGTTATTTATCAGGCTGTTTAAGCAATTAAAAGAACGATTTAAGTGCTTTTTTATACTTTTTCTTTAATTACTTGAATATTTCTTAAAGTTCTTAAGTTCCACCAACTTGAACATAAGAGCAAGTACGTGCGATCCAGTCGTGCATTTTATTTTGTAAGGCTTAAAACGAATATTTCCAACTGCAAATGGCTTAAAATCACGAACTCAAATTTAATTGAAGGTTTCAAGCAAGTTGCTTATGTGTCTATAATAAGCTTAAACGTCGCAAGTTAATTTTTCTAAGTCATCACCAAAATTTCTCTAACTTATACGCATCGTTCTTAAAAATTTTTAAATTTCAAAATTATTTAATTTAAAGGTGAGAAAAGCAAAATCATTAAAATGCATTTATCTCAACACTACTAAAATGGAGATACGGCTTTCTTCCTTTTGACGGCAGTATTGTATACACACACACACACACATGTATACTACATTTCTCTTTAAATAAAAATTCTTTTATTCAAACTATTATCAGTAAGCTATTGCCAGTAAAAAATTCTTAATGCAAAACTGCAAACAAATTAGAAATTGAATTGATTCCACGACGATTTACCTACCCTTTACCTATAACAAGTCTTAAGCAAATTTATCCATACCTTTAGATTCTTGCTCCATGTACCTACCCATAGATATTTATCGCACAAACACACCCCCACAGACAGACTGACGGACGATATACATACCTACTTACCTAACGAAAATAATTTGTAAAATCATCGTAATCATAATTTTGATCAAAACAATGAAATTCCAGAAATCAATAATTTATATGAAAAAGAGTTTAAATACCTACTCGCTACCTCATTTTTTCAACTTAATTTTTTTTTCGTTTTGATTCAGATCTACAATATTGTAGAATCCAGAAAAATTAAATCTATTTTTTCTTAATGTACTTCTCAAGCACAAGATACAACAACAAGACACAAGGACGAAGAACCCAACAAAGACAAAAATCTAAATCTCTCGACAAAAAAATAAACAAACAAAAAAAACCCTTACACGTAAAATTCTGGGAATTCAAGAAGAATGAAAAAAACAGACGAACGCTCGGAAACGGAGGATAGAGCAAAAAAATAAGAAAAAAAAAACTGAAACATGTTGCATATTTTATTCTCAACATGGGTGATCACTAGCGCCACCATCGATGGAATACCGCGTAAATAAAAACGACTCCATGATAATACTATAAAGTTTATATACAAAGGCGGTACGCATCTCCAATTAAAAATAGTTTCTAACTGTATATCACCAAGATACCTGTCAAAATTTAGTGCATGAAATAATTGTTTGCCACTTTATTCTCGAGCTAAATTGTTACAGTTTATTTAGTTCATGAGATTTAGGTGGACTTTACTTTGTTAAGTCTAGTTTATACTTCAAAGCGAAGTGAAATCAAATTAAAAATGAAACATCAATAATAAATGAACCAAAAGGTTTTCAAAAAAATAGTTTTCGTCATAATATTTGGTTACAAAAAGCCAATCGAGTTGCATTTGTTTCGAGACAAATTTGTTCCTCCTTGTCGCCAAAATAACTGCATTTAGTTTTTGACAGTTTTTCACGCCTACGAAAAAAAGTATTTTTTTTTTTATGAAAACTAAACTTCACATGGATGTATAAACCAGGCTTTAAAATGAAAATCGAAAATTAATAATATTCGAAAAAAACCCATTTTATTTGATCACTTTTACTTGAAATATCGAAAAAAAATTCTTTGAAATTGTTGAGTAAAATTTGTATTCAGAGAACAGCTGTTTTATGTGATATTTTTCACAAAAATGATATGTTAAAATAGAGTTTGGAGAGGAATGTGGGAGATAAAACTCAGCCCGATCAACGTACTGCCTTTATGTATAAATTTTACAAAAATCATTCAGTATGAAAAGAAAGCCATTTGAATTATCCTAACAACTTTTTGTAAAGTGTAACTATCCTACAACTATACTATGCCAACTGGCCTACATTCTGAGAAAAGAAAATTAGTATGGAGAGATTTTGCCTTTTTTTAAATGATATGTCTAAGATAGGACCCTCAAGCCCCCCCCACAGCCAAATCCTGGATCCGCTACTGGGAATATCTAAGGTATAAAATATGAAAATCTGCAAGCCAACACCAGTAATAATAAATTCAATACATATTTGCAAACAGGCGCACAAATAACCAGGAGAAAATCACAAAAATTGTTTATTTTTGTGATTTTCTAAACGGCGAAAGAAAGTCCATAAAATCCTTAAAGATTCCTTTAGAATATATATTCCAGTTTTTAAAACCGCCCTTCAATTTTGTATTATTAAATATTTGTGACCAAAGACTAAGGTAGCTCCTTCAGTTTAAGGCAGATATCTCAGGCAGAACAAAACTGTACACCAACACAAAATAAAGTTAAGTGAAGCTGAAGCTGAAAAAACATGTTACATGACTTATATACATTCAATTGACTCAAAAATTTAAATTCAAAAGAAAATAAATATAGAAAATATTATTTGTCTTGCGCAAGCAAATAATTTGCAAACAAAACTTAAAACTAGAAAAATTAAGCAGTAGGATGTTTTTTGTTTCATCTCAAAAAACACTTAAAAATTTGTATTTGTATTTTTTTTTTTTTTTTAGCTTTTTAAACGCAATTTCAAAGTGACCACTTCTTCAATTATTTTTTTCCGTTTGTACATAATACACCAAATCGGTTTTTACAAACATACATGTAGCATCTCATTGCCTTAAATCCTATAGTACTCGCAAAATTTTACGTACATAATACGTACATAATGAAACTGAACAACAATTTTTCGTTTCCGCGTTCAGAGAAATTTGTGTTTTTTCATCTTCTACGCACTGCACAGAAATAAGAGTCACAACTATTTAAGACGAAGAGCTTTAAGATCGATCTCATATTCATCGAGTCAGAGCTGTTCAGAGCGAACTCATTTTTTTGCATATAAAATCGAGTCCGAGTTCGGCTTTGCTCGATCGATCTCACGTGTGAGTTCAAGCTCGTTAGCTCGGACTCAGAGATCTTGCTCATTTTTTAGCATACGACCCATAGTCTTTAAACAACTAAAAAATGTTCAAAGACCACAAGAACCGAATGACGCTGCTACAAAAAAATATGTTGATGAAACATACGAAAAACACAGAGAATACATCCGGTTGGAAATAGTTGAAAAATTGGAGAAATCATTGTTGAATGCAAATAATACCTAGTAATTACAAAAACAAAGAAAAAACTGAAATTATACATGAAGGAAAACCTACTACTTAACTTCAAATCAGTCATTACCTATCTTCAGTCTTTTACTAAACACATCGGAGTGAAAACGCAATCATTAAGTCAAACATAAATATTTTATCAATTTTTGATGAAGTTTTACAATTTTTGAAAACAAATCATTATGATATACTGGAAGAACATCATGAGGAACTTTTGAATAATGTTGTTTTCTTGAAAAGGTTTATAAATGTATCTACTACTACATCAAAACATGGATGCCATTTTGATAACTGTCCATGGTCTTCAAACTTATGTAAGGTTGGCCCTGATACATGCGCATGCTGTTTGCTTGAAAATAGAATGTTAAGAATAAAAAAAATTGATGTTATTGTATAAGAGGTTAAATAATAATAACCCTACAGCTTGTAATTATTAAAAATATTTAAAAATAAATAAAAATATGTACATAAAAGAATAGTCACTTTTGTTTTTATCATTCAATAAAAAGATGAGTCAAAGAAACGTTGTCGAAGAACTACATAAGCCTGCTCGAAGGAATTTTCCTAAAAGATGAGTAATTACTAAGGGTATAGATGATTTATGGCAAGCTGATCTAGTTGAAATGGTTGTGTATTCATCAGATAACAAAAATTATCGATATCTTCTCACTGTTACTGACACATTTTCAAAATTTGCTTGGACGACTTCTATTAAAAATAAAACAGGGGCAATGGTTACTAACGCAATGCAAGATATATTCAATAAAGGTCGTTGGCCTAAGAATTTACAAACAGATGATGGAAAAGAATTCTTCAATACATTATTTCAAACTTTAATGCGGAAATATCAAATTAATCATTATTCAACATTTACCACACTGAAAGCATCAATTGTCGAGCGTTTTAATCGTACCTTGGAAAATGCTATGTGGAAAGAGTTCAGTGTCAATGGTACATATAAATGGATCGATATAATAGAAAGACTTACTAGCACTTATAATAATTCATACCATCGTACAATAAAAATGAAACCTTCTCAAGTCAGTATGTCAAACGAAAAGCAAATACTCTCCAAAATATATAATCACATCAAAATCCGTTTAACTCCTAAATTCAACAAAGGTGACTTTGTTAGAATTAGTAAATCTAAACATATATTTGATAAAGGATACACTCCAAACTGGACAACAGAAATTTTTAAAATAATCAAAACTCAACGTACAAATCCTGTTACATATCTATTAGAAGATTATCAAGGTCATCCAATTAAGGGAGGAGGAGGACTTACGAACTAGAATTACAAAAAACAAAGTTCCCCGACACATTTTTGATCGAAAAAGTCCTTCAAAGGAAAAAAATCAAATATTTGTCAAATGCCTTGGTTTTTCCACAGATCACAACTCTTGGGTACCCATTACGAAAAAAAAAATAAAAATAAATAAATAGATAAATAAAAAAAAAACAGGAAGTTTGTTATACTATATAAAAAATAAAAACTGATTTATAAAAAAAAACAATATCTTTTCTTTTTAAATTTAAAAAAATTTTATTCGTAGAAAATTTTACATTTTACATTATGTATGAATTTGGTACATTCTTAAGATATCTTCATTTCGTATGTTTGCTTCATTGTTTTGAAATTCAGTAATTCATGGTATTCAAAAACACTTGATGCTCAGTGTACGTAAGGAGAGAGATAGAAAGGGATAGAAAGAGATAGAGAGAGAGAGAAAGAATTGTTTTTATTGATTTGAATCGTAATATAAATCTAGGAAGTTTACTATTTGTCATTAGTAACATCTGGACTTTATTAGCTATTAAAATGTTTTGGTGTGAGAAGTTAAAAGAATCTGAAACTTTTTGTGTATGCGAAGCAGGATGGGGAGAGATTAGATTTGCTGATATATTGTTTTTTTCGGATTATTTTGAACTCTATACAACCCCTGAACAAGGAAGAGAGTGTTGTATATTTCGAATAAGAAATGGAGAATCAATTTCTTCAATTTTAAATTTCCGACTACAATTTCAACTTTTACAACATGTACGAATAAGAGTTAAAGGGGGACAACTCACCTTATTCGGGACAATTTTTCCAAATTCAAGCGTTATTAATAGAAAGGAAAGAGATTACCCTGCTCTATGTCCCTTTGGAGAAGCGGGAAATATGAGGAGACCTGAAAAGGTAGCAAGGGATCGACATAACACTCAACGCGATGTGGAGCTGATACATCTTAATCAATCACAACAAAAATATGGAATGCAAACGTCTTAATTGAGTCATCAATTTATTTTTATATTTCATAGATAAAATAAATGATAAAAACTATAAATTCTAAAACAAAATTACATTTCAATCAGTTGAGATATATCCTTTGATGAATTAACATTTTCATTGTAACTAAACATTCCTTCGATAAAATGTACTGCATTGTAATATTTGTTATCTGTACAGTATTGCCATCTTCTATTACTGGTTCACCACTTCCTTTGAATGTTGATTTACAGCAACCCAACACTATAAATAATCTTTCATTTTCATTGAACCTCCCTAACAATGATACTGTAACAGTAGGATTATCATTTCGATTGTTATCGTTTTCATCTAAAGGAATTTTAAAAAATGAAGTAATATCAAACACAGCATTCGAAAAATGACACTTCCATACTTTCTACAGAAAGAACATTTACATCAACAACCTCAGACCCAAACTTTAAAAGAAGCATCGTCACAGTAGAAGAGGCAATTGAAAAATTTAGGCAAGACTTAATAAAAAAGGAGATTGAAATATCCGGAATCATTCAAAGTAAAGATATATTTTATAGACATTTCAAATTGGAGTTTAATGATGATCAGGCACTAACTATTCGATGTGCGTATGATAGTAATTATAATTTACGTACACTGAGCATCAAGTGTTTTGAATACCATGAATATGAAACCGAGAGGGTGTTAAGTAACGGAGAAGTTGAAGTTTTTATGAAAGAGGATCTGGAATATAGATCTGATGTTGAATTACTGGATTTCAAAACAATGAAGCAAGCATACGAAATGAAGATACATTTTTTTTTAATTAAAAAAAAATATTGTTTTCTTTTTATTTATCTATTTATTTATTTTTATAAAATACATATTTTTCATTTGGTTTAACATAAAATACATATTTTTAAATTAGTTCAACTTCATCCATTTGGATGAAGTTGCGAAAGACCCTTCTGGGTCAGGTTCCTCTTCATCATCATAGGTGTCTTCTACACGTGGGCGTTTTCCTGTTTTTTGGTGACGGTGACACTTACACTACTGCCGTCCTAAGAAAAAAGAGCGTAAACGCCAAAATTCAAAAATTGAGTTAGTAGCATAATTTACTATTTTAAATAGTTCACTATTTTTGTGTAAAGCTTAAAAATCAAACTTCCAACTCCAAATGGCTAAAAATCAAGAACGCAAATTTTATTGCAGGTTTCAAGCAAGAAGCTTATGTGCTTAAGAGTGTTCCGAACTGAACAAAACCAGTCATTTGCTAACTTTTTTTTTTGCATATATAAGACCATTTTTTTTCACTTTCATCAGATACTTTGTTTTATAAGACCTTGGATTTTTACTAATTGGTCACTAATAGGCGTATTATTGTATTAAAAAAAATTTTTTCTAAAAGTAACTGATTTTAACTTCTAAATTTACATAAATTTTCTATCAAAAAGTGCATTTTAAGAATTCAAAATTTCAATATCAAATGATACAAATTTGATTACATAATTAATGAAAATCATGAAAAATATATTGAATTTATATCCACTGCAAAAAAATTTGTCAAAAAAATACCGTTAGGTATAAAAAATTGACTGTCAAAAATGGGTTTTTTCAAAATTCACAAGCATTTTTATTTTGCATTATTAAAATTTGTATAAGGTACAAAATTAAAAATGTTCTCCAATAGTGGCATAATAAAAATATGGAATTTTATGTTATTTAACATTTTTTTGCAAAAAATGCTATAGTGTAGGTTACATTTGCTTTGAAAAACAGCCATTTTAGCCATTTTCTCGATTTCTTAGAGGCTTTTACCAAAATCTAGAGCACAAAATTAAATTTTTTTTCCAATGATGGCATAGAGAATAAGTTTATCTGTCCATAGACACCTTAATCGCTTTGATCGGACAAGTACACGCTTCGCAATCTTATTCATGAAATCACCATTTCAGTCCGGAACACTCTTAAAAGTCACTGTTAATTTTTCTAAGTCATCACCAAAATTACTACAACTTATGCCCGTAGTAAAACAACATTTTTTTTTTTATGTTATCGTTATGTTATCGTTCTTAAATTATTTAATTTGAAGGTGAAAAAAAGTAAAATCGTAAAAATGCATTTATCTCAAAACTACAAAAATGAAGATACGCCCTTTTTCCTTAGCACGGCAGACTAAGTGGGAGAAGTTCCCTTCTATCAGCAGAGTATTTTCCACCACTACAACTGGAGCAAAACGAATGTACAAAAATGTAAACTAATTTTTTCAATTAAAAAAGGTATTGTTTTTTTTTTTTTTTTTTTTTTTTTTTTTTTTTTTTTTTTTTTATTGATATTTTTATTTATTTTTATAAAATACATATTTTTTTTTAAATTAGTTCAACTTCATCCATTTGGATGAAGTTGCGAAAGACCCTTCTGGGTCAGGTTCCTCTTCTTCGTCATCGGTGTCTTCTATTCTTGGGCGTTTTCCTGTTTCTGGTTCTGGTTCTGAAAATGTTACTTTATAAGCCCCGTAAGGCTCTGCTGGTGGTTGTTCAATGGCAACACGATGTCCAGGCAGTTGTGACAGATCTTCTTCTGTCATAGCGCTGAATTTATTCGGGAGGAAAAATTTAATTTCCTCCGTCTCCACTAGAATTTTGTAGCGCACCTTCTTGCTTTGACAATATTCATTGGCTCCGAGCTCAAATTTTTCAGCGGAACCAATGGTTTGTCCAAACAATATCCGTTGATTTTATTAAGAAACATGATTCTTTTTTCAGATTTAAAACGAAACTGACTAAAATTCAAGAACTACTTCATGCTTTTATACGGTTTTTCTCCAAAAATACGAATTCTATACAAACATATTTCCCCTTTTCTTAAACAAAAAAAAATTGTTGCTGATATAAAAGATTAATAACCACAAAAATGTCAAAGTATTTCCTTTAGAATTTGTACCGGAAGAGGGAACCAAAAGCTTCCACCAACCATCTTTAACATTTCTACCTACATTTTTTTTCTTACATGCATTGATTTCTATACAATTAATTTCCATAGTTTATAAGTAAAATTTTTCTATACTCATTAGGGTTTGTAAAAAGAGGGTGACCACAGAATTTCGTGTTAAAGCATGTCAGGAAAAAGTCTAAATTAAACAAAACTTACCACGTAATTTGATAAGCATATAATCATATATTAACTATCGGAACATGTTTAAACATGCATATATTTCGGTACTATTAACATAAAATCATATATTGATTATCGGAACATGTTTAAACATGCATATATTTCAGTACTATTAATATCCATAGGAAAACCACAAACATGTGAAAGTCCCCCAACCGGATTTCATAAAAGAATGCTAATTAATTTCAAAAATATATTAAGCGATATACGGTTACTACGACCACGTCGGTGACGATGATTTCCGCCCCCCATTTGAAAATTTATTCAATCAACAATTATTTAAAAACTTCTCAAATTAAATTACCTTCTCACCCAACTGCCAGGGGTCAAGACATTTTCATGCCACAGACACCGACCAGCCAGCGTTATACCACCACGACAACGATAACGACGACGACGACCACCACCACCACCACCACCACCACGACCACGACCACGACGATCGCGATTCCAAATTTATATATTCTTATCACAACTCTCTAATTGATAATTTATTCAATCAACAAATATTTAAAACTTCCCAAATTAAATTGCCTTCTCACCCAACTGCCATCGAATTGAGACACATTTTCATACCACAGCCACCGACCAGCGTTATACCACCACGACAACCATAACGACGACGATGACCATCGCCACGATCGCGATTCCAAATTTATATATTCTTATCACAATTCACACACATTTTCATCCCACCAAAACAAAACCATCAACCCAAACCGCCCCGCCACCCCGCCGCCCCGCCGCCATGCCGCCCCGACGCCATGCCGCCCCGACCACCCGCCCCCCTTAACATCAATCACACACATTTTCATACCACCAAAACAAAACCATCAACCCCAAAGCGCCACGCCGCCCCGCCGGTCTTAACATCAAACACCCAACCGCACAACACATCACCCCATCAAACGCTACCGTCATCGCGCCCCCGCACGCGCCATCATCTCATCAATCAAACCACCGACACCACCTCAAACGATACCACCATCCACAGTCATCGCTACCGGCACGCGCCTCCAACCGCAAACAAATTACTCACAAAGGCTGCCGCCTCTGATAACATCCGGACACACACCAAATATCGTATGTCTCCTTCACACATCTTCTGTCTCTTTCTCCCACAGAATTCCCACACTCATTCGCCCTACATACTACTTAGGTCTGTAAGGTAAGTATAGTTCAGTATAGTAGGTAAGTGCATGTCTCGTGAGTGAATTCGATTCCTTAAAGGAGAGTATTCTATGTCGTGTCAGTAGTTGATAGTCCTATTTCTCTCCATTCTCTTCATCGTCGGCTCAAGCGAGCCGTCACACACCTCTTCAAATCTATTTAGCACTGCATAGCTTTGATAGGTATCATCTCAAAATTCAATGACTAAACCCAAAAGATTCTTCAAACATCTAAATTTATTTAACAAAATTCACTTAAAACTAAAAGTTAATATTCAAAAATCTATATAAAAAAAAGAAATAAAAAAATCAATAAAAGTTCAAAACTAATAATTCAAAAAAATGGTTTTGATCTTTTCGAATAAAAAAAATTATAATTTCAAATTATAAAAAAAAATAACAAAAAATGGGTTAATATCCTGACACCGGAGTGTCTTTGTTGTCTACTCTGTTTTGCAATAAAGGGGTAAGCAAAGAGAAAGAAAATAAAGATTCAATAAAAAAAGGTGGATTCAATGCGAAGTACCGGAGTGTGCGTGTGTTCCTTCCTCTATTCACGATTTTCGCACTTATAGATATATATATATAAATATATGGTAAAAACTCAATATAGTTTGTATAAAAGAAACTTACTACTTTTTCTCGTCCCTCGGTGTCCTGCCGGCAGTACTTTCCAGGAGATGTAGCATTAGGCTTCAAATTCACAGCCAAGATGTACTATTCACATATATTCATTTAAACATATATACATCTACTTTAGAGTCCAGACACTAAACACTCTTCACTTTTCACTTTTATTTTTATATTCTCTTTCCTTATTTTTTTTTCTTCACTTATTCTTCCTTTACTTATTCCTTCTTTTCTTATTCTTCTTCAACTTATTCTTTCTTTACGTTTATTCTTATTCTTTTCTTTTATGCTGTTCCTTCACTTAAATTACTTGACTTTACTTTTTTTCACTTCTTTCATTGATTTCCTTGATTTCTTTCACAATTTCTTATTACAAAAAAATCACAACAAGGAAAAGATATATTTACTTTAATAAAAAAAAATCACTGTCCAGAAGGGACAGCAACAAACAAAACAAAAAAAACCCACAAACACCCCCTGTTGCACCAGGTAGTATGTATCCTGGAACCCCTTTTGTTTTTATGGACGTAATCCCTCAGCCTGTCACCAGCACCTCGAATCCGAAATAAGATTTGGGCTCAACCAAAGAAGAAGAAGTAAAGGAACTGGCATATCGTGGAAACAGTGAAGCATTTTTCAAAATAGTGTGAGTTACACAAACACAAATGCATTGCCCCAGGGTCGCAGTGCAGTTACACGGCTGAAGGCTGGGGCGCCCAAAGGAAGCCAGATTAAAAAAAAAAAAGAAAAAAGCAATTGAGATGCTTCCGTCATTTTGCCGAGCTGTAGAAAAGTGTACAGAGATTTTAAATCATAAAAATAGTGAAAAAGCCTATTGAACTGAATAAAAAAGTGAAATGAAAGTTAATATAGTGATTACTTTGAAAAACTTTATTGATAAGAAATATATAAAAAAACATGTGGTGATGCATTAAATCATATAAAAACGCCTATAATACGGTTAATACGGTGCACAAATCTTTCTTTTCACAGGTAAGTTTTCTCTCATATTCTTTTTAATAAAGTGATGTTTTTGATGGTAGTGTACTTTTAAACCAAAATAAACACTTCGTGACGAGGATACAAATCCAACCAGATAAATAGGATTCTGCTGTTACCCCTTTTAAAATATGGTATTTAAAGCGTTAAAAAATAATTTTGCACTACGGGCGCTAAACGGATTTGAGCGCCTTGCCACCACCAACAAAAACTAGATCGACCCTGTGCGAGAATTTCTCATTTGACAGATGAGTCTCAACGAAATCACTGGATTAAAGTATATTTTTGTTTTCAACAAATTTGTTATTTTTATTGCAAATTTCGATAAAATCTTAATTTTAAAGTATTCTAAGATAATTTATTTACCTAAATAACATCACTTCACGTTACTTAATATGAAAATATCAGACAAAATTAACTTGTAAACAAAAATGTTTGTATACTCCTTAGTATAGGCGTTTTTAGAGGATTTAACGTAGCCACCAGATGCTGTTTTATATTTTTTAAATAAATTATTGATAGTATTCACTATTCTAACTTTTATTTCACTTTTTTATCTAGTTTAAGTAAACTTTTTTCACTTATTTAACAAATTCAAATTTCAAAACACTTCCTTTCAGCTCGGCAAAATGACAGATGAATCTCAATTTGTTTTTTTTTTTTCAATTCTTGCTGCTTCACTCACGTACACTGTATATGTATGTGATATACACCACTTCCTTTACTTCTTCTTCTATGGGCTCAACAGCGTTTTTCTTTGCTTGAGCTGTTGATTAGAACCCAAAACAAAAAAAAATGAGCAGAGGCTCGAATCGGTTGCGTGGATAGTCGGTAAGCTCCCTTAGACTATGAGTCCACAATAATTCGTCTGTATACGTATGTAGATATTTGAAAACATATATCTATGAGGTCGCTTCTTAGACGCACTTCTGCCTGCACCCGAACCTGGGAAAGTGAGACACCCATAAAATACTCATATGGAACAATTTACGATTTTTATAAACGTCATACCTCTGCTTTATTTTAAAGAACGGAGTCCTCAAGGTTTCCTTAGGAAATGTCCTAACCACCTGTTACGTGTTTCTTCGCTTTTTTTTTTGTCTGTCTGTTTGTCTTGTTTCCTTCCTTCTTCTATTAAAAAATTCGAATGTTAAATTCATGAAACTATTTTGTATAATTTTTCTCACCTCTGTTTAATTTTAAATTTGCCTAATCCAATGGATTTTAAATGGAATTAAATTATTATTCCCTTTTGTTCACAGAACAAAAAAAATCGTGCACCGCGAAAAAAAAAACTTTTCTATTTTTCGTAGGTAAATGGTTTTAGTATGACGTATACCGCTGTTGCCTACTTGGATTGCTTAAAACGAATGCCAATTCTAGTTATATACCTAATCATCGGTCATTGCCCTATGGCCTATATCGGAAACCTAGAATGCAATAATATTGGTTTACAGACTGGAATTGTGAATCTATCTTCCCCTTTTCAGCGATACCTATTTTGTTAAGACCTTAGAATAAAAAATATAAGGAAGCGACATTTGTGGAAAAAAGTGAAGCATTTTTCATAATAGTGTTTGCTCTCACAAACACAAATCATTCCAAAAGGGACGGAGTGATTTTTAATGGCAACTTACTAGGGCGCCATAACAATCATTTGTTATTTTCTGAATTTATTTTTCTTTTCAGTGGTATGTTTAAAAAAATACTTACTTTTTTATGATAACCCTCTAAGGCACTGATAAAATGTTTTAATATCTACTTTCTTTAAAATTGTGTTGTTTCAGTGGAATATTATAGATTTACTTAGTTTAATTTACGCATTGTCATGAAAGAAGGCTCCCCAAAACCAACGTGAATCATAGCAAATCATTCGCATCGATAAAAAATTGGCACCCCAAATGTGGCTTTACTTCATCCACTTTCAGAATGGTCATCCTTTTACCACTCGACTTTCGGAAACCTTTTAAATTTTTTATTAAATTATTTTAATATTTGAATAGACAAATTAATTAACATTAAAAAAATGCACTAATAACTTCACTACAGAGAAAATTGAGCAATATTCTGAAGATGCCCATGTTAACATAAATATACGAACTCCAAAGGTACAAAATCGATTTAATAACAAAAATAATTTCCTGATATAAAGGGCGCTTAGCAAACAGTTGCGCCTTACAACCACCAATAACAAAAAAAAAAAACGTCCCTGTTTCACAGAATCGCAGTTTGACATTACTAGTATCCCAAATTAAAACCGAAAAACCATGTGCAAGTTTTCAATTAATTTATTAATTTTCTTAGTTTATTTAAAGTTTAATCATTTAAAATGTGTTACTTGATTGATGATTAATTAATCTATGATCAATTCACATCGCTTTCTTTGAGAAAAATATGATAAAACTCACTTGTGAAAGGAAATGATTCTTGTCCGCCTTATTCTTGCTTTATATACACAATTTAACACTGCACTTCATATTTTTGTATTGTTATTAGTAAGTATACATACATTTCTAAGTAAATCACTCCAAACTATTTGTTTTTTTTTCTAAAAATTAATGATTTATTAATGTTTTTAGTCTTGTATCACTTTTTGTTTACTTTTTTTCTTCCATTCAGTCACCGATTTGACATTTCGGGCATACAGTTTTCTGCTTCATTCACGTACACTGTATATGTGATATACATTAGTTCCTTTACTTCTTCTTCTATGGTTAAGACATATTATATAATAGGTCTGTTTGGTTACCGAAATTTCGTACGAATTCGTACGACGTCGCACTACATTTCACAAATTCCTGTTTGTTAACTCCAAAGTGTAGCAACGAGAGAGCAAAATGAGAGAGCAAGAAATTTCCCCTCCATGAAAAATCTTGCAAATTTCTGCTACACAAATTTCTGTGTGCAGGAAGTAAAAAACTGTCAAATCCACGTCTATGTGTATTTGTGTTTGTGTGTGTCTTAAGATTTGCCTGTAGTGTTTGATGGTGTGTGTCACGTGAAGTTTCGTACACAAAAGTGATACAAAATTGGTTTTTCGCGTTTGTTAACTTTGTAGCCAGTTTTCCCCTCTATGAAAGAATTTTCCCCTTCTTACAATAATTTGACAGTTTTTGAACATCGTGCTACAAAAGTAACCAAACAAACCTAATATGTCTGCAAACTAATCTCTCATAATATTTGTGTGGGTGTACATACCTAGATTGCTTACAACTAATATTGCACTATTCAGATTCCACATAAGCTAAAATACATAATAAAATAATATATGGCTAAAATAATAAAAATAAAATATTTATAATAATAAAGTTTAATGAAATTATCCTAATAAAATTACCTAATTACTAATTTGATTGCACTACATCCCTCATTGACCTATTATATATGGACTGCTAGGAGCCAACTTCACTACTGTTCAACCTCTAGCTTTACGACACTAGCCCTCGATTTCCGCCTGTCGGCAAATACAGATATGATTTTTGGCATTTATTCTCAGGTTTTTTTGAGGGACTTTTTTTCCAGCTGATTTAATGAATTGATATTAAATCCAATTTGATTTTATTCTTTTTTATGCGTAATGTTGGGCAAAATAAAACTAATTTTGTCTTCTGCAAACACACTGAACCGGTCAAGACAAATAATAAAGGGTGGGTAAAATCATTTGCCAATCAAACCCGATAAATTTAGGTGTTTTCCGTATGGCCAGACGATTCAGGAGGTGAAGATAAGACAATTGTTATTTTTGAGCGATCAACTTTTTAAGTTTCTAGTTGCTAGCTGTTCGTTACTCACCAATCCATCGCTGGTTGGATTCGACAGCATTCTATGAAAAGGTGTTTATCTACGCTGGTGCCCTCAGAATTAGTGGCAGAGGTTGGGGAGTGTATGCAGTTGCATCGGGGCTCGACAGAACTTGTTCTTAAACTTTTAACTTATGGAATATAGAAATACGTGAACTCAACAACATCGGAGCACCATATACACCAGTAGCCACAAATCCAAACTCGGAAGCGGCTTCATCGACGGTGCTGGACATGGCAATCAGATCACACGTATTGGTGTATTGGAAATGAGAAGACTTTGCTTACACCTCCTGTTTTGATCTTTATTTTTATAACATGTACAGTACATCATACATCGATATCTTTTGTCTATTTCAAGTAAGAGTGCATTTTTTGTAACATCACAGTCGGTATCATGTTTCACCCACGTTATATAAAAACTCCCAAAGTCCATTTTTTTCGAAATCGAGAAACGTCTCGTAAATACGATACGTTTAAAAAAATATTAATATTTTAGTTTTGTAAAATGTCTCCAAATCTTATGTTGGTCTATTCCTAAAGGAAAAATTCCCTTTAAATTAAACATCCATAAAAAGAACGGATGTCTAAAAAACATACAAAATGGACTTAGGAAGTTTTCATTGAACGACGACGATATGATATGCACTTTATCATTATCAATCAGTAAAGTTATATTATGTTATTAAACTCAAGCTCAACAATTTTTTTTCTGAACTTAAACACTTGTCGAAATTGGTATCTCATCCTCGGGTGTGAGTCCATTGCTTGCGATATATTTTCTTTCACCCGACAAGCCATTCTCTGCATCCATATAAAAAAGCGAACTCTCGTCGTTTTATAGTCTTTTCTGAAAATAAATTTGGATCGGACGGTAAACAATGGTCCGGCCATGCTTAATATTGCATATGTTGATTTGAACGTCTTTCTGCCATTTTCTTATCAAATAAAATGACTTCTCGAAATACAAAGCAGTTTTCAGTTTCGACGGCGTTTTCACTTAAACGTTTCACTGAGAATTAATCGGCTTGCATTATCGCCATAAACTGGCCAATATTGGTGGCTTTTTCTCGACAGGCTTCCATAACAGTGGTCAGCATAACTACTAAATGACTCGAGTCCTGTTCGACCATTTGAAAACTTGAAAGTCGACGAGGAAGTTTCAGTCTAAAGAAAGAATGATGATCTACACAGGATTTCCTTAAGACTTTGGCATGTTTGTGGGAACCCACACCACGCAGAAGCCGAACAATGTATCATAGTGTTCCGACGGCTCTCGTCTTTCCGTTTAAATGATACTTTAACCATTTTTGACCATGCGAATGTATTAACTCGATTGTTTTTTTGGAATAGCAACAGCCCAATAGAGGCTATTCCCAGTTGCATTTCCGTACCACTTGAATCCGTCGCTTTGTGTAATGTTAATAAATTCCGTGCTACGTATTCTTATATACTCATTTTAGCGCGAACAAGAAACTAAAATCAATTGCGCTTTAAATGTTTTTTTTTTTTAACAAACAAGAACAACATTGAAAATTGAAAAATAGTAAATTCGAAAAAATAAAAACAAAACAATTTCAATAAACGTCAGTCCAGCCAGTGCAGAGGGGAGTTTTTTTCAAGAAAATCCCACCATAGAATTCGAAAATATCCTCTTTCACACAACTTTTTCAGACAAAATACACAACATGATAAGATTTTATAAAAAACATGCATAGTAAAATACAAAATAAAAAAAATAATGCATGAATTATAAAATATTTGTACAGTAAAGGCCAGTTATATAAACGTGTTTCAATCCGTGGTTCAGTAATTTTAATTCACTGATTTTAGAGGATTATCTGAGGTTCAACCATTGTTTAAGGTTCAAATATTTAATAATAGCCAATTGTTTTTAATCGAGTTGGTCGATACTGAGTGTAGATATATATTTAATAATTATAAATCAAAATATAATTTGTTGTAAATCTACACTTTTCTTATTTTTGTATTTACTTTACATTTCTTGCTTGAACCATCGTTAAACCTCATTTAATCTGCTGAAATCGGTGAGTTGAAGTTACTGAGCCATGGATCAAAATTTGAACCACATTTGTACAAATTGCCCTAATTGTGAACGGAAAAGTAAAATTTAAATTTAATTCCTTTAGTATTTTATTCATTATATATGATATGCTGGGATTTGTTCGCGTTAGTTTCTTGCAATTGGTGGAACTCTCCTTGAATATTTGTCCACTGTGTCATGTTTTACTAATTACATTTGAATATAAAACAATATTTTGTTAAGATTAAACTTTGGAAAAATGCAAAATGTAATCAAGTGCTTATAAATTCTTCTTGAGCCATTGTAATAAAATTCAATCTTTCTATTTGAGGAAATGCCTGATGGGTTACGAATCAATAAAAGTTCATTAGTGAGACACTACTTAAGGCTCTCCCAAACCAACACAAAACATTCGCCGACGACGCGAAATCACTCTCAATAATGCAAAATATGAAAGATAAACAATGATTGCGCGATGGTTTGAGAAAACCTTTAGGAAAGTTATTACTGCATTCATACTCGCAAGCTAAACTATTTTTAGTGCAAACATTCACCACTTCTTTCTTCATATCGAATATTTTTTATCAATAATCCTCTCATTTCTTTTGTCTTATTTTGAAACGAGAAAATAAAACATTTTTTATGCAATAAATGCAAAGGTATTTTTCTTCTGATCCCTCATCACTAGCTGAATCGGTAACTTTTTATAACTATAGGTGGCAGTGTTTCTTAACAGCAATACCAATAGATGTCCCTAGTTTCTATGAAAAATAGTTCATGTTACAGCCAAGTGTACAAGAGATGGCGTTAATAAAGCTACCTATTTTTGTCGGTAAAGGGATATCGAGGGCTAGTGTCGCTATCAAAACGAGGAACCACTTTCTTTGCTGGTCTTGTATGGAAATGACACCCAACTAGCAGTCCATATATAATAAGTCAATGACATCCCTACTTTTCTATGCTTTCTTTCACATTTTACCCCAACCACTGATCTCTATATATAACTGGATAGTGTATCCATACAAAAAAGTTGACTCCATTTGAAGAACTGTTATAAATGGCGCTGCCTATTTTTTTTTTTGTTATACTGTATGAAAGTATAACATAAAAGTTAAAACTGACATCTTCAAACGTCAAAAAGTGAAAAAACAAAAAGGTTTAACTTTTCCGAGTTTAAAATTAATATTCAAGAGAATTCTAAAACTTTATTAAAAATGCGAACTAAAACTGATCCATCTCATGTGGTAAACTTTTCCGAACAAATTTATGGCTTTTTACAAATTCATTCTTAAAGGACACACGAATTACGTCAACGATGTGGCCTGGGAGCATGACGAAGAGTTCCTTGCCTCCGTTAGTGACGATCATTCGTGTAAGATTTGGAGTTCAGCTCACAGCTTTGAAACTGTTACAACCTTCTGCCTGTCTTAATCTGGTATGTCAGTGCGCTGGCATCCAGACATCCAGACGAAACTGGCAAGGTGTTGGTGGCCGAAAAGAAAGGAATAATACATTTGTACAACGTCCGCTCTCAACAAGACATAATGTCCTTGGAGTCACTGAATGTTCCTCTAATGGGTGCTGACTGGTCGTTACACAATCGTTTGTTTATGACGGCATTGGCTGGGGGAGATGTCATCACCTGGGACCTTCGTAGGACATGGTTAGTCTATCTTATTTTTGTTCTAGATATCGTTAGATGCTAAGCAATGTTTTATTTCATTTTAGTGGACCAGCTGATATTAAACAAATCTACGAATACGGAGGACGTACTGTGAGATTTTTGCACTGATCTCTATATATAACTGGATAGCGTATCCATACAAAAAAGTTGACTCCATTTGAAGAACTGTTATAAGTGACGTTGCCTATTTTTTTTTGTTATACTGTATGAAAGTATAACATAAAAAGTGAAAACTGACATCTTCAAACGTCAAAAAGTGAAAAAACAAAAAGGTTTAACTTTTCCGAGTTTAAAATTAATATTCAAGAGAATTCTAAAACTTTATTAAAAATGCGAACTAAAACTGATCCATCTCATGTGGTAAACTTTTCCGAACAAATTTATGGCTTTTTACAAATTCATTCTTAAAGGACACACGAATTACGTCAACGATGTGGCCTGGGAGCATGACGAAGAGTTCCTTGCTTCCGTTAGTGACGATCATTCGTGTAAGATTTGGATTTCAGCTCACAGCTTTGAAACTGTTACAACCTTCTGCCTGTCTTAGGCTGGTATGTCAGTGCGCTGGCATCCAGACATCCAGACGAACCTGGCAAGGTGTTGGTGGCCGAAAAGAAAGGAATAATACATTTGTACAACGTCCGCTCTCAACAAGACATAATGTCCTTGGAGTCACCGAATGTTCCTCTAATGGGTGCTGACTGGTCGTTACACAATCGTTTGTTTATGACGGCATTGGCTGGGGGAGATTTCATCACCTGACCTTCGTAGGACATGGTTAGTCTATCTTATTTTGTTCTAGATATCGTTAGATGCTAAGCAATGTTTTATTTAATTTTAGTGGACCAGCTGATATTAAACAAATCACGAATACGGAGGACGTACTGTGAGATTTTTGCCCAACAGTGAAGTTGTCTATGCCAGTATTGGTCGACCCGACATAACTCTATAGGTATACATAGCTAAATCAACTATTCCACTTATTGAATCGTCCCTTAAATTATATGGTGGAATGTCGATGTCAAGAATTAAATAAGTTTTTGCTGAGAAAATGTGTTTTTATTTAAGAGAATGTGGAGACTTCTAAGATCCCAGAAATATAAAAAAATGTTTTATTGTTAAGTTTTTCATTGATCTAATAATGTATATATGTATATGGTGGAATGTCGATGTCAAGAATTAAATAAGTTTTTGCTGAGAAAATGTGTTTTTATTTAAGAGAATGTGGAGACTTCTAAGATCCCAGAAATATAAAAAAATGTTTTATTGTTAAGTTTTTCATTGATCTAATAATGTATTAATAAAATTCTATTCTGTAACATATCTAATTAAGGTTTTTTTTTAATTTTCTTGGCTTATGTTTTAGGGCTGCTGAATCCTTGATATTGATAGATAAACCAAGCTCCCATTTCCAAACTATTTGCTTTATTTGAATGATTGGAACGCATTTAAGTCTCTTTTTAAGTATTCTAACTAGAATCGAAAACCATTTTCAATTCGAAAAAGGATTTCAAAAAATTTGCATATAAAAGTAGTATCATCATTTTTCCACCTTCAAAAAACTCATGAAATGTGTTTTGTATGCAAATTTTTCGAATATAAGTTTGAATTGAAAATGGTTTTAAAAACCATTTAAAGGACTTAAATTCAAACTCAGAAACGTTCCAATCATCCAAAAGGACCAAATATTTTGGAAATGAGAGCTTGGTCTATCCATCAATTTCAAGAAATTTCTAAAAATTCGTAGAAATTTCTTGATATTGGTAGAAAGACCAAGCTCCCATTTCCAAAATATTTGGTCCTTTTGGATGATTGGAACGTTTCTGAGTTTGAATTTAAGTGCTTTAAATGGTTTTTAAAACCATTTTCAATTCAAACTTATATTTCGAAAAATTTGCATACAAAACACATTTCATGAGTTTTTTGAAGGTGGAAAAATGATGATACTACTTTTATATGCAAATTTTTTGAAATCCTTTTTCGAATTGAAAATGGTTTTCGATTTTAGTTAGAATACTTAAAAAGAGACTTAAATGCGTTCCAATCATTCAAATAAAGCAAATAGTTTGGAAATGGGAGCTTGGTCTTTCTACCAATATCAAGAAATTTCTACGAATTTTTAGAAATTTCTTGAAATTGATGGATAGACCAAGCTCTCATTTCCAAAATATTTGGTCCTCTTGGATGATTGGAACGTTTCTGAGTTTGAATTTAAGTCCTTTAAATGGTTTTTAAAACCATTTTCAATTCAAACTTATATTTCGAAAAATTTGATTTGGTTTATCTATCAATATCAAGGATTCAGCAGCCCTAAAACATAAGCCAAGAAAATTAAAAAAAAACCACAATTAGATATGTTACAGAATAGAATTTTATTAATACATTATTAGATCAATGAAAAACTTAACAATAAAACATTTTTTTATATTTCTGGGATCTTAGAAGTCTCCACATTCTCTTAAATAAAAACACATTTTCTCAGCAAAAACTTATTTAATTCTTGACATCGACATTCCACCATATAATTTAAGGGACGATTCAATAAGTGGAACACTTGATTTAGCTATGTATACCTTTAGAGTAATGTCGGGTCGACCAATACTGGCATAGACAACTTCACTGTTGGGCAAAAATCCACTGATCTCTATATATAACTGGATAGTGTATTCCATAGAAAGTATAACAGTTTTTTTGACTCCAATTGAAGATGACATTTGTTAGGCATTCTCACTTTTTGACGTCTGCTGAGCACAAAAAAAAAGTAATTTGAAGTGAGATTTTTATTTGTACAAAAACAGAATATTTTGTTTATTTTTTTTAAGTTCTGTCGGAATGTGAACGAAACTCCTGTGCAGCTCTTCAAATTCTCGAGAAGTGTGGTTTGCAGATGTCTAACGCGCCCCGGGAAGTAGTGGTCAGTTTGAGGAGGAACATACATTTCTTAAAGTAAAGGACTTAAATTCAAACTCAGAAACGTTCCAATCATCCAAAAGGACCAAATATTTTGGAAATGAGAGCTTGGTCTATCCATCAATTTCAAGAAATTTCTAAAAATTCGTAGAAATTTCTTGATATTGGTAGAAAGACCAAGCTCCCATTTCCAAAATATTTGGTCCTTTTGGATGATTGGAACGTTTCTGAGTTTGAATTTAAGTGCTTTAAATGGTTTTTAAAACCATTTTCAATTCAAACTTATATATCGAAAAATTTGCATACAAAACACATTTCATGAGTTTTTTGAAGGTGGAAAAATGATGATACTACTTTTATATGCAAATTTTTTGAAATCCTTTTTCGAATTGAAAATGGTTTTCGATTTTAGTTAGAATACTTAAAAAGAGACTTAAATGCGTTCCAATCATTCAAATAAAGCAAATAGTTTGGAAATGGGAGCTTGGTCTTTCTACCAATATCAAGAAATTTCTACGAATTTTTAGAAATTTCTTGAAATTGATGGATAGACCAAGCTCTCATTTCCAAAATATTTGGTCCTCTTGGATGATTGGAACGTTTCTGAGTTTGAATTTAAGTCCTTTAAATGGTTTTTAAAACCATTTTCAATTCAAACTTATATTTCGAAAAATTTGCATACAAAACACATTTCATGAGTTTTTTGAAGGTGGAAGAATGATGATACTACTTTTATATGCAAATTTTTTGAAATCCTTTTTCGAATTGAAAATGGTTTTCGATTCTAGTTAGAATACTTAAAAAGAGACTTAAATGCGTTCCAATCATTCAAATAAAGCAAATAGTTTGGAAATGGGAGCTTGGTTTATCTATCAATATCAAGGATTCAGCAGCCCTAAAACATAAGCCAAGAAAATTAAAAAAAAACCACAATTAGATATGTTACAGAATAGAATTTTATTAATACATTATTAGATCAATGAAAAACTTAACAATAAAACATTTTTTTATATTTCTGGGATCTTAGAAGTCTCCACATTCTCTTAAATAAAAACACATTTTCTCAGCAAAAACTTATTTAATTCTTGACATCGACATTCCACCATATAATTTAAGGGACGATTCAATAAGTGGAACACTTGATTTAGCTATGTATACCTTTAGAGTAATGTCGGGTCGACCAATACTGGCATAGACAACTTCACTGTTGGGCAAAAATCTCACAGTACGTCCTCCGTATTCGTAGATTTGTTTAATATCAGCTGGTCCACTAAAATGAAATAAAACATTGCTTAGCATCTAACGATATCTAGAACAAAAATAAGATAGACTAACCATGTCCTACGAAGGTCCCAGGTGATGACATCTCCCCCAGCCAAACGACAGTCTGAGCTCCTTGGCGAATGTTCTCTCGCAAACACGACTCAATGCGTCCATTTTGCAGGGCAAACTGGACGTTGATACCCATGGTGTTAGCATTCATCTCCATAAGATCCAATAAGCTCTTAGCAACGCAGTTGTCGCTTGGGCAGTTAATCACCAGCCAGTTCCGTAGATTGTTGGTGGCATTTGTCGGCCTGTACCCCGGTCGAAATTTTTTTCCTGGCAAAGAAATGTATGTTCCTCCTCAAACTGACCACTATTTCCCGGGGCGCGTTAGACATCTGCAAACCACACTTCTCGAGAATTTGAAGAGCTGCACAGGAGTTTCGTTCACATTCCGACAGAACTTAAAAAAAATAAACAAAATATTCTGTTTTTGTACAAATAAAAATCTCACTTCAAATTACTTTTTTTTTGTGCTCAGCAGACGTCAAAAAGTGAGAATGCCTAACAAATGTCATCTTCAATTGGAGTCAAAAAAACTGTTATACTCTCTATGGAATACACTATCCAGTTATATATAGAGATCAGTGGATTTTTGCCCAACAGTGAAGTTGTCTATGCCAGTATTGGTCGACCCGACAAAGCTCTAAAGGTATACATAGCTAAATCAACTGTTCCACTTATTGAATCGTCCCTTAAATTATATGGTGAAATGTCGATGTCAAGAATTAAATAAGTTTTTGCTGAGAAAATGTGTTTTTATTTACGAGAATGTGGAGACTTCTAAGATCCCAGAAATATAAAAAAATTTTTATTGTTAAGTTTTTCATTGATCTAATAATGTATTAATAAAATTCTATTCTGTAACATATCTAATTGTGGTTTTTTTTTTAATTTTCTTGGCTTATGTTTTAGGGCTGCTGAATCCTTGATATTGATAGATAGACCAAGCTCCCATTTCCAAACTATTTGCTTTATTTTAATGATTGGAACGCATTTAAGTCTCTTTTTAAGTATTCTAACTAGAATCAAAAACCATTTTCAATTCGAAAAAGGATTTCAAAAAATTTGCATATAAAAGTAGTATCATCATTTTTCCACTTTCAAAAAACTCATGAAATGTGTTTTGTATGCAAATTTTTCGATATATAAGTTTGAATTGAAAATGGTTTCAAGAACCATTTAAAGGACTTAAATTTAAACTCAGACACGTTCCAATCATCCAAAAGGACCAAATATTTTGGAAATGAGAGCTTGGTCTATCCATCAATTTCAAGAAATTTCTAAAAATTCGTAGAAATTTCTTGATATTGATAGATAGACTAAGCTCCTATTTCCAAACTATTAGCTATACTTGAATGATTGGAACGCTTTTAAGTCTCTTTTTAAGTACTCTCACTAGTATCCAAAACCATTTTCAATTCGAAAAAGGATTTCAAAAAATTTGCATATAAAAGTAGTATCATCATTTTTCCACCTTCAAAAAACTCATGAAATGTGTTTTGTATGCAAATTTTTCGAAATATAAGTTTGAATTGAAAATGGTTTTAAAAACCATTTAAAGCACTTAAATTCAAACTCAGAAACGTTCCCATCATCCAAAAGGACCAAATATTTTGGAAATGAGAGCTTGGTCTATCCATCAATTTCAAGAAATTTCTAAAAATTCGTAGAAATTTCTTGATATTGGTAGATAAACCAAGCTCCCATTTCCAAACTATTTGCTTTATTTGAATGATTGGAACGCATTTAAGTCTCTTTTTAAGTATTTTAACTAGAATCAAAAACCATTTTCAATTCGAAAAAGGATTTCAAAAAATTTGCATATAAAAGTAGTTTAGAAATTTCTTGAAATTGATGGATAGACCAAGCTCTCATTTCCAAAATATTTGGTCCTTTTGGATGATTGGAACGTTTCTGAGTTTGAATTTAAGTGCTTTAAATGGTTTTTAAAACCATTTTCAATTCAAACTTATATTTCCAAAAATTTGCATACAAAACACATTTCATGAGTTTTTTGAAGGTGGAAAAATGATGATACTACTTTTATATGCAAATTTTTTGAAATCCTTTTTCGAATTGAAAATGGTTTTGGATACTAGTGAGAGTACTTAAAAAGAGACTTAAAAGCGTTCCAATCATTCAAGTATAGCTAATAGTTTTGAAATAGGAGCTTAGTCTATCTATCAATATCAAGAAATTTCTACGAATTTTTAGAAATTTCTTGAAATTGATGGATAGACCAAGCTCTCATTTCCAAAATATTTGGTCCTTTTGGATGATTGGAACGTTTCTGAGTTTGAATTTAAGTCCTTTAAATGGTTCTTGAAACCATTTTCAATTCAAACTTATATTTCGAAAAATTAGCATACAAAACACATTTCATGAGTTTTTTGAAAGTGGAAAAATGATGATACTACTTTTATATGCAAATTTTTTGAAATCCTTTTTCGAATTGAAAATGGTTTTTGATTCTAGTTAGAATACTTAAAAAGAGACTTAAATGCGTTCCAATCATTAAAATAAAGCAAATAGTTTGGAAATGGGAGCTTGGTCTATCTATCAATATCAAGGATTCAGCAGCCCTAAAACATAAGCCAAGAAAATTAAAGAAGGTCCCAGGTGATGACATCTCCCCCAGCCAAACGACAGTCTGAGCTCCTTGGCGAATGTTCTCTCGCAAACACCCTATATACGACTCAATGCGGCCATTTTGCAGGGCAAACTGGACGTTGGTACCCATGGTGTTAGCATTCATCTCCATAAGATCCAATAAGCTCTTAGCAACGCAGTTGTCGCTTGGGCAGTAAATCACCAGCCAGTTCCGTAGATTGTTGGTGGCATTTGCCAAAGTCGGCCTGTACCCCGGTCGAAATTTTTTTCCTGGTGAAGAAATGTATGTTCCTCCTCAAACTGACCACTACTTCCCGGGGCACGTTAGACATCTGCAAACCACACTTCTCGAGAATTTGAAGAGCTGCACAGGAGTTTCGTTCACATTTCGACAGAACTTAAAAAAAATAAACAAAATATTCTATGTTTTTGTACAAATAAAAATCTCACTTCAAATTACTTTTTTTTTGTGCTCAGCAGACGTCAAAAAGTGAGAATGCCTAACAAATGTCATCTTCAATTGGAGTCAAAAAAACTGTTATGCTTTCTATGGAATACACTATCCAGTTATATATATAGATCAGTAACCCCAACTTTATCAAAAACTACTTTGTAAACATTGCAGCTTTACGACCTTCAGTGCAGCATGCTGGCAGTGCCTTTTTCCGCAATTCAGCATGTCGTGACTGACAGTTCTCAATTGTCAAAGGTTAATTTTTATAAACTTTTGCCGTGTTCTTTCCGTCTAAACAAATAAGTAATGACTAAATATAATACAAGGAAACTATAAAAAAATGAATAAATTATCAATTTAACCTGCAGCATCAACGGGTATTGTGAAAAATCAATGAATCGGTCACAAAGTGCAACACCAGTGAGCCTCAACAAATACGATCGTCAGCCAGTGGGTAAGTTTTTTTTCTTTCTTTATATTTTTTTTGGTTGTATTTTACTTTGTTTTTTTTTTCTATTATCTTATATTAGTATACATTTCCCTTTTTTCTTTCTTTTCAGGTTCAGTAATCAACATCCAGTCTCATCGAAGTCAAAGATAAGTTATTTTTGCCGCCAGTGACTGTTCTATTATACCTTTTATTAAGGGTGGTTTAGCAACAGACTCTGGTGACAATTCTCATCACTTGAAACTTTTTTTTATTAATTTTTGTTTGTTGTCTTTATTTTCAGGTTCTTCGTTGATTGTTTACTTGATCAGTAGCAGATGTATTGTCGCCCAACCACCCACCACACATAATCGAAAGCAACAGAACCAGCAGCAATAGCAAAGCACTTCAGGTCGGGACTATGGACCAAGTAGATTTATTTTGTGAACAAAAGTGCTAGTTTTGTGACTTTTTTTTTTGTATTTGAATGAATATTTTTCTTTTTCTTTGATGTTTTTTATTAAAGTGTGTCAAAAATAAGTGTTTTGCCTAGCTCTTTTTATTTTGTTCGGGTCTTGGCTTGACATTTTTTCCTAAGAGGATATAGTTAATTTTTCAGTATGGGTGGCTATGGCTAGTGTGTATGACGAGATCGGTCACGCAACAGATAGTCCATCAAGAAGACGTCAAATCTCCGTTCGGTTCACCCCCCGAGATCTGTTTGCTAACATTTGTTGTGTTCGTAATTTCATCTCATTCACAAATAGTTAAATGAAACGGAATAACAAACGTAAGGAGTGTGACAAGGAGGTAAAATCATTAAAAAAAAACACAGACTATGCAATCGCATCCTCCTCATCATAATTATTCATCAGCTGTTTTTCTCAACTTGTTTGCAAACTGAAATGATTTTATCTCATTGCACTAGGTTATTGTACTAAACAAAAATACACCAAATGCACAGAGTGAATAACTTAAAGATACAAAATAATAAAACAAACTTCCACAAGTTTTTATTTTCATATTATGATCTGTTTCCCTTTCTTCAGATTGACATCTGGAAATAGGGATGAGCGATATTTATCGATATTAGCAAAATATCGATTTTAGTCAAAAACTATAGAAATTTCAACATCTATGTTGAAATTCAAGCATTTTCCGCGTTTTGTGATAGTGAGCGGGGTAACTTGCAGAAAAGGGAGGGGGATGAAATATTAAAAAATATTTGAAAATATTCGGTGTAGAAATTTGACGTTCTCTTTTGTGTTCCTTTTTCTATCCAATCCAACCAATCGAATCGTGTCTACTAGAAGCTACAAAAAGCACAAAGAGGAGAAGAAAATCTGCAGAATAATTTTCTTCACATCTAAGCGCTTTCGTTCTTCACGTGTAAGCAAGCACTATAATAAGGATTTCGATGTTTCGCAACATCGATATTAGGTGTTTTTTTCCTTGCTCGAATGGGCTTTCACGAAAAAAACGACCTCGGGGCTAAGCAATTTACATGTAAAACATTTCGCCGCCTGAGTACTTAAATGCCCCATAGACCACTTTTTCGGGAAACTGAGTTAATGATGCAGTTATACTAATTCGAATTTTCGCTATCGTTTGCTGCTATCCACGTTGCTCTATCTCTATTATTAAGGTAGTTACAGAAACCCAGTTTGCTCCATAGACCACTAATTTGTGGGTCCTCTTAGTGCTTATTTGCCGCACATTCAAAATTTGTACTATGTGGGGCAGTCTTTGTAGAAGAGTTCTTAAAACATTCATTTAATGCTTAAGTGCCCCATACCATAGGGCCATGGATATAGAGCGTTTAATTATATCTGGGTCTGGGTCTGGGCCGGGGTTATCTTCTAGCATGCAAGAATAACATATGGGATCCAGGCTTCTATCGGAGGTTATTTCAATAACGCAAAAGTAAGTTTTCACTTTGATGATGGTAAAGAAAAGAGACAACATAAAAGTTGAAAAATAACCAACCATGAGGTAAATAGATGGATGCAAAGCACTGTTTTCATATTAGTCCGCAATGCGGTTATGAGTAAAAATAAAACATGGGTAATACCATTGTATATAAATCTAATAGTAGTATTACTTGAGGAAAAAGATACTGGCGCTACAGACGACTGAAGCAAGAAGTGTATTATTCCCTCATCATAGCTTCACACCCAACTCACAGCAGACGAAAAATCAAAAAATACATTATTTCCTCACTACATGAGAGAAGGCAATTATATTCTTTCTCCTCACGTCACAGCAGTGCCAATATACGAGAGTGAGAAGGGAACAAAAAAAGAGAACCAAAACAAGCTGCCGAAAAAAAATATAGAATGAATTGGTATGTATGTATGTACATACATACATACTTAGGTACACACATTGAGGAGAAGAAGAAACAAAAAAAGAGGATCAAAACAAGTTTTTATCGTTACATAAAGGTTCAATACACATCGCATATTTTCTAAACAGAAACAAATTCTTTTGTTCTCGATGACTGTTCTTTTCCAAGATAAGGGACCCAAAATGCTTTTCGTGTCGGGAGCCTTTAAAATAGATTGGAATGAAAATTAGAAACTGATGTCTATTTGCTTAGGTATTCGTTCTTTCTTGTATATAGGTTAAAACAGGTTTTTATTTTTTTATCGTTTTCTAAGTGGTTTTTTGATGTGGAGCATCGAGTTTCTCATATTTAATTAAAAGCAATATGAGGCCGTGAGTGCAAAAGTGGTGTAACCCATTTTTTGGCATTGTTGATATTTTTGTCTCGTATTTTTACATTTATGCATCAAAAGTCATCAAAGCTAATTTCTAAAAGCTTTCCAAAAATGTGACGTATACTATTTGAATCTTGGATTGGCAACCCTGGTACGCTTATTATCAAGTCAATTTCATGGTCGCTCTTAAAAAAAAAATTGCAAATTATTGTGTTAAAGCGGGTACAAAATTCCAAAATTGTGTGGCGCAGCTTCGTTTGGATAAACACTTCCGAAATTAATCAATGTTTTGGTGAGTCTCCTCATTTCTTTCTATTTGGACAACAAAAATTTTTTTGTATCGACACCCGCATACATATATATATCTGTGGAAAACAAAATGAATCGGACACCGCCAAAAAATTTGAATAAAATAACTCCACAAACACAAAAAAGGTCACATAGCAAAATTACTCCTGAATCACCCGTAGATGGAAATGCAGGAACCAGTAAAAGAACTGCAGTTGGAACAATGGATGTAGTTGACTTGAAGCATTTGATTGAGGAATCTTTGTCAAAGTTACTAAACTGCAAATTGAAAGACTTGCCAACGAAAGCAGACTTGGATGGGATATATACCGAAATTCAAAATCTTCAAAGAAGCAATTCGGATTTGCAACTACAAGTGCAAAATTTCCAAACTCGCTGCAATACATTAGAACGACAGATAGAGTTTCTAGAGATGAAGGCTAATGAAAGCAATGTTGTTGTTCACCTTCCTATACAAGGAGGTGAAGATGCAGGGGAGAAAGCAAGAGGATGCTGCTTGGAACTGTTGCAATCAAATGATGACAGCCTTATTGCAACAACAAGGGTCTTAAATCCAACAACAGCAGAACAGCAAACGTCATCGTCAAATTGCAGAAAAGGGAGGATGTTGGACGTTTACTAAAATCTTCTTCATCACTTAGAAACACTGGAATTTATCTACATCGCGATTTACCAGTCGCTTCGCGCGCACGAAGGAAAAAACTGGTAACTTTGAAAGCTGAAATTCAGACAAAAAATAAATATATAAAGGCACAATCCGTGGACAATCATTGATCATCGAAGGGAAATCATTTTACTATGACCACGAAAACAAATTAATGTGTGACGGCGTGTGCGGTTTGTCATTCCTCGCGTTCCAATGTTTATTCGCTATGCTATCTAGCTATCCCAAAAATTTTGAGATAACTTGAGTTGTTGTTGCGTCAGCTGTTATCAGCTGTTTTTTAACAAGGGATTACAACAACACAAAGCTATCCGGATAACTGAGAATAGCCAGCGGAACGTGCCCATTAATACGTCAGATAGTGGATGACAGCTGTAATAGATCTGTTCCAGACCAAAGTGAAGTATTGCATGTAAACACCAGTGCTTCTCCAACCGGTTCTCAAACTGTACTGATGCCTCAAAGAAATTTTTAATTGTAATGCCGTCTGCCTGTCGAATAATTTCAAAAGTACAAAATTAAAAAACAGAAATGTAGATAATTATAATGCAAAATCTAATATCTTATAACATATGTGGTCTCAGAAATAAGAATTTATTTAATGATTTTTTTAATTATATCAACCAGTTTGAATTTATCTTTTTATATGAAACATATTTAACTGAAATTAGCTTAAATACACTAGTCAACAATATTAAAGGAACAAATTTTTTTTCAATTTTTGTTAGCGTTTTTTGAAGAGCTGTATCTTTGTAACGAGTGGTCGTATTGAGTTGAAATAAAAAGCATTTTACAGCTTTATGTTTTTTGTTTCGAGATTTGTTTGCAAACAAATTTTTTTGAAGTACCGTTATTGCGTTATTGCAAAAAATGAGACGAGACAACAAAATTATTTTGTTTTTATTTTTTTTGAAGGTCCTCATTTCTATAGATAAATTTTTTGAGTCAATTAAATGTCATGATCAGATACCTTGTTTATTCAGCTTCAATTCAGTTTTTATGTTGTTTTCGTACGATTTTTTTTGACATGGTTTATCTGACTTTGAATTTAAAAAGATACTTTTAGCCTTGATTACCAATATCTCAGCAAATAATGACGTTATAAAAAATTCAAAGACAGTTTTGGAAATTTGAAAAAGCGTTTTACAAGATTTTTTTATGATTTTGAAGAAATTATTTTTTTTACCGTTCGCCGTTAATTTAAAAAAAGTACTAAAAACCGATGTTTTGTGGTCTTTTCGTAAATCTTTTTTTTCGTTGCAAATATTGATTGCATGGCTTGCGTTGGTATGCAAATTTATAGACTTTTAAATCATCAATATTCTTGTAAACTTTCAAATTGATTCATCGAACCGTTTTTCCTCACCAAAACTTCAAAGTCTTACAAACCAGGTAAGGGAACAAATTGTGGTGTTCCTAAACAATGCGTAGTTGTCATCAAAATAACAAGAAAAGCGCAATTCCAGTGGATTTTTTTCATAGTTTTGCATTAGTTAGATACTTTTTTGAATTGAAATGAAATAAAAAGTACATTAAACAAAAAAATAAAAAAAATTAATTTAAAAAATTTTTCAAACAAAAAAATTTGATTTTTTAAATTTTTTTTTTTGGAAAAATGTAATTTTTATTTCATTTCCATTCAAAAAAGTATCTAACTAATGGAATACTGTGAAAAAAATCCACTTGAATTGCGCTTTTCTTGTTATTTTGATGACAACTACGCATTGTTTAGGAACACCACAATTTGTTCCTTTACCTGGTTTGTAAGACTTTGAAGTTGTGGTGAGGAAAAACGGTTCGATGAATCAATTTGAAAATTTACAAGAATATTGATGATTTAAAAGTCTATAAATTTGCATACCAACGCAAGCCATGCAATCAATATTTGCAACGAAAAAAAAGATTTACGAAAAGACCACAAAACATCGGTTTTTAGTACTTTTTTTAAATTAACGGCGAACGGTAAAAAAAATAATTTCTTCAAAATCATAAAAAAATCTTGTAAAACGCTTTTTCAAATTTCCAAAACTGTCTTTGAATTTTTTATAACGTCATTATTTGCTGAGATATTGGTAATCAAGGCTAAAAGTATCTTTTTTCATTCAAAGTCAGATAAACCATGTCAAAAAAAATCGTACGAAAACAACAAAAAAAACTGAATTGAAGCTGAATAAACAAGGTATCTGATCATGACATTTAATTGACTCAAAAAATTTATCCATAGAAATGAGGACCTTAAAAAAAAATAAAAACAAAATAATTTTGTTGTCTCGTCTCATTTTTTGCAATAACGCAATAACGGTACTTCAAAAAAATTTGTTTGCAAACAAATCTCGAAACAAAAAACATAAAGCTGTAAAATGCTTTTTGTTTCAACTCAATACGACCACTCGTCACAAAGATACAGCTCTTCAAAAAACGCTAACAAAAATTGAAAAAAAAATTTGTTCCTTTAATATTGTTGACTAGTGTAGTTATGAAAACAAATTTGTAGACTATGAACTTAAAATTATACCGGCAGTAAGAAGACACACGAGGGGAAGAGCGAGTGGAGGGTTCATTTTTGGTTTCAAAAATGTTTAGGCATAACCAACTGCGAATTTAAACACCTTGGAGATGTTATTTGTGTACACGGAGAGAATTAAATATCACCGATTACAAATTTTCCGAGGTCAAATTACAAACTGCACTTTTTTTGAAAATTAGAGCTCTATTTTTTTTAATTTATAACACGAAGTTTTGATTTAAAACTTAATCTCCATGATTTACAAAATTTTTAACTTCGATAATTTAAAATACAATTCGCAGTCTCCGATTTTAGTAAAATTGGAAAATTACAAACATTTAGAAGGCAAATTTATAACTAATTATTTCGATTTCAAAAATTTATTTCATTTTGCCATTTTCCTTTTGTAATTTGCAAAAAGTCTTTGCTGATTCACCACAACGGAGCAATCGAATCTATAACTAGAGTAGCAATTTTGAAATTGATACTTTCAATGTGTAATTTACAAAGCAAATGGATCGTGATTCATCACCAATGAAAGGTCAAATCTAAACTATAGAGTTGTAATTCTGGAGTTGATACTTTTAATTTGCAATTTACAAAAACAGATACGGTAGTTTAACACAATGCAAGATCAAATCTATATTTTCAGAGTTGTAATTCGGGGAATGATATTTTCAAGCTGTAATTTACAAAAACAGATATGGTAATTCAACAACGCAATATCAAATATTTAACTATAGAGTTGTAATTCGGGGAATGATATTTGTAAGTTGTAATTTACAAAAAATATATTTTGTGATTCATAACAACAGAAATATTAAATCTATAACTTGAGCTTCAATTCTGGAATGAAATTTTCAAATTGTGATTTACAAAAAGTATTCGGTAATTCATGACAACAGAAAGATCAAATCTTTAACTTTTGAGTTTTAATTCGGGGGATGACATTTTCAAGTTGAAATTTACAAAAAAATATATTTTGTGATTTGTGACAACAGAAAGATCAAATCTATAACTTGAGTTTCAATTTTGGGATGAAATTTTCAATTTGTAACTTACAAAAAGTATTACGTGATTCACCATAACAGAAAGATCAGATCTATAACTAGAGTGGCAATTCAGAAGTTATACTTTTAATTTGCAATTAATAAAAACAGATTTCGTTAATTGACATAACAGCAAGTGCAAATTTATAATTATAGAGTTTTAATGTGGGGGATGATATTTTCGAGTTGTAATTTACAAAAAATATATTTTGTGATTCATAACAACAGAAACATTAAATCTATAACTTGAGCTTCAATTCTGGAATGAAATTTTCAATTTGTGATTTATAAAAAGTATTTGGTAATTCATGACAACAGAAAGATCAAATCTTTGACTACTGAGTTTTAATTGGGGGGATGACATTTTCAAGTTGAAATTTACAAAAAAATATATTTTGTGATTTGTGACAACAGAAAGATCAAATCTATAACTTGAGTTTCAATTTTGGGATGAAATTTTCAATTTGTAACTTTCAAAAAGTATTACGTGATTCACCATAACAGAAAGATCAGATCTATAACTAGAGTGGCAATTCAGAAGTTATACTTTTAATTTGCAATTAATAAAAACAGATTTGGTAAATTGACATAACAGCAAGTGCAAATTTATAATTATAGAGTTTTAATGTGGGGGATGATATTTTCGAGTTGTAATTTACAAAAAAAATATATTTTTTGACTATTGTGACAGCAGAAATATCAAATCTATAATATCTTCGTCTATCAATGAAAAATCGCTAAGTCCATTTTTTTTAAACCGAGAATACTCTCGTAAATACGATAGGTAGGTATGTATTGTATGTGTATTTAATAAAATATAAATATTTTAGTTTTGTAGAAGGTCTCTAAATCGTTTGTTGGTCTATCGCTAAAGGAAAACATTTCCACTGAAGTGTTCGGATGAAAATGAGCGAATACAAGGAAATCATATGATACGACCGTAATTGCGTTTTGCTAGTTGTTACTTTTTGTCAGGTTTCGTTTACTTTTAAGGCAGAACTATAATAGTCGATAGATCATTGAAGCTTATGTCAAAAGCTATAATGAAGTGTTTTCCAAAAAGTGCAAGAAGAGTGAGCCATATTTCTCTTTTTTTTTCTTTCCTTGTCATAGTTTTACTTCTGTAGGGTGCGCTCGGGATCACACTTCACTTCTGAAAGTAAAAGTTAACGAAAACTGACAAAAAGTAGCAAAACGCAATTATGGTTGCATTATATAATTTCCTTTTATTCGCTCATTTTCATCCGACCACTTCAGTGAGCAATCGACTATTATAGTTGTATCTCTACTTGCAGAAGTGAAGTGTGATCCCGAGCGCACCACCCTAAGGAAGTAAAACTGAAAAGGAAAAAAAAAATGGAAATATGGCTCACTCCTCTTTTTCACGGTTTGGAAAGCTACTTTTCGTTAGTTTTTGACTTAGGCTTCAGTGAGCTATCGACTTTTATAGTTCTACCTTATAACTTGAGTTCCAAGTTTACCTCGCTGACAAAGACGTAAACAATAGCAAAACGTTGTTGTCAATAAAAAAACAAGTTGTTAATGTTTTTTTCGTTGTCGTCATCGAATGACTTGCGTTGGTTTTGGTCATGATAAACAGAAAACAAGGAATGCTTATTATAAACACCTAAAGATTCGGTGACGAAGCAATCATCTCCAAGTTTCAATTTTGTATCGAATTTCGTAGGTATTTTTTTGACATTTGCAATAGTTTTTTTTGGCAGATATATAAAAATGCATTGACGACGCACTTCAAAATAATATAATTTCCGTAAAAATCCACTGAAAAATCACTGAACCATTATGAGCTCACGTGTAAATATAGGATTATTGTAAAATTGTATTGTTTTAAAGTGAATATTGAATGCATTTTTATATATATTCAGCAACACTGCAACATATAATTCAACAAAACTAAAATTTATTTAAGTCAGAATAATGTAGTTCGTCAAGCCATGCCTTTATAAAATCATTTTAGACTGAATGCAATCATTGGGCCTTACTAATAATCAAATTTAGTGTTAAGCTTAAAAGAAAATCTCCAGATTTAAGAAAATCCACATACCAATAACGAATTTAATCTCCAGTTTAGTCGTTAGCAATATGTCAAAATTTAATACACAGAAATCCATGATTAAAGTCGAACACTAAATAAAAAGTGTTGCCTTAGTACTGTTTTATGGTATTTAAATTTGTATTAATTCTTAAATCTGTTCCCAAGTTATCAGGTTGATTTCAATAGGTATATTTATTGATAAATAATAAATAAATAAATTGGGTGGCACAACAGCTCGTGGAGAACCAGGGCCTAGTGACTTACAACTCTCAACCATTCCTGTGTGCGTGTTTTTTGGCAGGTATGGAGTGGACCTACAGTTTTATGCCGATTCCGAACGGCTACATGAGAAGCACTTTTGAATGACAAACATACTCTTGGAGGATTTGTCAGTTCTTCGCAACAGGCAGTACCTCGGATAAAACATTTCTGTGCTTAGGTGAAATGGCTGGGAATCGAACCTACACTTTCGGCATGACAGTCCTACGCACCAACCATCATGCCACGAGGCATTGAATTGATGGGTTGGTTTATATCTTCAGATTTTAGTTTACAGTGAAAAAGAAGAACTTGAGTTAGACGTATATACTTTATTTATTGTTTGTATGTTTATGTATTGCAACAGGAATAGATTATTTAATTTTTTCGAAAGTATTTGGTACGTCTGGATTTTACGTTAAATACGCGGTTGATTTGTTTATTCCGTTTTATTTATTTACATACCCAATTACGTATATCTAAAAAGTAATTTTTTGTGTTGAACGGCAGTCGATTTAAGATTTTTTCAGGTGTATAGAGCACACCTTTGCACGTAAACATACCTAAAGTCATTCTTCGAATTACTTGTCAGAGAAAAAAATGTTTGAAAAGCTTTTCTCATAAAATGGCGTGGTTTGGTAAAATATTTATGAATTCAGAAAGGCGTTCGTTTCATATTTTATTATAATTGAAAAGAATAAAACGCGAGAAAAAAACAGTGGAAACAACAGAACTCTGACCCCTAAAAAAAATTAAACAGATTGGCAGGAAGAGAAATATCACTTAAAATCCCGAAAGAAAATAATTTGTTGCAATTTCGTAGGTACTGATATGCGCATATGTCAAAAACCATTAAGTTAACTCAAAATATGCATGTTCTTGTATAATGTTAATCAACTATGTTCATAAAATAAAATTAAAACCGTCGAAACCCTTTGAACTTATTGAATACTTTAGTACTGAAAAAGGTGCTGTTAAAAAACAATACGGCAATACTTATCTTCACTCTTTGAACAAAAAAAAACAAATCGAAATTCATCTGTCATTTTGCCGAGCAAGAGGAAATTGTATTAAGATTTCAAATCGTTAAACTAGTGAAAAAAGCTTATTAAACTAAATAAAAAGTGTTATATAATTAGTGTAATGAACACTAGAAATACTTTATTAAACAAAATATAAAAGAAAACACGTGGTGCTACGAAAAATCCTGTAAAAATGCCTATATTAAAGAGTGTACAAATATTTCATTTCACAAGCTAGTTTTTTTCTGATATTTCTACATAAAGTAATGTGAAGTGATGTTTTTAAAGTTATTATATGATCGTAGAATACTTTTAAATTGAAATATTTCATGAAATTTTGCTTAAAAGAATCTTATTTGTTGCAAATTAAAATATACTTCATTCGAGTGATTTAGTTGAGATTCATCTGTCAAATGAGAAATTCTCGTCCAGCAGGGACGGATTAAATTTTGTTGGTGGTGGCAAGGCACTCAAATCCTATTAGCGCTTCATGTGCAGAGTTATTTTTAACGTTTTGAATGAAATATTCTCAAAGGGATTTCTACTGTTGGCCTGGCCTTATCTATCATACCAGTTTTGTATTTTAATCAAGAAGTCAGTTTGAAAGTATTCTATGATAGTGTATTAACCTAAAAACACCACTTCACATAATTTGAATTGATATCAAAAATTTGTTCACTCCGCGTTATAGGTGTTTTTACATTGTTACATGTTGTCTTTTATATTTTTTAAAAATAAGAATGGCAAATATTCATTGTATTTTTGTTTTACTTTTTATTTAGTTTAAAAAGCTTTTTTTTTTACTATTCTTACTATATAAAATGTCTGAACACTTTTTATAGCTCGGCAAAATGATAGAAGCACCTCAATGATTTTTTTCTTTTTTTTTGAAATGTTGCTTTCCTTGAGCGCCCCATAATTTAGCCATGTAACTGCACGCCGACCCTGTGTCATTGCATTTGTGTTTGTTTATTTCTTCTTCTTTGTTTTTACTTGAGTTATTAGGCGTTTTCCTTTGGAGGTGGCGAAGTACTTGCAAGTACTTTGCCAGCTTTTTTCAATGGAACACATCAAACTGCTTTCCCATGTAAAATGTATCTACTCGCGCATGAGAACATGTGCAGTTGGTAGTACTAGATTAGGGTTTTCATCTACTCGTAAGTACTTCGCCACCTCCAAAGGAAAACGGCTATTGTAGTGTATGTTTTTTTTAGAGCATGTTTGATGGAGTTTGATGGAAATTGTAGTAGATTAAAGGAAAGTCGGAGGATTTTGTTAGCAAAAGGGTAAAATTGATTATTGGTAGCATTTTGTTAAAGCTCCACACTTAACTTTGATCTTAAAGTTAACTAATAGTCGACATTAGTGTTTGATTATTAGTAAGGCCCATTGTAAAAAGTGAAGTTGAAGACACTCAGCCATCGACGTTTTTTTCATACAGCATGCACTGCGTGTACGAAAAAGAAAGTAACATGCGCTCTGTGAGAGGGAGAGAGAGTGTAAAATGAGAGCCAACAATATATTATGTTTTTTCTTTGGTTTTTATTTGGTGCGCGAAAGGAAAAATGAAATGCGCTGAAGCCTGAAAGTGTAAAAAGCGCCAAAATTATTTACACTTTTCTGTTTTGCCATTTCTTTTGTATGTGCGAAAGAGAAAAAAGCGCCAAAATTATTATTTCTTCACAGTGCGTCCAAAAAAAAAAAATTGGGTTTCGATGCTCTGTGCGTGCGAAAAGGAAACATCATAGAGATGATTTTGTCACCTTCAACTTCACTCTTCACAATGATTGCATTCAGGTCTAAAATTGTATTACTAAGTATGGCTGATGAAATGGTATGCCTACACTTTCATTTTTAAATGAATAACAATATTATGGATTTTAATAAGTTTATTTTCGGAGGTACCTAAGTTATTTTTGCGACAGATAGAAAAGCAAATTCAGGTTTTTTTTTTTTTAATCTTATTCAATGCAAACAATTTTTACCGAGCGTCACTTTTTTGCTGACGAGCTCATGGTTTTTCTAAAAGTAAATTTATATTTTCATGGTCCGATTTTTGTTTTGCGAGTCCATTAGTGTTCTTATCAGATTTAGACCAGAGAAATAATTGAAAATATTATTATGTGAGCCCTCTGATTCAATTATTTTTGTGTTCTGAATCTGATCTGATCTGCTCCGCTTCGGGTATGTAAAGTCGTCTGTCGGGGGCCAATGTCAACAGTACCTTGTGTGACTCAGAAGCGCAGAAAATTACCTTATATTCATAGTAAAATATATTTTTTTGAAAGTTTTGAAAAAACTTTTTTACCAATTTTTTTTTTTTGATTTTTAAGAAGTGGCACATTCCTTGATCACGAATATGCATTTCATAAGTCGCTAGGAAGCTTAGTTTAGCCGAAAATCATATTTAAAAGTGCCAACTTTGATGCCTCTACGACGCTTAGTTTAGCCGCAAATCGAGTTTAAAGATTTTCACAACAAACAACAAAATATTTTTGTTTTTCTCGAGCAAAAGTACCTTGGGTGGCCCGCTTCGCGGGTTCCCAGGATTTTAGCCCTCCTTTTCGGGTCCTCTGTCCCGCTCACGCAACTCTGTTGCTCCGCTTCGAGTATGTAAAGTCGTCTGGCAGGCGCCAATGTCAACAGTACCTTGTGTGGCTCAGAAGCGCAGAAAATTACCTTATATTCATAGTAAAATATATTTTTTTGAAAGTTTTGAAAAAAACTTTTTTTACCAAATTTTTTTTTGATTTTTAAGAAGTGGCACATTCCCTGATCACGAATATGCATTTTATAAGTCGCTAGGAAGCTTAGTTTAGCCGAAAATCATATTTAAAAGTGCCAACTTTGATGCCTCTACGACGCTTAGTTTAGCCGCAAATCGAGTTTAAAGATTTTCACAACAAACATCAAAATATTTTTGTTTTTCTCGAGCAAAAGTACCTTGGATGGCCCGCTTCGCGGGTTCTCAGGATTTTAGCCCTCCTTTATGGGTCCTCTGTCCCGCTCACGCAACTCCGTTGCTCCGCTTCGAGTATGTAAAGTCGTCTGGCAGGCGCCAATGTCAACAGTACCTTGTGTGGCTCAGAAGCGCAGAAAATTACCTTTTATTTATAACGGGTGATTTTTTAGCTGGTTTGGTTTTGGCAACACTGGTTTTGACAGCTGACGTGTGTTTAGTACCTTGTGTCACTGTCAAACAGCTTCAGTTTGGTTTGCAATTTAACCATGGATCGTCTTACAAATGAAAAACGCTTGCAAATTATTGAATTTTACTATCTTGGAAAGCTGGCCGAGGATCCGCTTTTTTATCGAAAAATTGTGTTCAGCGATGAGGCTCATTTTTGGTTGAATGGGTACGTAAATAAGCATAATTGCCGCATTTGGAGTGAAGATCAGCCAGAAGCATTGCAACAGCTACCAATGCATCCCGAAAAAGCCACTGTTTGGTGCGGTTTATGGGCCGGCGGCATTATTGGGCCATATTTCTTCAAAGATGATGCGAATCGCAGCGTTACTGTCAATGGTGAACGCTACCGAGCGATGATAACAAACTTTTTTTTGCCCGAAATGGAAGTTCTTGACTTGCATGATATGTGGTTTCAACAAGACGGTGCCACATGCCACACAGCACGCGAAACAATGGCGCAATTGCGAGGCGAGTTTGGTGAACAGTTAATTTCACGTTTCGGGCCGGTCAATTGGCCGCCTAGATCGTGCGATTTGACACCATTAGATTATTTTTTGTGGGGGTATGTCAAGGCTAATGTCTATAGGGACAAGCCCGCTTCGATTGACGCACTGGAAGCCAACATCCATGCATTCATTCGTGAGATACCGGCCGATATGTGTGAAAGAGTATGCCAAAATTGGACTCAGCGGATGGGCTACCTGAGACGCAGCCGCGGTCAACATTTGCATGAAATTATCTTTAAACATTAAATTGCAAGGTTCAAACTATCGATTCAAATAAATATTTCATTCATTTTTTCGAATTTTTTGTGTTTTTTTTTAAAAAAAAGTTCTAAACCTCTTAAAAAATCACCCGTTAGTAAAATGAATGGAAAACGACTTAATATTGAGCACAAAAACAGTTGTTATTTTCCATTTTTAAAGATGAACAAAAAAAGGCATTGAAAACCGAATTTTGTAGCTAGGAATTCTTACAAATCTTCTGACAGGTAAAAATCGATGTTTTTTACAGATCAAAATCAAAAATACAATTATTTATTGATTCTAGTGTTGTTAGGGATGGAGAAATAAATTTTCATTACAAATATTTTTTGTTGATGTAAAACAAATTTAATGCACGAGCATTAAATAAGAAGTCTGAACGTACCTTACAAGGTACCATGAAAAAAAAGTTAAATAGCGCACTGAATTGTTCACGAAAAAGAAAGAGACAAAACGATATCAAATTTGTGCTTGCCCAGCCACGCACACGATTAAGAAAGAAGAGAAGATGACTCCAGTTGTTAGTCTATTTTTCATCTTCAACGTGGCAAGTCGTGCGTCGTCGTTGTTCGGTAGTATTATTCGTTTCCGCCATTTTTTTGTCTGCAGGTTGGTGAAAAATTATTAAATTTGATAGGTAAGTTCTTATGAACAATAAATATTTATGAACAATAAATTTTTATAAACAATAACTACAGAAAGTATATTATGTTAATATTCCAAAAGGATTTTAGCCCTCCTTTTCGGGTCCTCTGTCCCGCTCACGCAACTCTGTTGCTCCGCTTCGAGTATGTAAAGTCGTCTGGCAGGCGCCTATGTCAACAGTACCTTGTGTGGCTCAGAAGCGCAGAAAATTACCTTATATTCATAGTAAAATATATTTTTTTGAAAGTTTTGAAAAAAACTTTTTTTACCAAATTTTTTTTTGATTTTTAAGAAGTGGCACATTCCCTGATCACGAATATGCATTTTATAAGTCGCTAGGAAGCTTAGTTTAGCCAAAAATCATATTTAAAAGTGCCAACTTTGATGCCTCTACGACGCTTAGTTTAGCTGCAAATCGAGTTTAAAGATTTTCACAACAAACATCAAAATATTTTTGTTTTTCTCGAGCAAAAGTACCTTGGATGGCCCGCTTCGCGGGTTCTCAGGATTTTAGCCCTCCTTTATGGGTCCTCTGTCCCGCTCACGCAACTCCGTTGCTCCGCTTCGAGTATGTAAAGTCGTCTGGCAGGCGCCAATGTCAACAGTACCTTGTGTGGCTCAGAAGCGCAGAAAATTACCTTATATTCATAGTTAAATATATTTTTTTGAAAGTTTTGAAAAAACTTTTTTACCAATTTTTTTTTTGATTTTTAAGAAGTGGCACATTCCCTGATCACGAATATGCATTTCATAAGTCGCTAGGAAGCTTAGTTTAGCCGAAAATCATATTTAAAAGTGCCAACTTTGATGCCTCTACGACGCTTAGTTTAGCCGCAAATCGAGTTTAAAGATTTTCACAACAAACAACAAAATATTTTTGTTTTTCTCGAGCAAAAGTACCTTGGGTGGCCCGCTTCGCGGGTTCCCAGGATTTTAGCCCTCCTTTTCGGGTCCTCTGTCCCGCTCACGCAACTCTGTTGCTCCGCTTCGAGTATGTAAAGTCGTCTGGCAGGCGCCAATGTCAACAGTACCTTGTGTGGCTCAGAAGCGCAGAAAATTACCTTATATTCATAGTTAAATATATGTTTTTGAAAGTTTTGAAAAAAACTTTTTTTACCAATTTTTTTTTTTGATTTTTAAGAAGTGGCACATTCCCTGATCACGAATATGCATTTTATAAGTCGCTAGGAAGCTTAGTTTAGCCGAAAATCATATTTAAAAGTGCCAACTTTGATGCCTCTACGACGCTTAGTTTAGCCGCAAATCGAGTTTAAAGATTTTCACAACAAACATCAAAATATTTTTGTTTTTCTCGAGCAAAAGTACCTTGGGGGGCCCGCTTCGCGGGTTCCCAGGATTTTAGCCCTCCTTTTCGGGTCCTCTGTCCCGCTCACGCAACTCTGTCGCTCCGCTTCGAGTATGTAAAGTCGTCTGGCAGGCGCCAATGTCAACAGTACCTTGTGTGGCTCAGAAGCGCAGAAAATTACCTTATATTCATAGTAAAATATATTTTTTTGAAAGTTTTGAAAAAAACTTTTTTTACCAAATTTGTTTTTGATTTTTAAGAAGTGGCACATTCCCTGATCACGAATATGCATTTCATAAGTCGCTAGGAAGCTTAGTTTAGCCGAAAATCATATTTAAAAGTGCCAACTTTGATGCCTCTACGACGCTTAGTTTAGCCGCAAATCGAGTTTAAAGATTTTCACAACAAACATCAAAATATTTTTGTTTTTCTCGAGCAAAAGTACCTTGGATGGCCCGCTTCGCGGGTTCTCAGGATTTTAGCCCTCCTTTATGGGTCCTCTGTCCCGCTCACGCAACTCCGTTGCTCCGCTTCGAGTATGTAAAGTCGTCTGGCAGGCGCCAATGTCAACAGTACCTTGTGTGGCTCAGAAGCGCAGAAAATTACCTTTTATTTATAGTAAAATGAATGGAAAACGACTTAATATTGAGCACAAAAACAGTTGTTATTTTCCATTTTTAAAGATGAACAAAAAAAGGCATTGAAAACCGAATTTTGTAGCTAGGAATTCTTACAAATCTTCTGACAGGTAAAAATCGATGTTTTTTACAGATCAAAATCAAAAATACAATTATTTATTGATTCTAGTGTTGTTAGGGATGGAGAAATAAATTTTCATTACAAATATTTTTTGTTGATGTAAAACAAATTTAATGCACGAGCATTAAATAAGAAGTCTGAACGTACCTTACAAGGTACCATGAAAAAAAAAGTTAAATAGCGCACTGAATTGTTCACGACAAAGAAAGAGACAAAACGATATCAAATTTGTGCTTGCCCAGCCACGCACACGATTAAGAAAGAAGAGAAGATGACTCCAGTTGTTAGTCTATTTTTCATCTTCAACGTGGCAAGTCGTGCGTCGTCGTTGTTCGGTAGTATTATTCGTTTCCGCCATTTTTTTGTCTGCAGGTTGGTGAAAAATTATTAAATTTGATAGGTAAGTTCTTATGAACAATAAATATTTATGAACAATAAATTTTTATAAACAATAACTACAGAAAGTATATTATGTTAATATTCCAAAAAAAATCTAAAATAATGTGAATTTATTGTACGTTTAGTGCTGCTGCTGTAGCTTAGCCGGTATGGTGGTGATTTATTTCGTTGCTGCTTGTGCTGTCTAGCACGTGTGCTCTGGTGTCCATTGCTGTGTGTATTCATGGGAGTTTGTGGCGTTTTTTTGCTGCCAATGTGCTACTAAAGGTAAATTATACATATTTTAGCATAAACAAAATTAAATAGGGAAAGATTCGAATCGAGTGTAAGAACAGTACAAGCTCCATTGGAAAAAAAAATAATAAATCACTTTTTTTGTATGTAAAAATTGTTCTAAATAAAAAAATAATGAGAGAATTAATTAGATATGTTTATATTTTTTAAGTTCTCCAATGTGATGGCTTAAGATTAAAAATTTTCAGAAATATAACATCACATTGGACTTCTGCTGATTAGTACATGGTAGACTAGGCAGAAAAAACTTTCTTGACAAATATATTTTGTTGATAGAAAACAAATTTAATGCACGAGCATTAAATAAGAAAAGTCTGAACGTACCTCACAATGTAATATGAAAAAAAGTTAAATTGCGCACTGAATTGTTCACGAAAAAGAAAGAGGCAAAACGATATCAAATTTGTACTTGCCCAGCCACGCACACGATTAAAGGTAGAACTAGAATAGGCGGAAGCTGTCGGAAGCTTATGTCAAAACCGACCGAAAAGTAGCTTTCCGAAACGTTAATTTCACAAGTGACCCATAATGCACTTAAGTGGTTGGAAGTGAAAAAAAAAACAAATAATTGTTTATTCAATGTTTATTTTCTCATACTTATTCACAGCACAGAGTGATATGTTTTTGATTATTTATTTTGCGAAACCACTAAAATTCGATGTGATATAAATTAATTAAAAGAAAATTGATTTGACTTCACTCATTCATTCATCAAACAGAAAAAAAGAAGTTGAAAACTATGCACCAAGCGCCAAGTTCTTGTTAGGTTGCTTCCACCATTTTGATTTTTCATTGGCCCACTTACGAAAGAGCGGTCATTGAGCGCTCTCACTTCCGACGGCAAAAGTTAACGAAAACTAAACGAAAAGTTCCACTTCGCAATTATATGTGCGTCATATAAATTCCTTGTTTTCGCTCGGTTTCGTACGACCACTTAAGTTGGCTTCCGACTATTCTAGTTCTACCTTAAGAAAGAAGAGAAGATGACTCCAGTTGTTAGTCTAATTTTCATCTTCAACGTGGTAAGTCGTGCGTCGTCGTTGTTCGGTAGTATTATTCGTTTCCGCCATTTTTTTGTCTGCTGGTTAGTGAAAAATTATTAAATTCGATAGGTAAGTTCTTATGAACAATAAATATTTATGAACAATTAATTTTTATAAACAATAACTACAGAAAGTACATTATGTTAATATTCAAAAAAAAAACTCTAAAATAATGTGTGCTGTCTAGCACGTGTGCTCTGGTGTCCATTGCTGTGTGTGCTCTTGGGAATTTGTGGCGTTTTCTTTTTTTGGCTGTGTTTGCTACTAAAGTTAAATTATACATATTTTAGCATAGACAAAATTAAATAGGGAAAGATTCGAAACTTGTGTAAGAACAGTACAAGCTCCATTGGAAAAAAACGAGATATCATTTATTTGTATGTAAAAATTTTTCTAAATAAAAAAAGAATGAAAAATGCTTTTCACATTATAAACTAAAAAAAAATTATTATTTTTCTGCGGGATACAAAATTATATCTATTTTTTTGAATTTTCAATTTGGTGCTTGTACTGTTCTTACACTCATCGATTCAATTATAGGTCAAAATATATCTATCAAAAAAATATCTACAATTGTTGTATGGGGTGTTGTGATGGTGCTGCTGGTGTTTCTCTTTGAGTATATGAAGAATGAAGGAGATTTTATATTGTTTTTATAAAAAAAAATTAGATATGTTTATATTTTGCTCCAATGTGATGGCTTAAGATTAAAAATTTTCAGAAATATATCATCACATTGGTTCAGTCACTTTGTTTTTGAAACAATTTTAAGTTTAAAGTTTTTAAAGAAAGGGTATTTTTATTGGGCTGCTGCTGATTAGAATATGGTAGATAAGCCAAAAAAAATTCGAAACTACAAAGTTTCTACAAAAGTTGAAAGTGTGATTTTGAGTCATTGAATGGGATTGGAGGGAGTTAACTAAAAGTACATGTGTAGACGGTATTGGGATTAAATAGGTTTGTTTCATAGATTTGTATGATAAACAATACGATTTAAAAATAACAAAAGTAATACAAAAAATATTTTTTTGATAATTAGCGTAACGACTACAATTATGGGCAACCAAAAATTAACCCAAGTTGTTTCAACTACGGGATATACTATACATGCTTCATTTTAAAATTTATAAATAAATTAGATACCGATATCTATATGGCTTAAGATTTAAAATTTTCAGAAATATAACATCACATTGGTTCAGTCACTTTGTTTTTGAAGCAATTTTAAATTTAAAATATTCAAAGAAAGGGTATTTTTTATTGGGCTGCTGCTGATTAGGACATGGTAGATTAGGCAGACAAAATTCGAATCTAGTTTCTAAAAAATTAGATGGGATTGGAGCGAGTGACCTTAAAATATTTGTGTAGACAGTGTTGAGATAAAATAGGTTTGTTTTATAGATTTTCATGTTAAGCAATACGATTAAATAATAACAAAAGTAATACAATTTTTTTTTGATAATTAGCGTAACGACTACAATTATTGGCAATCAAAAACTAGCCCAAGTTATTTCAACTATGGGATATAACTTTATTTTCAAATTTATAAATAAATTACATATATTTATATTTTTAAAGTGTTCGTGCTGTCTCTGGTTGAAATTTATTTCGTTGCTGCTGCTCGCCGTCGGGTCATCTATTTTGTTCCTGAGTTGTGTTGCTGCTGCTGGTGTTTCTTTTCTAGTGATTTTATTTACTTTTTTTATAAAAAAATAAATCTACATATAATTATACAGTAGGCGCTTGATATAGTGAAGTAATAAAAACCAAGCCTGTTCACTCTTTCGAGATTGTTCACTTTTTCGAGCTGGAGTTCTTAAAGGCTTTCTTATGGTGAATTTGATCCAAAATGCACATTTTGTTCGATGTGAATGTTCTAGATTTATTTAAGCGCTAAGCAAAACTTAATTTCAGTTTAAATAAAAAAACAGACAAGTCTCCCGTGTTCTCAAGCAATCTTAAATGCTTGCAAGACATTTTTATACAAAATACATTTTCTTATAAAATGTTATGTGTTCACTATTTTGGATAGTTCAATTTTTTGAGGTTCACTTAATCGAGCGGATACTGAACATATTTTATATATTTTGTATAAAAAATTATCTACAATTATGTGAACTTCTCTTACTATAGGCTTCTGCGGTTGGGATTTATTTCGGTGCTGCTGCTCGCGGTCCGTGGGGGTAATTTATTTTGTGGCTGCTGCTGCTGCTGCTACGAATTTTCTGGGGTGTTGTATTGCTGCTGCTGCTGCTGGTGTTTCTCTTTTGGTCTAAGGTAATTTAATTTTTTTATTAAAAATATGAATTAGATATATTTAAATGGAGGGGGGGGTGTAGATAGTACTGAGACAAAATAGTTTTGTTATATATATTTTCATGATCAAAAATACCTACTATTAATAATAGGTAACAAAACTAAGAAAAGAAATATTTTTTTTGAAAATTTGCAATAATTTACCGACTACAATTCAGCCGTGTTAAGAAGAAAAACCGTATCTGACTTTTTGGCTGTTTTGAGTTAGGCCAGTTTATATAAGTATAAGTCAATACATGTTCGCGTACTCTGATTTTGGATTATTTCTGACAAAATCTGGCAGCCGAGAGAGAGAATAAATGTTTGACATTTTTTGCCAGAGAAATTTCTTTTGGGAAAGACTTAAGGTTTTTTCGCGTTCATTTTGAACTTAAACTTGCAATCTTTCAAATTTTGAGAAATTCTCTCTGGGAGAAGTAAAACTGTCCAAAAGTACAAAAAAGCTTTTGGACTGAAAATGCCAAAAAAAATTTAGAATACAAAAAAAAGTATTTAAGCAAAGCTTCAACGTTAATTAAATTAAAAATTAAAACTTTTATGTTTATTTAATCAATTAATTTTGTTCAGTATTCAAGGAATACCTACGTTATTTTTAATACAGTTTATTCTTGTATGCACTTTTATCGACACAAAAAAAAAGATTAATTAAAAAGAAAAAGGTTAACAAAACACGATTAATGAAGATTTTGTTCTCAATGTTCTACATTTTTGTTGGTCATTGGCTTTATTTGCTTATAAAAGGAGATTTTATCAAAAGTTTTATAAAATAAAATTAGTAAAAAGCCAATTACGTATATAAATACTAGAGTGCTCCTTAAAAGGGACATTTTCAGATTCGATATAAGGTGCACATACAAAATAACATTTGTTTATTTTATTTTTTAAGTCTCAAAAACAATAAAATGGTTCCAAAAACATGTGTAAAAAAAAATAACCTAAATTGTTTTATAAAAATAAAACAGTTACCTTGCGGATTGTAGCTCCTTCAAAATTTGTAACTTCGATAAATTTATTAAAATTCAAGAAATTTGTTATGTAGTTCTATGATTAAGATATTTTGCACATATTGAATTCTGTAAATGACCCTTTTAAGATCACACTTATAAATACATATTCTTTTTCACACAACTCATACATGTGAATTTCTACCATTACTGTAGGATACAACGTACATCAACGATGAATAGTTTCTACGAACTCCTTAACAACTTGGACCTCCAGGATTTTATTACACATTTCCAAAGTAAGTTAAATTTTCTGAAATTATATTTTGACATTTTCTAAAAAGACATATGTATATCTACATAGCTAAAACATAATGCCTACCTAACTTGTAGTATTTGAAACAACATTTTTTTTGAATGAGAACTTATTGGCAATTCCATGATTTTGGGGGCTAGGTATATTCGTTCACCTATGTATTTTTCTAAAATAGATATATTTCTTAGGGAATCAGGACTTTTAATTAGAATCAGGACTTTTTATAATTGTCAAAAATTTTAATGAAATTAACAGAAAAGAGATATGATAAGAAATGTCTCGTTTACGGTGTTATTCGAAATTGCGCATCATTTTTTCTTTTAACGATTTAAAATTCTACTAACTTTATAAGAAAACATATGATTTTAATAACAAGAAATTAAATGGGCATGCTTATGTCAAATTCCTTTCAACCATTTCAGATATGTTTTTTTTTTTGGTTGAAAGGAATTAGTTAAAATTGATTTTTTTTTTCTGTTTGAGTGAGCGTTTACATAAATTTTGATGCCGCAAAAAGCCAATAAATTAATGCACCGCAAATTCATAGCAAATAATTACAATTGCAATCGATCTATCGGCTTTCACGTCGCTTAGATACTTAAACAAAATTTCAATTTTTTTTAAAGAAGAATACACATATTTTGTAATTTAGTTCGAACTTTATTTAAGAAAACAATTGAAATGTGTACAGAAGTGAAGTCCTACCTGAAGTCACTCTAAGTCATTCATAATGAGAAACCTCATATTAGTTTTTTTCGAATGATCACTTCCCCACACTTTTTTTACCACATTTTTATCAAAATGTAACTACAAAGTACGCTAAAAATAATTTAAATTTTTGCTACCTATCATTATATGGATTGTAAAAGTGTACTCCAAATGTCTGTACTTAGAGAATGTCTGATTCATGTTTTTCCAATTAAATCTAGTATATTTTCTAATGAAAAACATAATTGAATACTAATATTGTCTTTAAAGAAGTGTGAGGTTAATAGCAGCGTGATAAAATTTTGCGTAGATCAATTCAAAATATTAATTCCTGAATGAAATAATCCTACATGAAAATTGTCAGATGACTTTATTTATTTTTAAATTGAAAAAGATTATCTTTTGAACGGGCATCTTTTTGTTAAGATTAATGGAATTTGTGTGGTGGCATTTCAACTAGAGCACTGAATCTAACCTTTTTAGTCTTGTTATTGTTACCCCATAATCCATTTGGCTCACTGATATTAGCCCATTTATAATGTCATTTATGAAAAATATATACAGTGGTGGCAAAAACATTCCGGATTTTTTGTTCAACTTCATTAATTGTCGTTTGTGTGTAAAATGTGAAAAATTTAAAACTCTTTATAATTTTTTTTTAAGTTGTATTATTCAATTAACTATATAAAGAAAAAAATGATCATTTTCCATCAAAAAAAAACTAAAAATAATCAAAATTAATTAAAACTAAAAATTATAAAGAGTTTATAATTTTTCACATTTTACACACAAGCAACAATAAATTAATGAAGTTGAACAAAAAATCCGGAATGTTTTTGCCAGCACTGTACAAATTTTTTTCTTGGTTTTACAAAATTTTTGAAAAATTTACCTTATTTACTTTTGAAACGGTATTTTGGTAGTTGGTATTGTTTTGCGTTTGCAAGTTTTTAAACCAAAAGCTTAGTTTCACTTAAAACGCATATCAAGTCTTGTTCCAGTCTTAGATCTATGACTTGTAGCAAACAGTCTTTAAATTCCTTATGGTCCATCAGCTATAATTAACTATTCAGAACAGAGGTTGAATGCATTGAGGCTTAATTTTCGCCATAATTTAATCTTCGTATATTAAGACAAAAATTATAATCAGTAAAAAGTGATTAAAATATCAAGGTGGGTCGTTACGAGAAATTCTGTTTCATTCTTTTTTCAAAATTCAGCTGAAGCGTGAAATTGTTAAATACATATTTCAAAATTCTGTATGTTCGAAATTCTGCTTTTAAAAAGTCTGTTAATATTTCGTAAAAGATAAATTGGTTTAATATTGTAAAAACTTGCGCGCTTTTATGATTTGCAAGCAGAAGTTTTTATTTGGAATAAAATTTGAAAAAATTGTACCTATGCTCAAATTTTATCGCATATTATTTTCCTCATCATAATTCAGAAGTAGGGTTAAAATAAAAGCCCAATGCAGTTTGACTGTCAGTACCGTGTATTTTTGCCTTCAATATTTGGACATTTTCCACAATTTTTTGTTTTTAAAGGCTGTTGTAAAATGCTTTTACAGGTAACATTCTATGTTCAAGTGAAGCCAACATAAAATTTAAAAAAAATCAATGAGTTAAGTTCTTGAAAAACAATTAAGTACTGAAAAAATAACAGTTTGCGGAGAATCGCCCATATCTTTGTTACTTATATTATACTTGTACGTAAATATTTTAATATGAAAAAGATTGAAAACCAATATAAACATTTTATGGATAGATTTATATAAAATAATGTTAAACTAAATATTTTATAGCACATAACATTGTTGATGTGGACACATTAAAACTTTTATCGGAGAACGACCTTCTCACTTTGTTTCCAACAGATGTTGGCAATCGTGTTAAGGTTCGATCAACAATTTTTAAATGGCGACAGAGCATAGTAAGGTTTTTTTTCTAAATTTTTGGTAAATTATTTTCTTAACTTTTCTTGCAGAGTTCTGAAAATGTTTATTCTTTAAACGAAGAAACCTCGCGTTCTCAAAGCCCATCATCTGTCCCTTCAACACCATCATCGAAAAGTAATTCCTATGCCCATCATTCTTTTGTAAGTACAAACTTTAATCTGGAGATTCAGTTAAAGCGATCATTCTAGTGCATCAGATAACCTTTTATTGTGATATATACCCATTGTATAAAAATACAAGGTATGTTGTATATGAGATGAAGGGTCGCCATATTTTGTGTTGTGTGACGTCATAGCGAGTGTTCCACAACATATCATTCATATGCATATCATTCATATATTCATAAAGAATTAATTATTTACTGTTTTACTTTTAGTTTAACAACACTAACTAACTTCAAAACATAAATAATTTATTGTTTTTCTTTGAACTTTTACAACAGACAGCTTCAAAACATAAAAAAATTATTGTTTTACTTTCTTTTCATTAGACAAACAATTGAGATCATTCACTCGCAATGACGTCACGAAGCAGTTGCCTAAACTGTCAAGCATACCTTGTTATTGAATTGGAAATTATAAATAAAAATCTTCTTTTTCTCGTACAAGACTTTTATTTATAATTTCCAATTTAAGAAAACTCGTGCAGTAGTTCCACCACGTAATATTTTACGTATCTACAATTCATACCTTGTTATTCTTATACCATGATATAAACCTATACATATATAGACTTCTAGTAATTGTCCTATGAACACTAAAATCTCGCTTGACTTTGAAAAATATACTGAAAGAACTTTTCTTTGTGAGTAAATAATTTTTTTTTTAAATATTTTTATAATATTGTTTTAGGACATCGCTACTTTTTTAAGGCATAATACTAAATTTATTATAGCCTATAATGCAGGAAACTATCTGCCAGAGTACTTGAGAGATGAGCTCATACAAGAAGCCGTTAGATTTTACACCGAAAAGAACAATTTAATGAGACATGAGGATTTTGTGTGCATATCAAACCAGATATCTGAAATGTTTCCAAATGAACCCATTCTTGTTTACTACAACCCAATAACTAGAAAGGGGCGACTTCCATCCGTTTACAAGACAACTTTAGCTCGACTTCGTCGAAATGGTCTTCCAATTGTGACCAAAAGGAGAAAAATAATTAACTGTTCAGAAAATCCACAAACCTCAGGTCTGTATTCAAAGTTGATTTATAAATCAGGGAATTTCGGGATGCGATGCAATACCTTTAGTATCGTTGCAAAACTGCAAAAACTTCTTCACTACAAACAAACAAAAACCGACTATCAGTTACTTTAAATTTGCACTGTATATCTACATTTAAAACCCATTGTAAAGTTTATATTTTGATATAGTTTCTCATTTAAATTCAATTTTGCAGCCATACTAGAACCATTACATCGCACCATAAATACTCCTAACATACTTTCTAACTACCTAATTCAACAGCCACATTAATATATAAAAATAAAAATAATAATAAGAAATGAGAAAATCACATCCATAGCCCAGGCACAAAAATCGTGTTTACCTGTGTCTCTTTGTTAGATAAAATTTCATGACTATCACATATAAATATAAGTAGAGACACACAATCATACTTTCACCGTACATAAATATATATCTAAGGCCCGTTTACCTAGTTATAATGTTATTAATCTTAAGATATTTTTATTCTCTAGAGGAGACTCCAGAATCTGAAGATCAGAAGTGGTTGAAGACCCACACCACTCCATTTGCAACATTAGAGGCAAAGTGGACGGCAACCACACAGATCAGATCAAAAAATATCAAAGAACTAAAAACAAAGGACATTGCAGTTATTATAGAAGACTGGCCGCCATTTTTGCTGCCGGAAGGGCCAAGATTGGTATTTTTGTTTTCTTTTTAAAATATAGTAGTCTCTCGATAATGTGAATTCCCGATAATGGGAATTTCTCTAAAGATTAGAATCGCGCAAGCTTAAAATTATCAGCTTTATAATGTGAGACCTAATTTTTGTGACATACATTCTAAAGAGTAAGCATTAATTATTAATTTCCGACGGTTAGTTTATTCTGAACATAGTTGAGTATTTATTGTTGCAACGGCGGCGTGAAGTCAAGTTTATTCAACTGTGTAAATTTGTCAAGAAATTCCACAAATTTACTCAGTATATTACTTTACCACGTTAGCCAAAACTTAAGGCCGTTGCATGCACCTTTTACACCTAATATCAATGAGAATTATTGTTGGTAATATTTTTGTGTTTATAGAACGTTAACCTTTTTTGTATTCATTAAAATTATTGCTGTCACGTTGTTTCTTCACAGGTGACGCAGAAGTATCGTCATGTTGTATTTTTCATCTCATGGTCTATCCTTTTGTTTTTTATAAAAGCTGATGTGGTTATGGTACCTAGATAAAAATTCATTTTAGTTTTGATTGGAAAACATTTACAGTAATGTTAATACTTATAAAATCCGAAACCATCTAGTTTTATTTTGGTCACATTATCGAGGAACTACTGTAATTTAAATAGTTTAAATATTTTTAAAAGAACCTATTTTTAGTTTGAATAGATATACACTTTAATTAATTTTATTGCAAAAATGGCCCCAGTTCATAGCCGAAATGGTATCGATCCTGCAAAAAAAATATAAGACAGATATAGCCTCAGCAAACTTCAAGCTTTTGAAACTTATACTGGTTATCAATGAGATATTATATTCTCATTACATTTGCGTGCTGTCCTACCTCCTGGAGAACATGTTAAAAATAAAATAACTAAAAAGAACTGGAAATTTAGTATTGCCAACAGCCAAAATTAATGTACATACATATATGTATGCTAAATAATTCTAATTCATATAAAAAAAATTGAAAAACGAAGAACTGTATATAAAAATCATGAAACGCATATGCGACCATTCATATATTAATTGTAGGAAATGAAGATTTTACAAAAGACATAAACCAGCATTCACTTTGTATAAGACACTATAATTAACAAATTCCATTCCTTTTTAAAGCACTCACGTGTGTATTTAAAATTCATTAAGGTTCATTCATTAAGACTACAAAAAACAGTTTAAGGTTAAAAATTAAGAGCTTTTATAATGCCTTATTTTACTTTATTGATTTTTGGATTTCTACAAAAAAAAAACTGGGATATTTTCATTTTTAAGCGTTTCATATGAACATATTCTAACCAAGCCATATTTTACTGGGCTTTCAATTTACGGTAGTAAAATTTTCTCTTTGGATATAGTAGATCTACATAATTTTACATGTATACGCTTAATGATGACTGATGGCAAAAGTGATGACATATCCGGAGTTGTGAAATTCTTGGATAAAAATAAGCAATTGTCTTAAATACTTGAACAAACCAGTATACTGATAGCTTTTTATATTATGCAAATTATACTCATAATATAAAACAAGTTTTTTCACTTTTAATATATAAAAACTAATAAATGTTATAAAAACTACTCTGTATCGAAATACTAAAATAATTTTTTTTTTTTAATTCACAATCTAGATTGACATCGACTTCGAATTTCTTCATCCGGGCAAGGACTTAATATTAATTGAAAAATGGCCGCAGTTCGTAGCTGAAATGATCCCGATCCTGCAAAAAAAAGTAAAAGACAAATATAGCCTCAGCAAACTTCAAGCATTTGTTACATATACCGGTGAGCAACGAGATATTATATTCTCATTACTTTTGCATGCTGTCCTACCTCCTGGAGGACATGTTAAAAATAAAATAACTAAAAAGAACTGGAAATTTAGTATTGCTAACAGCCAAAATGCATTTATATGTAGGCTAAATAATTCTAATTCATATAAAGAAGAAATTGAAAAACGAAGAACTGTATATAAAATCATGAAATGCATATGCAACCTTTTATATTAATTGTAGGAAATGAAGACTTTTCACAAATAACCAGCTTTCACGTTGTATATGACACTATAATGTATACATTTGACTCCTTTCTTAAAGCTCTTTCGTGTGCATTTAAAATTCACTATGTTTTTGAATTAAGCTACCAAAAGGAATGTTTTGCAATTTGGGAACTTTTACAATGCCGTATTTTTAACATTATTAACTCGAACGTTTCCACTAATGTTACCAGTATCCTATCTTTGTTAGACTCTTAACTATATTATTTTATTATAATTTTTTACAAGTAGTGACGAAACTACTTTTGAACTCGTATTAAAGTAATTGTTTTTGTAATTCCACTTATGATGAGCCTCTGATTGTAGTTGAAGCTTGCTCTAGCTGACTACAAAAAAAAATCTGAAGTGTAAAAACAAAACACTTGCACTTGCGTTAAGCTTCCTGTGCTAAGCACTTTTCATCCTTTCAATTTAAACTATAATATATGGTTCATTAATCTTCTATTATGGAGCTACGATGTATTTCTGGGATCTTGTCGTTGGTTGAAGTCATTTTGATTAGATTATTTACTTAAGCATTTATATTTTATAAATTGATTTTTATTTCAAGCATTTCCACTAACGTTAACGTTACAATTCCTGTGCTTAGCACTTTTAATCCTTTTTCTAGTATTAGGTACACTATTATTTGGATTTACACTAACGTAAACATTACAATTCCTATGCTAAGCACTTTTAATCCTTTTTCTGGTAGGTATTACCATTGCTATTTGCAGTTACACTGACGTTATCGTAACGTTATCGTGAAGGAAGTCATAATCAAAAGCATAGATAAACATTTTCAATGTTTCATAATATCACATACAAAGACGGAACACGAAGTATTTTCAATTTATTTATTCCAAATGAAACCATTCCTTTCTTACACGTTAACAGATGGCCAAAAGGCTTTTAAATTATCAAATTTTTAATGCTAATGTTGAATAAAAATTCAAAATGAAATCAACTTTCATGTATATAAAATAAGTCATTCATATTATGTATGAAAATATTATGTATCATTATTTTCTAAGAATGAGAAATAAGTAATAAATGCATAAGAATAAGATTTAAATTATTGTAAACTTTATAAAAATTGTAAAATTAAGTAGACCATAAGATACATAAACAGATATAATAAATAATGTTAAACTAAAATTCTAATTTGTATTTCTGTTTTTATTATTACAAGGATCCTTAATTTCAGCTGTTGAATCTATCTATTCTTTGATAGCATTTGAAAAATTTCATTCCAAAGGTTTTCTCTTCTCTTGTAACCCTGTAGTATATATAAATTTAATGCAATTTAAAGATGAAATTTACAATACTGCATTTTTAAGATTACAACATATTCGTAGTAATTTACAGATATATATTTGCAATTTATAATGAAATATTTGCAATCTACAATATTGCAGGGTTAATTTACAATAATGTTATTGTAAATTAAAACTTCATTATTGTAAATAACAACTAATTCTACCAAAATTCAAATGCATTCTTCTAAATTACAAACAAATATTTGTACTCTACAACTATTCCGTTATAATTGACTACTAAAGAGTCTTGATTTTCGGCAATTACGTTGTAAATTGCAATGAAGTTTTCCAAATATCACGTAAGTATTTATATTTTACAACCCATTCAGAATAATTTAAAAATAAATATTTGTAATCTAAAATGAAATATTTTAAATCTACAAAAATGCAGGGTTAATTTACAATAATATTATTGTAAATTACAACAGCATTTTTAAGATTATAACATATTCGTAGTATTTTACAAATACACATTTGCAATTTACAATGAAATATTTGCAATCTACAATATTGCAGGGTAAATTTACAATAATATTATTGTAAATTACAGCTGCATTTTTAAGATTACAACATATTCGTAGTAATTTACAAGAGCACATTTGCAATTTACAATGAAATATTTGCAATCTACAATATTGCAGGGTTAATTTACAATAATATTATTGTAAATTACAGCTGCATTTTTAAGATTACAACATATTCGTAGTAATTTACAAGAACACATTTGCAATTAACAATGAAATATTTGCAATATACAATATTGCAGGGCTAATTTACAATAATATTATTGCAAATTACAACTGCATTTTTAAGATTACAACATATTCGTAGTAATTTACAGATACCTATTTGCAATTTACGATGAAATATTTGCAATATACAATATTGTAGGGTTAATTTACAAAAATTTTATTGTAAATCACAACTGCATTTTTAAGATTACAACATATTCGTAGTAATTTACAAGAACACATTTGCAATTTACAATGAAATATTTGCAATCTACAATATTGCAGGGTTAATTTACAATAATATTATTGTGAATTACAACTGCATTTTTAAGATTACAACATATTCATAGTAATTTACAAATACATATTTGCAATTTACAATGAAATATTTGCAATCTACAATATTGCAGGGTTAATTTACAATAATATTATTGTGAATTACAACTGCATTTTTAAGATTACAACATATTCATAGTAATTTACAAATACATATTTGCAATTTACAATGAAATATTTGCAATCTTCAATATTGCAGGGTTAATTTACAATAATATTACTGTAAATTACAACAGCATTTTTAAGATTACAACATATTCGTAGTAATTTACAAGAACACATTTGCAATTTACAATGAAATATTTGCAATCTACAATATTGCAGGGTTAATTTACAATAATATTATTGTAAATTACAGCTGCATTTTTAAGATTAAAACATATTCGTAGTAATTTACAAGAACACATTTGCAATTTACAATGAAATACTTGCAATCTACAATATTGCAGGGTTAATTTACAATAATGTTATTGTAAATTACAGCTGCATTTTTAAGATTACAACATATTCGTAGTAATTTACAAGAACACATTTGCAATTTACAATGAAATATTTGCAATATACAATATTGCAGGGTTAATTTACAATAATATTATTGTAAATTACAACTGCATTTTTAAGATTACAACATATTCGTAGTAATTTACAAGAACACATTTGCAATTTACAATGAAATATTTGCAATATACAATATTGCAGGGTTAATTTACAAACATTTTATTGTAAATTACAACTGCATTTTTAGGATTACAACATATTCGTAGTAATTAACAAGAACACATTTGCAATTTACAATGAAATATTTGCAATATACAATATTGCAGGGTTAATTTACAATAATATTATTGTAAATTACAACTGAGTTTTTAAGATTACAACATATTCGTAGTAATTTACAGATACATATTTGCAATTTACAATGAAATATTTGCAATCTACAATATTGCAGGGTTAATTTACAATAATATTATTGTGAATTACAACTGCATTTTTAAGATTACAACATATTCATAGTAATTTACAAATACATATTTGCAATTTACAATGAAATATTTGCAATCTACAATATTGCAGGGTTAATTTACAATAATATTATTGTAAATTACAACTGCATTTTTAAGATTACAACATATTCGTAGTAATTTACAAGAACACAATTGCAATTTACAATGAAATATTTGCAATATACAATATTGCTGGGCTAATTTACAATAATATTATTGTAAATTACAACTGCATTTTTAAGATTACAACATATTCGTAGTAATTTACAAGAACACATTTGCAATTTACACTGAAATATTTGCAATATACAATATTGCAGGGCTAATTTACAAATATATTATCGTAAATTACAACTGCATTTTTAAGATTACAACATATTTGAAGTAATTTACAAATACAGATTTGCAATTTACAATGAAATATTTGCAATCTACAAAATTGCAGGGTTAATTTATAATAATATTATCGTAAATTAAAACTGTTTTACTGTAAATTGACACGAAAGTTTTATGATTACAACAAATTTGGGGTAATTTACAAATACAAATTTTTAATTTACAATAAAGTATTTGAAATCAACAACATCACAGATATAAATTACAAATACATTGTTGTAAATTACAACTGTGTTGTTATATATTGCGACAAATATTTGCAATCTACTACTTAAAATTTGTAGTTCACCGCTAAAGAGTTTTGATTTGCAGTTAATAAGTTTCAAACGTTATAGTAATTTATTGAGGTTTACAATAGTTTGTTGTAATTTGCAACAAAACAACTACAATTTTCAAACTAAGATTTGTAGATTTAAATCAAATGTTCGTAATATACAATGTATAGTTATAAAATTAAAACTATTTTGTCTTAAAATACGACGGTTTTCTTTTAATCTTCAGTTATGTTTTCAATGAGTGAAATTAATTGCAATAAAAGAGTAGTATTTTTAAATATTTCGTTGTAATTTGCAACAAAGGTTAAGTCAATTAACAACAACAAGTTGTATTTTGCTAATATGGAGTTGAAAATTTAAAGAAAATCTTCGTGATTTCCAAAAAAATGGGCGGAACTGTTTGTAGTTGACAAAAAATATATGGTAAATTGATCCAAAAATGAATAAATAATAAATAAATTACGATTAAGAGTTCTAAGAACTACAATAAATATTTGCAAATTATGACAAAGAAATTAGAAAATTACATATAAACAGTTGCAAATTATAATAAAATGGTTGTATTCGTTAATAATTTACTTCCGACTTTACAAAAATAATATTTGTAATTCTAAATAGTTAATTCCAATCGTTTTTTCGATTTATACATTTGGCTTGTAATTTTAGATCGTAATCGCAAAATTTATCGAAGATTTCGCGATTGTAAACGAATAATTGTGATTTACTAACATTTGTTCGAGGGTGTAAAACGGAATATTTTTTTCGTGAATTGCAGCAGTTTTCATGTGATATGCGCTTGGAATTCTCTCCGTGTAGAACTGAAAGTAAATGGGGAAAAGTTTCATATTTTACCAGCATATGTGAACTGTAACCACTGGGATGCAGATTTTGAAATAATTAAGGAGTTCCTTATGAGTGGTTTAATCTCAAATGTATTGGTGATTGGTGACCTAAATGCAAGAGTAGGAACGGAAGGAGGAGTTGAGAATGAACGTGATGGAAAAAATCGAAAATCAAAAGATACCACAAAGAACCCTAGAGGAAATAAATTGTTGGATTTGTGCAACTCTACTGGACTTCAAATTCTAAACGGCACCAGCGAAGGCGATAAACTTGGAGAATTTACATTTGTTGGAAAACAAGGTAGTTCGGTTATTGACTACAGTCTTGTAGGGGGTAATTGGAATTCCTTGATTACCAATTTTGAAGTGCATCAGGTACCATATTCCGATCACATGCCAAACGTTGTTTCACTGAACTGCGGAAGGCAAGAAAATGAAGGAAATGTGAACATGAAACTTAACTAAACTGAAATGGAAAGATTCCAAGGCCAATTCTTATAGAAGAGAACTAGACACAGCTCTGAGGATGCACCAAACTGTCAATTTAAAACAAATTGAGGAATCTATTAAAGCAGCGTACCCGGGAGCAAACAATTGCAGACGAGGTGAGGTGTATAAAGAGCCATGGTTTGATAAAACATGTATGATGGCAAGGAACCTATCTTACTCTTGGCTGAACCGGTATAGGTGCCACAATGAAGACTCTGCCAAGCATTTATATATCGAACACAATCGTAAATTTAAAGAACTATGAAAAGAGAAAAAGGAAGCGTTCTACGAAAGACAAGCCAAAAGCCTAGCTAAATGTAGAAACACAGGAGATTTCTGGAAGGTAGTTCAGAGACTAAATGGTAAAGTTTTTGTTATCAATAGAAATTTAAATTGCGATATCTTGAAGATTCATTTCAACCAACTGCTGAATAACAACTCTGTGAGTAATCATATGATTCATTATGCACAACCTAGCTTTTATGTTGAAGTATTGGACCAGCCAATCGTACAGGAAGAGGTAACTGCATCGTTGCAGGAACTGAAGGATGGAAAGGCAGCCGGATCAGATAGAATACCATCGGAATTCTATCGATATGGTACAGATGAACTTCTCAGGAATCTTACAGACTTATCTAACGTCATTCTGGAGCACGGAAGTATACCCCAAGAATTCAAAGAAGCACTGATTTTCCCAATCCATAAAAAGGGCAGCACAATGGATCCTTCAAACTATAGAGGTATTTCATTCTTGAATGCATCCTATAAAATTTTTACTACGGTACTGCATAAGAGACTTAGATCGTGGATGGACGCAAACAATCTTATTAAGGAATTTCAAGCTGGTCTTAGACCAGGATACTCAACCATAGATCATATCTTTGTCCTCAGGAGTATCGCTGATTCATTTCTGTCCAAAAACAAGAAATTATACGCCTTCTTTGTCAATTTCAAGGCTGCTTTTGACACAATAGACCGAAATGCATTAATATACAAGATGTTTAGATTGGGGATGTCGCACAAATTTGGACGCGTTCTGCATAACATGTACATGGAAACCACAGCAGCAGTATGGGATGGTGAAAATATCTCGGAATGGTTCCAGACTAAAACAGGCGTGCGCCAAGGCTGTACACTCAGCCCTAGTTTATTTGCACTGTTCATTGATGACGTAACTGAGTTTTTACCAGGAGGAGTGTAATATGCTGGAACCCTTATAAAAGCTCTCCTTTTTGCAGATGATATCGTGCTCTTTGCTTACTCGCCAAAATCTCTCCAGCTTATGATTAACAAGCTTTATGAATACTGTACTATGTGGAAATTGGTTGTTAACCTAGAAAAATCGAAAGTCAGCCCCGGATCTATGGGGGGCGAACCGGGGCCTGTGCCCCGGGCGGCAGGCTTCAGGGGTGCCAAATCCGTTAATCTTTAAAAAAAACTGAGAATTCGCGAAATGCGAGATATGGCAATCTGATTTCAAATTGTATTTCTCAGTCAGCCTGACTGTAGATTCACACTAACTACATTTTAATAAAATAAAATAATAAGGGTATTCATGCAACGTCGTAAGTTTACAAATTGTGTAAAATGATAAGTTTACGCAAAAGTTTGCATGAACGACCTTTTAATTAATTTGGTTAAATGCTGTGTAATTGAGTCAGCTGTTTGTTAAATGTCAAATATTTGGGCGCGTTCGGCTTGGGTCGAGGAGTTGGTTTTACAGATAATGCATTAGGGTCTGTTTATTTGCATGTGTGTGTACAAATATATATTTGTTTTAATAGATACGTGTAGTAAGTTAGTAGAGTAAGTTGGGGTAATGTGGTATATGCGGGTAATGTGGTATAGGCAGTTATTTCAAAAACCAAGCATGCTTCTACAACGGTTCTTGATTCAGTGGACGGTGATTTAAATAATAGTAGTAATGCGTATTTAAACAACCCAAAAATCGTTCATTAATTCGACCAAATTGTTTAAAACCGTAATTGTGTAAAGCTGAGTTTTTTTTTGGGTGGAACAAAAAGTGTTTGTGCGCTTTGAAAAATTGTGTTCCAAAGCAATTTTTCAATGCAACGGAAGAATATATTAATCATTAACGTGACTTAATTCTTAGTTTTGTTTAAAAATATTCATTTTAAATTGTATTGTATTTTTTGTAAAAATATAGAGTTTCGGCTAATGTGGTATACTAGCAGTGGGCTAATGTGGTATAGTAATCCTAATGGAATATGGAATACCACATTACCCAACCTTAAAGTTTATACCTGCGACAACTGAAATTTGTGGGTTGGCAATAATCTTTTGTTAAAACTTCTAAAAAAGGTGAAACTAGAAAATGGGACCCCAAAGATATGCAGAGACCCACTTGTACTATATGAGGAATTATGAAATTTACCTTCAAGACATTCGGAGGACCACTTGGTATAGTATACCACATTAGACATTAAGGGTGTACCACATTACCCACTACTTTTCAAAAGTGGCGATTTCGAGGTCATATCATTTTTTTGTCAAAATCTTTGTAAGTTACTGTTAGAATCCGACAAAAACAGTTAACGTAGTAGCTTATATGTTCGTGTTAACATCTACAAAATTTGGAAGCATTCGTGTCACTACTTTGTCTGTTAAGTCAAAAATACAAACATGTATACCACAATACCCTTACTTACTCTACTCCTGTTAATTCAATTATATTTGTTTTGCATTGAAATAAATATATCAATGCCATTCATTTTGCTGGAATCTCAATACCATTTCAACTCAACTCAAGTGACAAAAAACCTGGAGCTCTCGATCCTGCTTGTAAACGTTGTAATTTTTAAATAGAGAACCTCTCCCGAACCAACGTGCAGTCGGAAACTCGGAAGGATAAAACAAAATGTAAAGCTAGAATTATTAAGGCTTTCTCAAACCAATGCGAAATATTTGGAACGACAACGAAACTTCTGCCTGTCAAAATCAATGCGTTAAAAACCCACGAAAAGTTGCTTTCCAAACAGTCAAAAGAAGAAGTGAGGAATATGCCACTTAAGTAAAATGAATCATCCCTCTCTTTTTTTTCGTTTCAAGAGAAAAAGTGAATTATGCCATAGTTCTGATTTTGACAGTTCAGAAAGATACTTTGCATTGGCTAATGACATCTGTTTCTAACAGTTTCCGACTATTTAATCTTCCATACCAGTGCGAAGCATTCGTTGACCACAACAAAAACATTCATAACAACACGTTGTTGTAAATGAAAAAAACACATTCGTCGTCGTCAACGAAAGATTCGCAATGGTTTGGGTGAGAATTTATAGTTCTACCTCAATAATTTACGAAAAGTAGCTTTCCTAAAGGCTCTCCCAAACCAACACGAAATTAAAGTGAATGATCTCAATACTAAAAAACAACAAAAAACTGTCTTTGTGAATGCTTCGCTATAATTTGGGCAGAGCCTTTAATCGTAGAGAAAATGTAGACCTTCTAATTATTTTTTTTTGTGTAAACTACGTTTAAATTCACAACTTTTATCACCAACTAATTGCAATGCAATAATTACAGAACACATTCAGAGCTTTTTTAGTTCTCCGAGATATCATTTATATCATGTCTCTAAACATGCCTAATTCTTAAAGTCACAAACACGCCTAATTCAATCTCTAAAAGTCACAATGACGTTTGGATAAGTTTAACCAAATATTTGGTTAATTTTCCGCAGCTAAATCCTTGGATAAAATTAACCAAATTGTGTAAACCATTTCCCATACAAAATTTGACAGTTCATTAACCAAAAGATAAAATTAACCAAATCGTAAACTTATCTAGTGTTTTACGCAGTTGCATGAATACCCCTAATGTAAAATATTATCTTTTAGGCTCTTGAATAGACCGGAAAATGAGGGGTGTGTAAAAAGGAATAATTACGTCAAGCTATCCTCTTAACCTGGGCATCCCAAAAACTTGGTTTTATATAGAGGGGATGTATGCAAACACAAGTCGTACAAAAAATTTTGCCCATCTATTAATGCAATTTTAATAATTTTGTTTACTAAATTTTCTACACCATGAGCTTCTTGCACGATTTTCTTTAAATCTATGAATGAAAAGAAGTACATAATACCGTCGTGCGTCGTTCAGTAAAAACTCCCTAAGTCAATTTTTATTTATTTTGAGACATCGGTAATTTTTATGGATTTGTAAGAATTTGGAAATGTTTGATCTTGGGAATTTTTAAATTTATAAATTGACCAACAAAAGATTAAGAGACCTTTTACAGATCTAATATATTTATATTTTAATAAATATATCGTATTCACGAGAGGATTATTGGCTTCAAAAGAAATGGACCTACGGAGTTTTGATAGAACGACAACGATATGTTAATCTTTTTTTGTGTGGAATAACATAATCTACAAATTGTACCTTACATTTAAAAAAATAATTGTTTTCGAGTAATTAATAAAAAGTGAATTTGAATCCCTTTTACCCCCTCTAAAAATTTAGGGAACTTTTTAGGAAATTCTTAGGACGTCAAAACAAACCTCTCCACCAAAATTCAGCTTTGTCGAAATTTTTTTCGTAGTTTTGCCATTTTTTGTCTAATTTTCCTGGACTTAAAGCCGAATTTGATAATTTAACTCTCAAAACTTTTTGTTCAATATTAAATTTTCTATCGAAATGGAAGGTTTAAAAAATTTGGAAGCTAATTTTAGCAGGAAAAATTAACAAAATCGAAAAATCAAAGATTTAAAATTTTTTTAATAAATTTCGAACAGCCTTTTTTGGAGCTAGAATAGGCTCAAAACATGCTTGGCCAAAATAAATAATTAAAAGTCCAGTGTGACCATTCTCCCAGCATTTTCGATTTTAAGCATGCTTATGGACCAAATAATCATCCCTATTTTCTCATTTTATCCAAATTTTATAAAACAAATTGAAATGAAAAAAGTATTTTCATAAAGAATTTTGTTTCTCATTTTTGTTCAACATCTATAGTTTGGGGTCTATTTTTGGCTCCAAAGTGTTTTGAATTGGGATTTCCTTCCTCCTTAAAAATTTGGAAAGATTGACGGAACATAAGAACTGAAGGTTGTCTTTATCTTAAGCATGGTCCATTGTCTAATCTTATCTGTAAAGTAGAAAATTGCTGGCAAGGTAACATCGAGTGCAAATTCATTAAATAGTTTTAATCTCCCGATTACAAAAAATCCAACAAGTATAACGCATATTTTTTTTTATCTCAAAAACTAGAGAGGCGCCAAATTAAAAATTTTGCTCCGGTTCGGAAAAATCGTAGATCCGGGGCTGTCGAAAGTCATGGTATTTCAAAAAGGAGGAGGAAGAACAAACTTGAGGGAACAATGGACGTACAATAATGAAAGGATAGAGGCCGTCAAGGAGTACAAATATCTCGGTGTTTATGCCACCAAAAACCTGAGTATGGAAAGACATTTAAGCAAAAAACTTGCGAAAGCTAGAACCACAATCAATGTTGCATGGAGGAACATTTTCAGCAATAGCCATATAGTGCATAGTAGTAAATACAAAGTGTTTGAGTCAGTCGCGGAGTCAACCATGTTGTATGCGGCGCAGTTTTGGGGAAGTAAAAAATATGAAACCGTGGAAAAACTTCTCCGATTTTACATCAAACGGATATTTCGACTTCCTTTGAATACGCCTAATTACATGATTATGCTAGAAACCGGAATCTCCCCATTGTTTATCAAAACTCTCAAGCTACACGTTGACTACATAGTTAATGCTCTGAACATGCCCGATTATCGTCTTCCAAAAAAAGCTGCTCTTCAATCGATAAGAAGCAGATCTGGATGATTCAAGGAGTGGATGGAGCTAACACAGGAAAATGGTATAGAGTTAAACCTTGATAACTACAGTGCTTGGAAGCCCTTGCTTTATCAAATGATTTCAAATGTAGATGATTACTTTAGGTTGCAATATGCTGAAGAAGCAAAAGAATCCGTTCACCGGATGATTTATAGTAAGCTGAATCATAACCTCAACATATACAACTATTTTCGGGATGACTACACGATAGCTCAAATATCAATTATGTTTAGACTGAGAGGGGAACTTTTGAATCTCAACTTCATACCGCATCGTGATGATCTACCTTTATTTTGTGGAATGTGCAATATGGTGGAAAAAGAAGATTTTTTTTCATTTCGTTGGTAGATGTCCCGTTCTCAGAGAAACAAGAAGACATGTTTTGGAAGCGATTTTATATCTGAAGAGATTACTTTAAAATATCTAAATGAATTGGATGTTTCGAAAATGTACAAATTTTGTAAAACTGCATTAGCTTATCGAAGTAGAATTATAAACGAAAATTTTTAACTTTTTTATTTTCAAAATGGAATTGATTTGTAATATTTATAAATTTAGTATTTTCTTAATATAAGTTGCCAATCAGGCAGACGGCAAAGCCATGCTTTAATGATTGTAAACATTGTGAAAACTAGCATTTATAGAGCAATAAAATCAATCTAATCTAATCAAAAAATCTATTTGAATCTCAGTAAAAAGATTATTAAAAATCGATTCAAAACGAAAACCATGATAAAAAAAGAGGGTTAAGCCGCTTTTGCACTCACAGCCTCATATATGACTGTATGAAAAAAAACTTAAAATCGTTGGAGCGGTTTTTAAAAAAATTTATTTTTATATATCAAATTCTTACAACATTTGAAAGGAAAAATGTTGACATGCAAATCTTAAGTATTTATTTATGTACATTTAAAAATTAAATTTAAAAAAAAATTTTTGAACCCGTTTTCAAGACATCAAATTTTCAAAACAATAATTTGAAACTTTTTTAAAAGTCCAGAAATTAGTTTTTGAAAATTTTGATGTGCAATATTATTTGAACTTATTTGAAATATGTAGGGTAGCTGGGGGAGCCTTTGCCAGGATTTCGGGATTTTGACCTTACGCGAAAATTTTAGCTTGTTTCCAATTTTCTTGCTATCTAATATGTTCCCTTCTTTATTATATTCATTTTAAAGTACCTACATTTCATCTTGATACTTTAATGATTTATATTTTTAATTTTTAATTAAATCCCTGGTAGGGATGCTTTGCCATGGGTATGGGGTACATTTGCCAGGTACCTAAATATCAAAGTCAGCAAATGCAAAAAAGACTAAACATTTAAATAACGTAAGAAAACATATTTATTAATTCAATTATATTAAAAGTAACTTAAATATTTATAATTCAGACTTTTTATTTCATTTTCTTTGCCAATGGCAGAGCCACGTCATGGGGTGCCTTTGCCAGGATCACCTACTCACTAATAACCGGCAAAGGCTCCCCACTAGCTGTTTTTTTGAAAATTTACTTATAACTTTTTTTCATTGTAAGCAATTAATGTAAATCAAAACTATTTAACACAAAAAATATACTAACAAAAGATATTTGAAGCGAAAAGATATTGAATGAGAAAAAAAATAGAAATTAACGAAGATTGCTTATCTTGTAATTTAGAATCTGGCACTTGAAAAAGCAACACACACCTCCAACTCGGTTGGTGTCTAGCGGAGAACTGCCAAACTTTGTCAGAAGTTTGTATATAGGGATATGCAATAAAAATCGATTTTTCGATATTTTACATTTTGTTCGTTCGACATAAGAGTTGATTGGCAAAGGTCCCCCTATGGCAGAGGGTCCCCCTTCTACCCTACCTATATGGGTGATTCTCTGCAAACTCGACCATATTTTTGTTGAGATTCTTGATTGTCTAATACGTTTTGACCTCTTGACATTTCTATTTCCCTTTTTTTCTTTAAAAAATTATCTCTTTTTCGTTTTTGAAGTCTGTTTTTCCTAATCGCAACCGTTTTCCTTGTGCTGGGTTATTACTTAGTTTTTATTGCACGGAATGATTTTTGTTTGACTCGTCCGAGGTATTGCTACCGTTCTTACAAAAAAAATAGGTAGAAAGAAATATTATTGCAAGAAATTACTTAATTATATTTAATTAAAGCTCAAAAAGTATTTAAATGCCACGGTACTGACATCCACAGTACTGACATTTAGACAGTTTATGTGACCTAACTTTTCTATGTTAACGAGAAAAAAAAACCAGGACAATTTTAACTTATGCCGTTAAAAGGCATACAAAATTCTAATAACCAGCCAAAAACAAGTTATAACATGCTTTAAAAATACTACCACGGTACTGACAAATAAATTTGTGACATACTTTCATCCCATGAAAACATATCACTCTTAAAGTACAACAACGTTCAAAAATTAAAATGACTGTTGTTAACTATATATAACTAGTTTATCTTTTAGAAATCCACAATACATACATACGTGTTAAAGCTTAAACAAAATGGCGGTTGAGAGGGAAATCTTTTTAATTCAAAAATAGAACTAAAACCTCGGACAACATTCATTCATGATTATTTTATGCAGCAGTAAGTATTTTGACTTAATTTTTGCATTATTTTGTCAAGCAAGTATTGCACTCAAACTTTTCTATGGACAACATTTCAATTCAATGAAGTATTTCATTAGAAAAAAGTAGATTCAATCGGAAAAACAAGGAACGGACATGTCACGGTACTGACATTTTTGCTACACTTTCCCAACCTTGTTGAAGAAGTAGCAAATTGGGTCATGATATCGAATGTAGATTGTAGTAAATAGCCATTTACACAATTCAAACCAAAAATATATACGAATATTTTTCATTAAATAACAAAAACGAACATTTTACGTTAAACAACAAAAAAAGCACTGGACACAAAGTAACAGTTGAGACGGAATCACCCATGTACAAAAATTAATCTAAATCCGTTCTGCTGATAATAAGAAAATTCAAAATATAAAAAACCATTGTATGAGAGGTACTACTAATAATAGTTGCTAAGATTAAAATTTTATAATTTTTGATAGTTTTAGCATACCGAAAAAGTTTAATTAAAATCGTAGGAGTCATTTTTGAGAAAAAAAATATTTTCGTAAACCGTTTTTTAACTTTTGTATGTAGGGTACCGTTTCTTTTATAAAATTTTTTCTTCAAATATTTTGGAAAGTATTAAAAACTTTTGAGTATCAAGTTTCAAAAATATCGATCATGTCGTTTTCGAAATATTTGATTTAAACAAAAAATGGAAACATTTTTTTTAAATCCAAAAAAAGAATTGTTTTGAAAATGTTGGTATACAATACTGTTTTATTTTTTGGAAGCTTCTGTATTAAAAAAAAATTGAAATCATAGTCATACAGTTTTGACCAAAATGTTCAATTAAAATGAAGTTTAACTTTGGATGCTCTGCCAGTCAATTTTAGTCGTGCTGATAGAAGCTTAAGAGACTAGAAATTGTATAATTCTCGACCGTTACTTCAGAATTTTGAATAAAATAAAAAATCTGTAAAGGGAGTAATTGTTATTTGTTACAGTTATACAAACTTTTTGTATTTTTCTCGTATGAGGTTGCGGGTAAGGCTAGTAATAAATATTTATTTAATTGTGAAAAATGTATAAAATATGATTTTTATTTTCTTGATTCCATATTCGTTCCTTATAATCGCTCTATGCCATGATTATCGTTTCTTTGGGTTTCGTACTTTCGACCGTTACTTCAGAATTTTGAATAAAATAAAAAATCTGTAAAGGGAGTAATTGTTATTTGTTACAGTTATACAAACTTTTTGTATTTTTCTCGTATGAGGTTGCGGGTAAGGCTAGTAATAAATATTTATTTAATTGTGAAAAATGTATAAAATATGATTTTTATTTTCTTGATTCCATATTCGTTCCTTATAATCGCTCTATGCCATGATTATCGTTTCTTTGGGTTTCGTACTTTCGTTTCGTAATTCATAAAAGGGTCCCTGACGAAAGTTTTTACTATGACAAAGTGCTTAGAATTTTAAGATGATACTTTTATCTATTTTATATATCTAATTTCTTTTTCATTCAAAAATCTTGTGGGGATGAACTAGGCTAGGATCTCGCCCTAGGACGACCTACCCTCATAAAGGTACCAGATGAGCGGTATACAGTTTTGTAGACAGTGTCTTAAACAAAAATTTGCGCATGGGTTGCCTGTCGAAAAATGGTCAAGGCTGCCAAGCAATTACTCTCAATTTTTATATGATATTTTTTGTATATCCTTAAGGCCTACCATCTAAGCTGGGGCAGATAATTGAAAAACCTCAAAAATTGAGACTAATTTCTTGGCAGCCCTATGCCTTGACCATTTTTCAACAGGCAGCCCATGCGCAAATTGTTTTTTAAGACACTGTCTACAAAACTGTATACCGCTCATCTGGTACCTTTATGAGGGTACCTACTGTCCTATGGCGGGATCTTCTATTAAACAGAATGCAAAAACTATCAATATGATTGCTTTACGAAGCCTATAAATTCTATAAATAAAATAAAATAAAATAAAATAAAATAAAATAAAATAAAATAAAATAAAATAAAATAAAATAAAATAAAATAAAATGAAATAAAATAAAATAAAATAAAATAAAATAAAATTAAATTAAATTAAATTAAATTAAATTAAATTAAATTAGATTAAATTAAATTAAATTAAATTAAATTAAACACTTTGAACATTAGTTCGAAAGTTCTATCGATAATCTTTGAGCCGTTGTAAATAAAATTGGAATAAAGTGTGGGAAGTTCAAAATTTACAAGAAAAAAAGTTTTTTGTCTTAGATTTGTGTCTACAAAAATATGTAGTATGTACCTAGTGTAGTATGTATTGCAGTTTAAAATAGATTACAATGTAACAACCCCTTAAACCATCCATTCGCATTCCACATATTCAATTCTAGCAGTTCCACATTTTGTGGAAGGAACATACAATATCACGGCTGAGAAAAAGCTTGTGAGTTCAGTGATGCGAGTGGATGGCGTCGGCGCGGTTGACTTTTCGTGGGTTTCTTTTAAAATAAAATATAATTATACATTATACTTAAGTAATTCCACTGCAGTTTAATTTCATTCGGAACTTCACCTAATAAACTACATAAGATACGACATGGCGACCGTGACAAAAGAAAAAAAACATAAAATCTAAACCTTAAAAGCGCCGGGGTAAAAACAAAAAAAAAAAACTTAAACCTAAAAGTGCGGGTGTAAAATATAAAAAAAGTTAAACCTAAAAAGTACCACAGCTATACAAAAAAAACAAAAGCCTAAACTTAAAAAAAAATGTGCTTGAAATTAAACAAAAGTAAAGAAAAGCAAAAACCTACAAAATTTTACCAAAACGGGTCATATATAAAGCCGTTAGTTAACCAAGTAACGGCATACTTTTCGGCACTCTGCAAAAACAAAAAAATATATACCCAAAAATACATAGAGTGCATACCCCACGCCGCAAAAATCCAATACAAAAATTCAATTCTCGCACACAAATTACACATACAAACCAACTCAATATTTTTATCATCCGCACCGCACCATTACAATACAACAAAAATTCAATTCTCGTTCACAAATTACATATACGCACATACCTACTCCATAAATTTACCATCCACAACAATACAATAAAAAAAAAATTCATTTCTCGCACACACATAATACAACACACACACACCTATTTTACATAGGTGTCGTATCTTATGTAGTTGTAATAATTGTTATAATAATTTTTTTTTTTTTATATTCACTTCATTTTAATTAATTAATTGTTATATTTAAATATATTTTTTTTTCTTTTATATCAATATAATTAATGTTACTTTAGTATTTTGTAAGCAAATTTTTGTGTACATATTTTGTATTATTAGTGAAAATATCTTTGATTAGAGCGTTTGAACCATCTATTTTTATTATTACAAATGGTCCTTTTTTTATTGGTTGTAGTTTGCTTTGATTTGGAACAGATAATATTACTTTATCATTTTCTTTGAAGTTTACATAATTTTGAATTCTGGAATCCAAATATTCTTTTGTTTTGGATTTATTTCTAATTAACATTTTTCTTGCTCTTTCATGGACGGTTTGTAACTTGAATTTATATTCTTTACTAAAGTCTTCAATGTTATAAATAGGATTAATTTTAGAGTCTGTTAAATCTATTGGCAGATTCACTTTTTTCCCGAAAACTAATTCAAACGGAGTATATCCGGTGACAACGCAAGGGGTTGTGTTATAACAGAATTCATAATACTTGACCCATTCGTCCCAGTCGTTAGTTTCATTGTTGACATGTATTCTTAAATATTCGTTTAAATTCTTGTGGTTTCTCTCTAACGAACCGATAGTTTCTGGGTGATAAGGTGTAGAGTGTTTGTGTTGAATCTTCAGTATGTTGGTTATTTCGCTAAAAAGTGAATTAAGGTACTCTGTTCCCATATCTGTTTTGATTTTCCTAACAGAGCCAAAGTTTAGAATGAAGCTATTTATGAATGCTCTAGCAATCGTACAGCTTTCTTTGTTAGGAATTGGACATAATGTTATGTATTTTGTTAGTTCGTCTATTATAGTTAGAATATATCTATTCCTTTTATGAGTGATTGGTAAAGGGCCTACAGTATCTATAGAGATTGTTTCAAAGCTAGTTGTTGGAGTGTCTGTTATTTGTGTGTATTCTTTATGTTTTTTTTCATACTTATTTAATTTACATGCTTCGCATTTGGAAACGAAATTTTGAATAAGGTTTTTCATGTTTGAGAATGTATATTTTTCGGATATTTTACTAAGCAATCGAGTGACGCCTACATGTCCTCCAAGGAGGCTTTCATGGTAATTTTTTATTAATTCGTGTATTTCGTCAGGATTTTTTAAATATAATTTGAGTGGTAAAATAGCTATTTTTATATTTTTCAGTACTTGGTTTCCAATGTTTTTAAATTTTTCAATCACTACGTAGCTGAATATTAAATCATTTTGTTTTATCTTAAATTTCTGCAGATTTGTGTTTTTGGTTTGTTCTTCTAGAAGCAAAAATATCCGCGCTAGAGCGGAGTCTTTAACTATGTTATTTTTTGTATACATATTTAATTTTATTAGTTTTTTAGTAAAATCTATTGTTTCGAATTCTTTGTCAAAGTTTGGTATAATATTGAAATGCATTTCTTGAAAGTTTTTGGTTTCTTTTGATGTCAAGGCCGAGTAAATTTGTAATTTGATATTATCCGTCAAAAGTTGATCATTCTTTTGAAGAGGATTATCAAACATGCGATTTGTCATACTCCGAGTTGTAACTGCATGTATGCTTAATTGTTTTAGGTCTTCGCTATCTAGACTTATCCTAGACAATGCGTCAGCACATACGTTATGTTTTCCTTTTACGTATTCTATTGAAAAGTCATACATTTCAAGATCTAAACGCATCCGCATTAATTTCGAAGTAGGGTTTTTCATACCAAATAGGTAAACAAGGGGTTTATGGTCCGTAAATATTTTGAATTTTCGACCTAATAAATAAGGTTTGAAATATTCTACGGCCCAATGAATTGCAATGCATTCTTTTAGAGATGGATGTTTATGTTTATCAGATTTTTGAAATGTTTTTGAAGCGTAGCATATTGGTAAGTCATTACCATTTTTCATTTGAGACAACACGGCACCACAAGCTATATCAGATGCGTCAGTGGTTAGTCTAAACTCCTCGGTGAAGTCCGGATATTGTAAAATGGGTGGTTCGATTAATTTTTGTTTTAATGTTTCAAATGCTGTGAAGCATTCTTTTGTCCAATTAAATACAGAATTTTTCTTAAGTAATTGGTTCAGAGGAAAAGCGATTTTTGCAAAATTTTCAACGAATCTACGGTAGTAATTACAGAAGGCTACGAAACGTCGCACCTCATCTGCATTTCGAGGAATCGGAAAGTTTTTTATAACTAAATATTTTTTTGGATCAGGTAAAATGCCACTGTCGGATATTTGATGCCCTAAATAATTGACTTTGGTTTGCAAAAATGTGCATTTTGAAGGGTTCAGTTTTAAATTGAATCTGCGCAAAGCTTTAAATACTTTTACTAGATTTGAATTATGATGATTTAGAGAACATCCAAAAATTACTAAATCATCTATGTAGAGGAAACATGATTCTGGTGTGAGGCCCGACATAGCTAAGGTCATCATTCGTTGAAAACTAGCTGGCGAAATTTTAAGGCCGAATGGTAATCTTTTAAATTGGAAATGACCTGTTCGAGTAGAAAATGCGGTGTATTTTCTTGAATCTTGGTCAATTTCTATTTGGTGAAATCCTGAATATAGATCGAGTATCGAAAAATACCTTGCTCTTCCTAACTGGTCTAGGATTTCATCGATTCTTGGAAGCGGGAAGGTGTCAGATATAACTTTCTTATTTATATTCCGGAAATCGACAACAACCCTCCAACTTTGACTGTCTGATGTGCTTTTCTTTGGTACCAAGATTAGTGGTAAATTAAACGGGGAAAATGAATGTTCAATTATATTGTTTTTTAGCATATCTTTAGTTTGTCTGTTAATTTCTTCTATGTGTGAATGCGGAATCTTATAATTTTTTGAATACACGGGCTTTTCATCTGTGAGTAGTATATTTTGTTTGTAAAAATTGTTCGTAGTAAGTTTTTCACCTTCTAAAAAAAATATATCCTGAAACTCGTAACAAATTTTTTTTATAGTTTCTTTACCGTACTCAGGGACTAACTCGAGATTCAAAACTTCCTTTAGTTTCTTTAGTCTTTGGTTCAATTTTAAATCTGTATTTCTATTACTCATTAATTTTGTATTGTCTAGTCTATGTAAGTCTTTGATTTCTGTATTGCTTGCTTCGAAGATATTATATTCCTTTAAAGCTGCACTTTTTGGAATGAAGTTTTTAATCTTTTTGTTCTCTAAATTTGTATTAAGAATTCGTACAAACGTGTTTTTATGTACAATCGTGTTTGATACGAAGACACCTTCGTCAATTTCTTGGTTAAATATAAGTGTTGGTTCCTCAAACTCAATGTCAAGTCTTCGGATTACCTCTGATCTTGCTGGTAATAAAATTGAATCGTCTACTTTATCATAAAGTGGAATTGACATTAACTCACTTTGGGGAGCTTTAAGTTCTAATAGGTAGGTCGAATAATTAATATTAGCTTTAAATTTCATTAAAAAATCTCTTCCTAAGATTCCGTCGACTTCTAAGGAAAACTGTTTTGGCATAACTTGGAATTCATGGGAAATGGAAATATAATTTTCGAAAGTTAGTGTAGTTGTCGTTTTTCCTACGGTTTCAATTTGCCCAGGTATAATACCTTTTATTATACATTTCTCATTTAAAATAACTACTTGATCAGGATTGATCTTGGAAGCGGAGAAAATTGAAACTGCAGCACCATTATCCACCATGAGATAGCAAAATTTATCTTCACACATTTTCACTTTTACTTTCACAAAATCAGATCCCGATATTTCATTAACTGTATGTATTTTTAATCCTGACAGTCCCTCAACCGAGCTACCACTTGGTTTCCCTGCTGAGGGCGATTGTAGTTTTCCGGGATTTGAGATTGGTTAGATTGGTAATTATCCTGCCTGCCACTACCTTCATTGAATCTATTTTGATTATAAAAAATTCTACTATTTATTTGTTCTGGCCGATTATTAACCTGGTTTGGTCTATTTCGATTGTAATTGTTTCTATAATTGTGGTTGTTTCTATTGTTGTTTCTAGTGCTGTTAGAATATCTATTTGTTTGTGGAATACTTTGGGTGTTGTAAGATCTATTACTATTGTCAAAATTTCTAAAAAGAGGTGTCTGATATCTATTTCTATCATTTGGTAATAATTGTCTTGTATTATTTGAAAAATTTGGGTTGATATTTTTCCGATAACTACCATTATTTTGCCTTCGTGAAGAAAATTGTTTCTGTGAACGTATATTGTTCACATTATATTCTTGTGTATTCGTATTTCTACAAAATTTTGCATCTGCTTCCAGGGCAAACTTAACAGCTTCACTTAATGTTGATGGTTCTTTATAAATTAGAGCCTGCTTTACCTCAACTCTCTGCAAACCTTTCGAAAAAATTCTAACTGCGAATTCATCTACTTTAGATTTTATAACCGAGCGGTCAGTTTCTTCTTTGTTTTTCATTTTAAGATCAATTAAGTCTGCGCACAAATTTTCTAGTTGTGTTGCGAAATTGGCAACAGTGTCTCTTTGTTTTAATTTTTCAATTTGGTTCATTTTATCTTCTTTAGTAGTTTTGTCTGAAAATCTATCTGTTATTGATTTCTTAAATGTTTCAAAGCTAGTTGGCTCTGCTTTTGATTTAAATCTACTTTTCACTTTTTTAGTTAGTTTTGTTTTAAGAAGAAATCTCAATAAGGTAATTTTTGAGGCAGCGTCTAAGGTTTCGTTATAAAACTCACATTTATCTAAAAAATCTTCTACGTTTTTTGAATTACCATCGAAGTCTGGTATAAGGGAATTAGCTAACTTAAGGTCAAACGCAGACATTTTCAATTCCTTTTTAAAATATTCGTTTGTTTCGATTTTAATTTGCTTTTTAATTTTTGTCTGTACTTCTATTTCATTTAGATTCTGACTCGATTGGCTTTTATTAATTTCAGTATTTCCTGAATCTGAATCTTCACTACTACTTTCTAAATTTGCGGCGAATTCAAAATCCACTTGAAAAACTAATCCCAATTTCTTAAAACAATTTCTACACCTATTTATAACCAGTGCCTTTTGTCTTTTATAGATTTTCTTTTTATACTCTGGGAACTCTGAAAAATTTTCATCGAAGCACCCAATATACTTCTCAAATATCGTTTTTAACTTCAAAATTCCACTATTTTTTTCTAACTCCTGGGACGGATGCAATTTAAGTAAATTATCCGCGATTTTGTTGAATTCTGCCAAGAAACTTTTCAAAACTTGTTCTTTTGAACTCATGAATCAAAGGTTTATCTATTCTTTTAAGTCTCAAGAAATCGCAATTCAACTTAATCTTAATTACAAAAACAAATAAAATTATAATATAATATGTTATGTATCTCTAAAACTAAAACAAATATTTTATAATAGGTACACATGAAAATGTATATTTTTTTTTTTATCTATGATAATTGATCAATTACTAATAATATCTACTTATAAAAATGTGATAATACTTTTAAAATAATTTAAAGAGAAAACGAACCATATCTTTTTCTTATTGTGATGATTACTTTTTCTTGCATACAACGTACTGGAACTGGATGTTACTGGAACTGGTGTTACTGGAACTGGTGTTGCTGGAATCTGGATACCTGGAACTACAGTTGCATCTTGCTGTGGCATATTGTGAATACTTTTTCAGTTGATGTATTGTTTTTTTTTTGATGATTAGACATGAGAGAAGAATGGTGTGGATGATAAAATTATATGGCGTTTGTATGTCTGTATGTGTTGTATAGTCTGTTTGCCAGGATTGAACTATTTTGTTTTGTATTGTTGTGGATAATAAAATTATGGAGTAGGTAGGTATGTGTGTGTTGTATTATGTGTGTGCGAGAAATGAATATTTTTTTATTGTATTGTTGTCAAAGCATACGATTTAGATACATAGGTATACTTTTTTTTTTGTTAACTTTCATAATGCAACTTTTGTATTGATATTTTGGAGCTCCCTCTTATTTTAACTTGATCGTTTAAGACGAGAAACACGGGAGTAGGTACCTACCTAATTAACTATAAAAAACTATAACAACCTTGCAAGAAAAAAAAAATAGTGGCCACGAAGATTTAAATATTAAATTACTCTAAACCCCGACAATTTTAAGATGAAATAAATTCTTGGTTCATGTTTTTTTTTTAAGTATACTTTTTCTTACTTCAAAACAAACTATATAGTCCAGTAAATAGAGGTAAAAATAGGGGGGTTACCCTACAAAAGGTCGGGTAGTTCTAAATTTTTGATATGTTATATGGTATGGTTAGTAGATGAAAATTCCAAAATTCCACAACCACGCCCCCTCCGCCCCCTTCAAAATCCTGGAAAACCACAAAAAATCAGCACTTTTCTCAGTTTTTTGCTTATAACTTCTTTTCGGTACATTGTTACGGAAAAAAGTAAACAGAAACTTTGTAGACAATAAAATTTCCTACAAATATGACCTAGAAAGTATTTTTGTACAACCACTACAATCAGCGCTATGGAGCTCCCAAAAAATGCTAAAATTTCGTATTTTGTAAGATTTTCAGTTTATTCCCTCTTTACAGCACAATAACTCCTTAACCGTCAAGCTTAGGACAAAATTTGTCATAACCAATCTTGTAGATAATTTAATTGGCTACCAATTTTATGTAACTACAGTCGACGTCCTCTAAGTCGAACTCCCCCTAAGTCAAATTTCCCTCTAACAAGAATTTTTTCACCATGTTTGTTGTATACTCCTGTCAAATTTCCAAACTTATTTATTTTTCTCTGAATCGAATTTTTGCAAACTATCTCTAACTCGAAGATTTCGACTTAGAGAGAGTCAACTGTATTTTCATTTTGTGACCAATACAATCTGGAATACTGTGAGTTTTGAGAAAGTGTTTTTTATTCAAACGTTTTTACGAACTCACTTTCTTTTCTGTCTGTTTTATACTGCACTGTAGTGTACTGGAATCCCGTAGAAATTTTATTACCGATTTGTCTAACCACCTTAATCGATTGAAGTATACATAGGAGAATCAGAAAACTTGGATAGACATCACGATATTCTGAGCCCGGTGTCTTAGTCGCTATTTTTTGGAGGTAGTGCCCAGAAATTCCATTAAAAACTAAACCACATAGGTACTGGTTTTGATGAAATTTATAGACATGATAATTGACGAGATGAAAAACCAATACAATTAACTTCCACCCACTGCCACTCCCACTTTTTTAAAACATAATATTTTCGGAAAAAATTATAAAAATTCGGGTGTTGTTCAGATGACCCATGAAGGGCCGAAACCACAAGTACTCTGGTGATGGCTTACCCTCTGATCCAGAGGTTTGATCGTCCTTATTGCCTTCAACTTGGGATTCAGAAAATCAAATGGCTGGAGCATTGTTTCCCATTCGCACAATCTAGTTTAGCCAAGTCGACGTATTTTGATTTTTTGGACTACATTGTCTTTGAACAGCTCATTGAGCTCACGTTTGAGCCTTCTCCTCCAAAAATAGAGTATTACTTGCGAAAGAGCCCAGTATCACTTTTCATTACTGATTTTCATCTTACCGAGAGTAGAAGTGTCTTGAGCGTAAGAAGAGTGTTGAACCTTTTTTGACAAACATAGATTAGAAGCAGTGGTTTCCAAAAGCATTTTTTCGCCTCGACTTGAAGTTCATTGGTCATTTTAAGAATTTTTGATCTTTTACTGGCATTCATTTTAATGTCCTTCATCATAACTACCTACAATTTGTATTCCGATGAGTAGGATGGAAGACAAGACTTGCTCCGTTTACAAACAACGTGGACAAAATTAGCATAAATTTACCAATTGTATTAGGTTAGGTTAGGTTAGGTAGAGCTGGATGTCAGTGATCAATACTGACACTTAGACCAAAGTTGGCCCGTTGTGATACCACATGTATCTTGAAAAATCTTCCTCACTCGTGAAACCATTTAGAGCTCCTGACGAAGCGTGCAAGACTGTAAATGTCTTTGCATGCCAGATCACTAGTATCGTTATAGTAGTAACCTCCTAAGTGGAGCCTACGTCTGTGTGAAAGAGCAGGGCAAAATTGAGGAATCGATTCTTCCTTCTCCTCGTCTATACAGCTTCTGTAAAAATCATTTAAAAGTACGCCAAGCGACGTTGCGTGCCTACCTTTTAAACAGTGCCTCGTTATGACACCTACAATAGAGTTTATGTGCACTCTGCTTAGAGATTTTAAACACTTGGAGCGCTTTAAGTCAAGGCTTGGCTAAATTTGTTTTGTCGCCAAATAAGTAGTGATGTTGTCCCACCCAATGTTTGTTCTCTCCAAGGCTTCTTGCTTCAGCAAAAGCTTACACGTAGCGATGGGCATACCTGTTGAAAGTACCTATCAACAGTGAACGACAACAAACACCAAATTCCCACGGCAGCAAACAAGGTATATTGACTCACAATAATATACCTTAACTGTATAATGTGTTGCATTAAAGCGCAGTGTCATCAATAATTGTATTTCTGTTTATTATTTATGTTTTGATTTACTTTCCGCATATTCATAACTTAATCGTTTAATAGGTCAACCTAAATTATTAATTATAAGCAATAATGTTGTAATAAACTAGGTTTCAAAATAGTTATAAGCAATGTATGTATTGGAGTTAAAATAAAGTAAAAGTAAGCATTAATTCTAGTATAAATAGACATAAGTTTCAGACAATAAATCAGAATAAGTTTTTAAAACCAAAAGGCGTGTTCTCACTCTTTGCTTCGATCCCCCACCCGCGGTAAGATCGATTCAAAGTAAACATTAAGCTTTTCAGGTAAAATGGGTAGTAATGCTCCACTTCTAGTGAGCTCATCAGCTTTACATTTACCTGGAATGTCACTATGACCCGGCACCCAACAGAGGTGAATATTAAACTGTTGCGGCATCTCCAACAGAAATGATCGACAGTTAAGGGCTGTTAGAGTTTGAAGAGACAGAGTCCAGGGATTTAATAGCAGCTTGGCTATCAGAGAAGGTTGATATCACGTTTTCTTTGTGCCAAGATAGTACTTCTTTTATCGCTAGAAGTTCGGCCTGGAATACGCTACAGTGATTAGAAGACGGAATGAGAGACTAAAATCAGAGAACACATCTCCATCAACCCCATTGTCGGTCTTCGATCCGTCGGTGTAGAAATGAATTGATTGATCTAAGAATTCCACATCCTCCCAGGTGGATCTGGAAAGGTATGGTTACTTCAAAGTTTTTATCGAAATTCAGCAGTGGGATTGTGTAGTCAGTGTAAACCAATTGTATTGGTCACAAAATGAAAATACAGTCGACTCCCTCTATACTGAATTCTCACGGGATATCAAAATTATTTCAAGTTAAAGAGTTTTGCAAAAGGTTGATTTAGAGAGAAATAAATAAGTTTGGAAATTTGACAGGAGTATACAACCAACATGGTGAAAAAATTCTTGTTAGAGGGAAATTCGACTTAGGGGGAGTTCGACTTAGAGGACGTCGACTGTAGTTACATAAAATTGGTAGCCAATTAAATTATCTACAAGATTGATTATGACAAATTTTGCCCTAAGCTTGACGGTTAAAGAGTTATTGTGCTGTAAAGAGGGAATAAACTGAAAATCTTACAAAATACAAAATTTTAACCTTTTTTGGGAGCTCCATAGCGCTGATTGTAGTGGTTGTACAAAAATACTTTCTAGGTCATATTTGTAGGAAATTTTATTGTCTACAAAGTTTCTGTTTACTTTTTTCCGTAAAAATATACCGGAAAGAAGTTATAAGCAAAAAACCGAAAAAGTGCCAATTTTTTGTAGTTTTCCCAGGATTTTGAAGGGGGCGGAGGGGGCGTGGTTGTGGAATTTTGGAATTTTCATCTACTAACCATACCATATAACATATCAAAAATTTAGAACTACCCGACCTTTTGTAGGGTAAAACCTCTCTATTTACTGGACTACTACCAGAGTTCAGACAAGAGAGACCAAACAAATCGAACCCGACCCGAAACCACAAACAAGTTTTTTTCTCCGTCATTTTTCGTGTGCTCTGCTCATACTTTCAGTTTTTTTTACATTGACTTCTAAAAAAAAACTTATCGTAGTCGCAAGTAGATATACCCACATGCTACATGTTATATTCCTATCCTATTCCCCTCCCTTATTCCTAAACACTAGAAAATCGAAAAAGGAACCAGTTTTTCTTGTTTTTGTCTGTCGTTTGTTGTTGTTTGGAACCAGTTTTTCTTGTTTTTATCTGCCATTTGTTATGGGCTCTTTTGATGTTTGGTCAGTTGTTTTTTTCTCCGAGTAAGGGAATTTTTAATTTCCCTTTCACTGACAAGCGATCATACGCCATCTGGTTCGTGAAGGAGTCGAGAAAAAATTTCGTCTGATGATAATACTATTAGATTTATATACAATGGTAATACTTATTTAGATAAGTTCATTTACGTAGCTTAATGTTCCCAAACTTCAAAACTGCATTTAATGCAGCCTTGTAGGTTTTTTAACGATTTTATTTAAGCAATTTTTTTTTATTTTTACTTAAGTGGATAAAATCAAAAAAGCTAAAAAATTTAAATTTGAAAAAAAACTTTCAAAAACAAATAAAACTGAATACAATGTAATGTTGACGAATTTTTATAAACTATGTATTCCCAATTAAAAAAGACGTATTTTTCAGGAAAATTTTAAGGACCAAAGTCAGTATTAAGTATTTTTCATAATTAAGTATTAAAATACTTAAGCATTTTCTTACTTATTTTGTTGACTTAGAAATAATCCAAAAATGAAATTATAAAAAATAAATAATACCAGTGCTTTTGAATTTTTTTGTTCTTCACATTGAATTCCCTCCTTTCAGTGCACAAAAGTCCTATGTAAAGGGTGATTTTTTAGCTGGTTTGGTTTTGGCAACACTGGTTTTGACAGCTGACGTGTTTTTTTTTTTTATTTTTTTTTTTTTATTTTTCCATTCCACTTATAACTAACTTAAAGCTAGACAAAAATTCATAAAAAAAACAGCTGACGTGTGTTTAGTACCTTGTGTCACTGTCAAACAGCTTCAGTTTGGTTTGCAATTTAACCATGGATCGTCTTACAAATGAACAACGCTTGCAAATTATTGAATTTTACTATCAAAATTCGTGCTCGGTTCGAAATGTTTTTTATCGAAAAATTGTGTTCAGCGATGAGGCTCATTTTTGGTTGAATGGGTACGTAAATAAGCATAACTGCCGCATTTGGAGTGAAGATCAGCCAGAAGCATTTCAACAGCTACCAATGCATCCCGAAAAAGCCACTGTTTGGTGCGGTTTATGGGCCGGCGGCATTATTGGGCCATATTTCTTCAAAGATGATGCGAATCGCAGCGTTACTGTCAATGGTGAACGCTACCGAGCGATGATAACAAACTTTTTTTTGCCCGAAATGGAAGTTCTTGACTTGCATGATATGTGGTTTCAACAAGACGGTGCCACATGCCACACAGCACGCGAAACAATGGCGCAATTGCGAGGTGAGTTTGGTGAACAGTTAATTTCACGTTTCAGGCCGGTCAATTGGCCGCCTAGATCGTGCGATTTGACACCATTAGATTATTTTTTGTGAGGGTATGTCAAGGCTAATGTCTATAGGGACAAGCCCGCTTCGATTGACGCACTAGAAGCCAACATCCATGCATTCATTCGTGAGATACCGGCCGATATGTGTGAAAGAGTATGCCAAAATTGGACTCAGCGGATGGGCTACCTGAGACGCAGCCGCGGTCAACATTTGCATGAAATTATCTTTAAACATTAAACTGCAAGGTTCAAACTATCGATTCAAATAAATATTTCATTAATTTTTTCGAATTTTTTGTGTTTTTTTTTTTTTTAAAGTTCTTAACCTCTTAAAAAATCACCCGTTATATCCATCGGAAATTTTCAATTTGGTTTTCATCGATTTCGTATGGGAGAGGGTCCTATATCCATTTCTGACTTTTTTCATACTTTTTTTTTTTAAATAACCGTTACTGCTTTTGACGTCATGTCTTCAAATTACAAAAAAGATATTTTCAAACAATGTATTAAAAAAATTCAAACATCATATTTCTCAAGGAGAAAGTAAGGAAATTATTTTTCAAACCTTAAAATTCGTTTTCTGGGGAATAATTTTTTTGGATATGGGGCATTTAAGTACTCAGACGGCGATTTGGAATCTTTTGAAAAAGGAAAATATCGAAGGTTCTCTTAAACCAAACTGAAAAATTCAGAACCACAACGAAACTTGCGATGTGCAAAAAGGCACAGATATAAGTTTACACATGAAGTGTCTATCAATTTTGCTTCCATCAAATTTGTTTTGTGTTCATTTGTGCAAAAGAAATATTTAAACAACGATATTCAAGCATTAATATCATCGATGTTCAGCAAGACGCCTTTTAAACCATACAAGTTTTTGCACACACCTTTGTAAGCAAAAATATCTTGCAATATCGATGTTAAAAAAAAAGTCACAAATAACAGCTTACACACATGAAATACTTGCAATATTGCTTCTATCAAATTTATTGACGATAATTTTGGCAAAATACAAATTTTAACATCGATTTCCACGCATTAACATAATAGATGCTCAGAAAGACCCAGTTTACACCAATGCAGGTTTTTGCATTTAATGTCGATTTTCACGAATTTAAATTATCGATGGTCAGAAACACGCAGTTTACACCATGCAAGTGCTTGAGCACATCTTCGTGTGAAAAAAGATTTTGAAATGTCGGTGTTCAAAAAGGGTACACATAACAGCTTAACACATGAATTGCCTTGAAATACTGATTTGATTAAATTTGTTGATATTCATTTGTGCAAAATTCATATTTAAACATCGATTTTCACCCATTAAAATCATTGATGCCTAGAAAGACACCGCTTACACGCGGTTTTAGCCTACGAGCTTCTGTTCATCATTATTTTGCAATATCGATGTTTAAAGTTGAAATACCTTGCTTATGACTTCTTATTTTTAATTTGTGTAAAAACTTAAATCGATTTTAAGAAACTTTAGAAAAAATGGCTGGCACCAGAAATTTTGAAAGCAAAACTACATTAGAGCATAGCATGACGCATTTTTTACTTTGGTCAAACAAAAATACATGAAAAACACATCAATGTTAAGTAGGATCGATGTTTTCGGTTCGATATTTATTGACATCGATGTTGGGTCTTCGATGTTGACATTGATGTTTACATCCATGTTGTTTCAATATCGCTCATCCCTACTTTAATACTTTTTTTTTGTAATTCAGACGCCAAATTTTGAAGCCAACCACCTAATTGTCATCTTCAAATGGAAGCAAAGAAACTGTTATAACGGGTGATTTTTTAAGAGGTTTAGAACTTTAAACAAAAAAAAAACACAAAAAATTCGAAAAAATGAATGAAATATTTATTTGAATCGATAGTTTGAACCTTGCAATTTAATGTTTAAAGATAATTTCATGCAAATGTTGACCGCGGCTGCGTCTCAGATAGCCCATCCGCTGAGTCCAATTTTGGCATACTCTTTCACACATATCGGCCGGTATCTCACGAATGAATGCATGGATGTTGGCTTCCAGTGCGTCAATCGAAGCGGGCTTGTCCCTATAGACATTAGCCTTGACATACCCCCACAAAAAATAATCTAATGGTGTCAAATCGCACGATCTAGGCGGCCAATTGACCGGCCCGAAACGTGAAATTAACTGTTCACCAAACTTGCCTCGCAATTGCGCCATTGTTTCGCGTGCTGTGTGGCATGTGGCACCGTCTTGTTGAAACCACATATCATGCAAGTCAAGAACTTCCATTTCGGGCAAAAAAAAGTTTGTTATCATCGCTCGGTAGCGTTCACCATTGACAGTAACGCTGCGATTCGCATCATCTTTGAAGAAATATGGCCCAATAATGCCACCGGCCCATAAACCGCACCAAACAGTGGCTTTTTCGGGATGCATTGGTAGCAGTTGCAATGCTTCTGGCTGATCTTCACTCCAAATGCGGCAATTATGCTTATTTACAAACCCATTCAACCAAAAATGAGCCTCATCGCTGAACACAATTTTTCGATAAAAAAGCGGATCCTCGGCCAGCTTTCCAAGAGCCCATTCACCAAAAATTCGGCGTTGTGGTAGGTCGGCTGGCTTTAGTTCTTGCACCAGCTGTATCTTAAAAGGCTTTACGCCCAAATCCTTCCGCAAAATTTTCCACGTAGTGCTGTAACAAAGGCCTAACTGCTGGGAACGGCGCCGAATCGACATTTCGCGGTCTTCTGTCACACTAGCTGATACGGCCGCAATATTTTCTTCACTACGCACAGTACGTAAACGTGTTGGTGGTTTAATGTCCAACAAAGTAAATTTGGTGCGAAATTTGGTCACAATCTTCCGAATAGACTGCTCAGAAGGTCGAGAATGCCGACCATAAAATGGAAGCAGCGCGCGATGAACATTTCGAACCGAGCACGAATTTTGATAGTAAAATTCAATAATTTGCAAGCGTTGTTCATTTGTAAGACGATCCATGGTTAAATTGCAAACCAAACTGAAGCTGTTTGACAGTGACACAAGGTACTAAACACACGTCAGCTGTCAAAACCAGTGTTGCCAAAACCAAACCAGCAAAAAAATCACCCGTTACATTACATTACCAGACCTGTGTACTTAAGGCATAAGTACAAGTACAAGTACAATTACCTTGTACTTGAAATATTTTAAGTACTAGTACAATTCCTTGGTACTTGTACTTAAAAATATCAAGTACCAGTACCGGTACTTGTACTGGTACTTAAATTCCACAAAAGTACTTGAAATTTTTGTATTGATTACATTTGTACTTTTGAGTTGTACTTAAATACTTTTCAATTCCTTTTTAATTCCAAAATTACTTATAATTCCTTTTAATTACTTTTAATTCCTTTTCGAAAATAAAATACTAGAACTTATATACATATGTCTTAATAGTACAGGTAAAATAGGATAAATTAAACAAAAAAATTAGTACCATCATGAAACTTGGAGAAAACGTTTCAACAGTCTACAAAAATATTTCACATGAAAGGGAGTTTTTTTGAGGGATAGAGGAGGTGGGGAAGTTGTGGTGTATCAAACAGAAAAATTAACTTTGGTGCAATATATTCATATGACACATGTTTTTAAGGTAGTTTTAAATTCTGAATCAAATGACACTGAAACCAAGTCGATACGGCCTCCGTTAAAAAGTTATTGTCATTTTTATGTAAGGATGACTAAATATTCAGTATAGAAGTTAAATATTACCGACAACCAGTTGAAAATAATGGTCCGTCGATGAAACTTGGCATCAAAGGTTCGTTTGTCATGAAAATCAATAATAAGAAGAGTCTATACATACAAATATCTGTGGTTAAAGTGTATTTTTTTGAGGGTTCGGGCTATGTTGCGATTAGTACCATAAAACCTGTGCTGTGACAAATATGGTACCCTCATGAGACTTTATAAAAATGTGTTATGAACAACCATAATAAAGAATCAAAAGAGAATATACAAATATTTATATGGTAGAAGTATGTTTTTTAATGGGTGAAGGAATGTATAATACTTTTTCCAAAAATTAAAATTGTTTCCAAAAACAAATAACACCCTTTAACCAATCGATCGAAATCCCACGAACAAAAATCCCGCATGTCGAAATCCCACGTGTCAAAATCCCGTTTATCAAAATCCCGGATATCAAAATCCCGAAAATCAAAATCCCGCCGTTTCTACTACAATGCGGCAGCTCATTAATATTTTTCATTTCTATGCAATTTGTGACACCATTGTATGAAAATCAACAAGAGCGTATTTATTTTCAGTTCTTCTTAGAACTCCAACTCGGTAGAAGTAAGACCTCCTTAAGAGATAAAATTGGATTTTCTTTTTAGATTTTTGGGTTTGGGTGACGACGACTGGGGCTACGATGACGACGGCCATGTCGACGACGGTCACGACGATGACAGTTATGACGATGACGACCACGACGACGACGATGGCCATGACGATGACGGGCAGAATGGCATAATATCGCAGGCAGGTCTTGGCTCCTAGGAACTGGGATAGAGTTTCCGGAACTGGGACAAAGTATACATTTTTTTTGAAAAATGTATTGAAAAAACCTTACAAATTTTTTTTTTGAAACTTTATTTTACAAATTTAAAAAAATTGCTTTTGCACCAAATGTATTTATAAGATAAATTTATATTTTATAAGTCGCTTGGACGCTTAGTTAAGCCGCAAATCAAGTTTAAAGGTGACAACTTTGAGGCCTCTAGGACGTTTAGTTAAGCCGCAAATCAAGTTTAAAAATTTCTCAAAAAAAAAAATCATTCATATTTGAAGAAAATTAAAAAAAGAAAAAAAGTTAAGAAAGTTTAGCAGCAAAACTGAATATATTTTTTTGAAAGATTAGGAAAAAACTTTTTTTACCAACTTTTTTTTTTGATTTTTTAGGACTTCCTAGAACACGAATATGCATTTTATAAGTCGCTAAGACGCTTAGTTCAGCTGCAAATCATGTTTAAAGGTGTCAACTTTTATGCCTCTAGGACGCTTGGTTTATAGCCTATTGAATAGACCGGAAAATTAGAGGTATAAAGGAACAATTACGTGCAAGGGTTTTTATTATTGAATATGTTTGTTTGGCCCATAAGCATGCTTAAAACCAAAAATTCTACTAAATTCACCCATGCGTTTCTGAGAGAATGGTCACACTGGCCACTTTTCAGTATTTTTGGTTTATCTCGAAAACTTGGCCGAATTTAAAAATTTTACATCTAATACTTTTTGTTCAAAATTAAATTTTCTATTGGAGTGGATAGTTCAAAAAATTTTAGGAAAAAATTTAAGCAGGAAAAGTTAACAAAAACCAACTTAATTAATTAATTTAATTTAATTTAATTTAATTTAATTTAATTTAATTTTATTCAATTCAATTCAATTCAATTCAATTCAATTCAATTCAATTCAATTCAATGCAATTCAATGCAATTCAATTCAATTCAATTCAATGCAATTCAATTCAATTCAATTCAATTCAATTCAATTCAATTCAATTCAATTCAATTCAATTCAATTCAGTTCAATTCAATTCAATTCAATTCAATTCAATTCAATTCAATTCAATTCAATTCAGTTCAATTCAATTCAATTCAATTCAATTCAATTCAATTCATTTCAATTTCAATTTCAATTTCAATTTCAATTTCAATTTCAATTTCAATTTCAATTTCAATTTCAATTTCAATTTCAATTTCAATTTCAATTTCAATTTCAATTTCAATTGCAATTGCAATTTCAATTTCAATTTCAATTTCAATTTCAATTTCAATTTCAATTTCAATTTCAATTTCAATTTCAATTTAATTTAATTTAATTTAATTTAATTTAATTTAATTTAATTTAATTTAATTTAATTTAATTTAATTTAATTTAATTTAATTTAATTTAATTTAGTTTAATTTAATTTAATTTAATTTAATTTAATTTAATTTAATTTAATTTAATTTAATTTAATTTAATTTAATTTAATTTAATATAAATTAATTTAATTTAATTTAATTTAATTTAATTTAATTTAATTTAATTTAATTTAATTTAATTTAATTTAATTTAATTTAATTTAATTTAATTTAATTTAATTTAATTTAATTTAATTTAATTTAATTTAATTTAATTTAATTTAATTTAATTTAATTTAATTCAATTTAATTCATACTCTTTCACACATATCGGCCGGTATCTCACGAATGAATGCATGGATGTTGGCTTCCAGTGCGTCAATCGAAGCGGGCTTGTCCCTATAGACATTAGCCTTGACATACCCCCACAAAAAATAATCTAATGGTGTCAAATCGCACGATCTAGGCGGCCAATTGACCGGCCCGAAACGTGAAATTAACTGTTCACCAAACTCGCCTCGCAATTGCGCCATTGTTTCGCGTGCTGTGTGGCATGTGGCACCGTCTTGTTGAAACCACATATCATGCAAGTCAAGAACTTCCATTTCGGGCAAAAAAAAGTTTGTTATCATCGCTCGGTAGCGTTCACCATTGACAGTAACGCTGCGATTCGCATCATCTTTGAAGAAATATGGCCCAATAATGCCACCGGCCCATAAACCGCACCAAACAGTGGCTTTTTCGGGATGCATTGGTAGCAGTTGCAATGCTTCTGGCTGATCTTCACTCCAAATGCGGCAATTATGCTTATTTACAAACCCATTCAACCAAAAATGAGCCTCATCGCTGAACACAATTTTTCGATAAAAAAGCGGATCCTCGGCCAGCTTTCCAAGAGCCCATTCACCAAAAATTCGGCGTTGTGGTAGGTCGGCTGGCTTTAGTTCTTGCACCAGCTGTATCTTAAAAGGCTTTACGCCCAAATCCTTCCGCAAAATTTTCCACGTAGTGCTGTAACAAAGGCCTAACTGCTGGGAACGGCGCCGAATCGACATTTCGCGGTCTTCTGTCACACTAGCTGATACGGCCGCAATATTTTCTTCACTACGCACAGTACGTAAACGTGTTGGTGGTTTAATGTCCAACAAAGTAAATTTGGTGCGAAATTTGGTCACAATCTTCCGAATAGACTGCTCAGAAGGTCGAGAATGCCGACCATAAAATGGAAGCAGCGCGCGATGAACATTTCGAACCGAGCACGAATTTTGATAGTAAAATTCAATAATTTGCAAGCGTTGTTCATTTGTAAGACGATCCATGGTTAAATTGCAAACCAAACTGAAGCTGTTTGACAGTGACACAAGGTACTAAACACACGTCAGCTGTCAAAACCAGTGTTGCCAAAACCAAACCAGCAACAAAAATCACCCGTTACATTACATTACCAGACCTGTGTACTTAAGGCATAAGTACAAGTACAAGTACAATTACCTTGTATTTGAAATATTTTAAGTACTAGTACAATTCCTTGGTACTTGTACTTAAAAATATCAAGTACCAGTACCGGTACTTGTACTGGTACTTAAATTCCACAAAAGTACTTGAAATTTTTGTATTGATTACATTTGTACTTTTGAGTTGTACTTAAATACTTTTCAATTCCTTTTTAATTCCAAAATTACTTATAATTCCTTTTAATTACTTTTAATTCCTTTTCGAAAATAAAATACTAGAACTTATATACATATGTCTTAATAGTACAGGTAAAATAGGATAAATTAAACAAAAAAATTAGTACCATCATGAAACTTGGAGAAAACGTTTCAACAGTCTACAAAAATATTTCACATGAAAGGGAGTTTTTTTGAGGGATAGAGGAGGTGGGGAAGTTGTGGTGTATCAAACAGAAAAATTAACTTTGGTGCAATATATTCATATGACACATGTTTTTAAGGTAGTTTTAAATTCTGAATCAAATGACACTGAAACCAAGTCGATACGGCCTCCGTTAAAAAGTTATTGTCATTTTTATGTAAGGATGACTAAATATTCAGTATAGAAGTTAAATATTACCGACAACCAGTTGAAAATAATGGTCCGTCGATGAAACTTGGCATCAAAGGTTCGTTTGTCATGAAAATCAATAATAAGAAGAGTCTATACATACAAATATCTGTGGTTAAAGTGTATTTTTTTGAGGGTTCGGGCTATGTTGCGATTAGTACCATAAAACCTGTGCTGTGACAAATATGGTACCCTCATGAGACTTTATAAAAATGTGTTATGAACAACCATAATAAAGAATCAAAAGAGAATATACAAATATTTATATGGTAGAAGTATGTTTTTTAATGGGTGAAGGAATGTATAATACTTTTTCCAAAAATTAAAATTGTTTCCAAAAACAAATAACACCCTTTAACCAATCGATCGAAATCCCACGAACAAAAATCCCGCATGTCGAAATCCCACGTGTCAAAATCCCGTTTATCAAAATCCCGGATATCAAAATCCCGAAAATCAAAATCCCGCCGTTTCTACTACAATGCGGCAGCTCATTAATATTTTTCATTTCTATGCAATTTGTGACACCATTGTATGAAAATCAACAAGAGCGTATTTATTTTCAGTTCTTCTTAGAACTCCAACTCGGTAGAAGTAAGACCTCCTTAAGAGATAAAATTGGATTTTCTTTTTAGATTTTTGGGTTTGGGTGACGACGACTGGGGCTACGATGACGACGGCCATGTCGACGACGGTCACGACGATGACAGTTATGACGATGACGACCACGACGACGACGATGGCCATGACAATGACGGGCAGGATGGCATAATATCGCAGGCAGGTCTTGGCTCCTAGGAACTGGGATAGAGTTTCCGGAACTGGGACAAAGTATACATTTTTTTTGAAAAATGTATTGAAAAAACCTTACAAATTTTTTTTTTGAAACTTTATTTTACAAATTTAAAAAAATTGCTTTTGCACCAAATGTATTTATAAGATAAATTTATATTTTATAAGTCGCTTGGACGCTTAGTTAAGCCGCAAATCAAGTTTAAAGGTGACAACTTTGAGGCCTCTAGGACGTTTAGTTAAGCCGCAAATCAAGTTTAAAAATTTCTCAAAAAAAAAATCATTCATATTTGAAGAAAATTAAAAAAAGAAAAAAAGTTAAGAAAGTTTAGCAGCAAAACTGAATATATTTTTTTGAAAGATTAGGAAAAAACTTTTTTTACCAACTTTTTTTTTGGATTTTTTAGGACTTCCTAGAACACGAATATGCATTTTATAAGTCGCTAAGACGCTTAGTTCAGCTGCAAATCATGTTTAAAGGTGTCAACTTTTATGCCTCTAGGACGCTTGGTTTATAGCCTATTGAATAGACCGGAAAATTAGAGGTATAAAGGAACAATTACGTGCAAGGGTTTTTATTATTGAATATGTTTGTTTGGCCCATAAGCATGCTTAAAACCAAAAATTCTACTAAATTCACCCATGCGTTTCTGAGAGAATGGTCACACTGGCCACTTTTCAGTATTTTTGGTTTATCTCGAAAACTTGGCCGAATTTAAAAATTTTACATCTAATACTTTTTGTTCAAAATTAAATTTTCTATTGGAGTGGATAGTTCAAAAAATTTTAGGAAAAAATTTAAGCAGGAAAAGTTAACAAAAACCAACTTAATTAATTAATTTAATTTAATTTAATTTAATTTAATTTAATTTAATTTAATTTAATTTAATTTAATTTTATTCAATTCAATTCAATTCAATTCAATTCAATTCAATTCAATGCAATTCAATGCAATTCAATTCAATTCAATTCAATTCAATGCAATTCAATTCAATTCAATTCAATTCAATTCAATTCAGTTCAATTCAATTCAATTCAATTCAATTCAATTCAATTCAATTCAATTCAATTCAATTCAGTTCAATTCAATTCAATTCAATTCAATTCAATTCAATTCAATTCATTTCAATTTCAATTTCAATTTCAATTTCAATTTCAATTTCAATTGAAATTTCAATTTCAATTTCAATTTCAATTTCAATTTCAATTTCAATTTCAATTTCAATTTCAATTGCAATTTCAATTTCAATTTCAATTTCAATTTCAATTTCAATTTCAATTTCAATTTCAATTTCAATT